>JAMWET010000690.1:37500-100000 GCA_024036415.1 Prochilodus magdalenae | reverse complement strand
TAGCCAGTTTTATACGCGTCGCATTAAAGCTAAATAATGTTCAGTTCAGGTTCACATGCGCAAGGTTCTTCACAAAGCCACGTGAAGGCACCAGTACCCACATCATCAAATTTTTCAACTCCCTCTAAAGGAACTCATTAATAACTAAATGTGAACTGACCTTCCATAGTGGACCTCCACGTTTCTATAAGCATCACTTCACTGCTGACTGTACTTTAACCACGGAGCACAGAGGGCTCAGTGGTCATCTGTGACACTGGTAAATAACCAGTGCTGGACAGATGACTGGAACCCAACATACATCAAAATGGGCTGCATGAAAACAGACTTTCAGCATTCAGAAGAGTCTATTTTAAAATTTACACACACACTGCACCAATCAAAAGTTGAGAGACGGCTCCTTACAGAAGGAACAAAAGTGAGGACATCAAACTATAACCTAGCCCTCATGGAATTATCCAGTCCACCTTAAAACCCTCCAAAGTGGAGCTGTACAGGAGGATGAACCAGCTTCCTAATTCTGCAGTGGAGCTGATAGAGCTAGGTTTATTACTAAGCAGGTTTGGAGCGATTCTATTGTTCGGTCCCTCATGAATATTCACTAACCTGAAAGGAGAGCTAGAGCTTTTACACTGTGCAGAAAAAGAGATCAAAGTTTTTACACCACTAAATATATATTAGAGGTGGAGATATGGAGGAGTATCATACTGTGTACATCAGGAGAATCTCATCAGTTGGAGAGTCTCTACAGGTTTACACGGTAGAGTCTTTAAGATCACCAACTACATCCATTCAGCTGGGTGTGTCTGAACTCTCGACTGGTAGTGTATAATATTATTACAGTCAGAAAATTATTCTATATAAATATAAATATATATATATATATATTTATATTTATATATATATATACTGTATATATCGTCACTGTCCAAAGAAAAACAGGTATCTCCAAAATGGCAACATTACAGGAGAGGCCAAAAGGCTTATGTAATTTGAATGGAAGTCAATGGAACCAGACGTCTGTCCAAGCAGTTTTGGGCTGTTTTTGTTGGTCCATTCTTCAAGAAATTTCCACAAAGTGTAAAGAGCAGCTCACGGGATCAAATGAGACATAAAAGTAAAAATCAACAATGGAGGTATATATATATATATATATATATATATATATATATATATATATATATATATATATATATATATATATATATATATCTATATATATATATATACAGGGGTTGGACAATGAAACTGAAACACCTGTCAATTTAGTGTGGGAGGTCTCATGGCTAAATTGGACCAGCCTGGTGGCCAATCTTCATTAATTGCACATTGCACCAGTAAGAGCAGAGTGTGAAGGTTCAGTTAGCAGGTAAGAGCACAGTTCTGCTCAAAATACTGCAATGCACACAGCATTATGGGTGACATACCAGAGTTCAAAAGAGGACAGACTGTTGGTGCTCGTCTTGCTGGCGCATCTGTGACCAAGACAGCAAGTCTTTGTGATGTATCAAGAGCCACGGTATCCAGGGTAATGTCAGCATACCACCAAGAAGGACGAACCTCCACCAGCATCACGTAGTGACCTGGCCACTATCCTGCAAGAAGAATAGCTTAAACTCCCTCTGACCACTGTGCAGGACGCAGTATATGTCATTCCCAAGACCAACTGACGCTGTATTGGCCGCAAAAGGAGGCCCTACACCATACTAATAAATGACTGTGGTCTAAAACCAGGTGTTTCAGTTTCATTGTCCAACCCCTGTATGTAGTCTGATATATATGTCTGATAATGAGAGCATGCAGAAGGGGGCGCTATATTTCATTTAATCTCTTTTGCGTTTAAGGATCTGCATATGGGTCCATGTTTCCCTTCCCCAGTCTAATAACCATCCCAAAGGTACTGCATGGAGATCCACTGCTCCAGGGAATGCAGATCCACTGCTCCACAATCCAAAGCTGGGGGAGTGACGTGGTGATTGGACACTGTGCATAGGGACCTTCTTCTCATGCTCTATCGGTCGGTGTGTTTCCATGGAAAATAGCTAGGCTATCTGTGTGGAACTGAATGCGTGTGTCAGCAGCAGGTGTCTTTGAAAGTAGCTGAATTCGCTCATTCGGAATATGGTGTATATGGTTTATATGAATTATGGAAAACAGACAGTTTATGTAAATTCACTGGGCATAGTTATATAAACAGCTGTCCGGATGACTTGGCTATGAGACACAGATGTGCACAGATACGGGATCCTGCTGACGCCGTAACGGTAATGCACTGTAAAACTGATAAGGATGGGGAGTAGGGCGGATAAATGGTGGAGTGAATGGCTCTGTCTGGGGCTATCAGCTATCACCCCCACCCTCTCTTCCTCAGCTCTGAAGCCATAGAGTAGAAGAGTCAACTGAGCTGCACCATCTCAGGTTTCAGGGCCCCAAACCTGTGGGTTTGTCAGACCATGTCTTCTAAGCTGCTCATGCCAAGCCTTTATACCATGAGACTGGTCAGGCCGGCTGTGTTCTCAGCTCCAGCTTGTGTAGTGCTTGAGTCCTGGTTTGCATTTCCTGTCCCTTTATAAAGGCTGGAGGAACTGAAAGACGTCCATCCAAATTCCTTCAAGGTCTTCAAGTATCACAATGTTCTGTTTGTTTCAATCTGGGAGGGACGAAGTACACAAACCATGTAGCTGAGTTAGAGTAGAGACCCCAAGGTACCATACTCCCCCAGTAAAAGTACGAAGTCCAGTGGAGGTCCTCCCTTTAGACCTCCACTGGAGTAACAGTACTAAAGTATATACCTTCAAATGTACATTTTACACACATATATATATATATATATATATATATATATATATATATATATATATATATATATATATATATATATATCATCGCGAAAGCGATGAAATGAAATATAGCGCCCCCTTCTGCATACTCTCATTATCAGACATTACTCATCTATGATATATATATATATATATATATATATATATATATATATATATATATATATATATATATATATATATATATTCATTCATATTACTACGCATATAACTATGCCCAATGAATTTACATAAACTGTCTGTTTTCCATAATTCATATAAACCATATACACCATATAGCGAATTCAGCTACTTTCAAGGACACCTGCTGCTGACACACACATTCAGTTCCACACAGATAGCCTAGCTATTCTCCATGGAAACATACCGACCGATAGAGCATGAGCCGAAGGTCCCCATGCACAGTGTCCAATCCCCACGTCACTCCCCCAGCTTTGGATTATGGAGCATTGGATCTGCATCCCCTGGAGCAACGGATCTCCATGCAGTACCTTTGGGATGGTTATAAGACTGAGGAAGTGAAACATGGACCCATACGCAGATCCTTAAACACGAAAGCGATGAAATGAAATATAGCGCCCCCTTCTGCATGCTCTCATTATCAGACATTACTCATCTATGATCAGACATCGTTTGATCAGAGCTCTCAAACTTGTGTAAGGTACTGCTAACCCATGATCTCATTTTGGCACCAAGCATTTCTTTAGGTTCCCTACGGTCCACTGGAGCAAGGCATGCACACCACATGAGCCGAAGGTCCCCATGCACAGTGTCCAATCACCACCTCCAGCTTTGGATTGTGGAGCAGTGGATCTGCATTCCCTGGAGCAACGGATCTCCATGCAGTACCTTTGGGATGAGCAAGAGTGATACTGAGCTGATCACCCCTGACCTCCCTGCACCGCCCTTAACCTCAGTAATGGTCTTGTGGCTGAATGCGATCAAATCCTCACAGCAATGTTGCAACATCTAGTGTCTGGTAGCCTTCCCTTGGTTCCAGAAGAAATTGGGTGTGCACAAGTACAAGATATTGTATGTTCCTCAGATCTATATATATATATATATACATATGTGCTAGATGTATATCATATTGTCTGTTGACATAACCACATACTACACACCAAGACAGACTCCCTGTGCAGGCACATGCACTCGGATTCTGAGCAGAGGCTGACGATGGCACGTTTTCCACTTCCTGCACAGTGTCGCTTCTCTGCTAGATGGTGTTCGGGTTTCACGGTGTGGTATGCATGTCCACCTGTAACACCCAGAGCCTGGACTGTTACGTAATCGGCTGTGTACCGCTACAGCATTGCCTAACCCCTCAAACTTGAGGCCTATTACTCAGATACCAATCTCACGTCTACTATACCTACTATACACTTCAGTGTTTACCATGTTTGTAGAAGTTCTGGGGGGACTATGAGACGGAGGAAGTGAACATGGAGCCATACGCAGATCCTTAAACTCGAAAGAGGTGAAATGAAATGGATGAATAGCGCCCCCTTCTGCATGCTCTCATTATCACACAATGCTTATTAATGATCAGACACTGTTATGGGAACTGGCACCTCATGATCAGAGCTCTCGAGCTTGTGTAAGGTACTGCTAACCCATGATCTCATTTTAGCACCAGGAGGCTCTTTAGGTTCCTTACTGGATCAAGGCATGCACACCACATCACCATCATCATCCTCATCGAAGGCATGTTTGTTATTGTATGTGTAATTGATGCCACTGTATTCAATAAACGAACAAATTAACAGACACATCTTGCTCACCAATAACTGGAGCCTGTATGGGAGTAGGTAGCGTTTGCCTGGGTGGCTCCCCCTACAGTTGTGGGGTGTAATTTGCTTTTTCCACCACTGTTGTGAACACTAACCCTGCTTTGTGGCCCTCATGAGCAGCTGTACGCATGCATGTGTTGGTGAGCTGAATGATGCAGAATTCCAGCCATGATTTCAGGAGTTTCTGTGTAAGTAACTGTATTAGCGAGGCTAATCTGTAGCTGTCACATTCGGCCCTGTCCAGTTCCTGTTTGTCTGTCTTCTCTGGATTTCTGTTTCTGTCTCGTCGTGTCCATGTGCTCTTTGTTGTCCTGCTGCATGTGCTTCTGTTTGTTTTGGTCGTTGCTCCTCCTGTCTCCGCCCTCTTGTCAGACCCCCCACCTGTCCTTAGTTGTAGCTCCGCCCCTTCCCAGGTGTTCCTTGTTAGTCGCTGTTCATTTCTACTCCCTGTTGTCCCGTGTGATCTTGCTTGGCGTTTTGTGTTCTTGTTGGCTGTTTGGCTCCTGGTCTGTTAGTTTGGTAATCCTGTTCCTAGTCCCCTCTGGCTGCTCATTAAACACTTGCACTTACATCCTGCCTCCTCGTCCGCTATCCCTCCCCCTGTATGCTGCACATGCATAGGAAAGGAAGTCGGATACGGAGATGAATCCAACTTCTTCCCCTTCGGATTTTCATTGTTTCCTCCCTGGTATCCGTGATACTGTCTTGCGTCCTTTTAGCTCCTGCCAACAAGAAGCCAGCTCAACACTCTTGTCTGGTCTCTTGCTGATTCGGCTCTTGTTTGTTTCCCCCTGATAATGTCTTCTTCTATTTCCTCTCAGCCTCTGCCATGGTCTCCACGCGGGGAATCCCGAGCTTGCTTCTTCCTATAGGCCCATAGTTCGTAGAGGTCTCATACACGCTCCTTAAGCTACAAGGTGCCACAGCAGGTGGTCTGGGTCCGGAATACTGTAAGTCAGAGGACCATTAGACCATCTGGAAAACCATTACCAGACATCCCAGAGAGAGAAAGGGTGTGAGCAAGAGAGAGGCAGAGACACTTGCACATTTGAGAGAGTGACCAAACAGAGCATCCCGATTGGTTGAGTAGACCTATGTGGTTTCTCTGTGTGGGCGGGGCTTTTCAGTCCGCCTCTCCTCCCTTTCACCGTCCACTGGCTTTTAGTGCCGTACAGCTCGCACTGTGGCATAGTGTACAATGGGGGTAAAAATGAATGAGTGTTGCTGGCTGCATGTAGCTTCTTCATGTCCTTTGCTGTGAGGGGGCGTCGCTTGCATCCGGCAGCTCCATCCGATGATCCACCCCCCCCCCCTTCTAAAATCCCATTCATTTTCAGCCTCACCCAAACCTTATTGTTTCTATTACACATCAACAGCCACCACACTGCAGGTTCTCACTCAGGGCAGATACCCAAACTCTTATCCACAGCCACACTGACCCGCACTCCTCTATGTGTCGCCACACTTCTCTATGTCTCACCTGTTCATCCCTCTTTCCTTCCATAGAGTCCCATTCATTTTCGGCCCTATCCAAACCCTAATCTTCTATTAACCTACGGTGGCCAAGCCACATTATCACACTAACACAGCAGATGCCCAAACTCTAATCCACAGCCACACTGACCCGCACTCCTCTATGTCTCACCTGTTCATCCCTCTTTCCTCCCATAGAGTTTCATTCATTTTCAGCCCTATCCAAATCATAATGTTTCTATTAACCTACAGCGGCCAAGCTACATAATCCCAAACTCTAATCCACAGCCACACTGACCTGCACTCCTCTATGTGTCACCTGTTCATCCCACTTTCCTCCCATAGAGTCCCATTCATTTTCGGCCCTATCCAAACCCTAATGTTTCTATTAACCTACAGCGGCCAAGCCACATTATCACACTAACACAGCAGATGCCCAAACTCTAATCCACAGCCACACTGACCCGCACTCCTCTATGCATTAATCATCCCTCATTCTTACCATAGCAACCACAGCCTAGCAGGACGTGGGAACTGTTTAAGCTGTGCAACATTCCGTGTTTTCTTCAGGAAAGTTTTCTAGTTTGAACTGTTTGAACAGCTCTTATTGATTGTTGAAATATTATATTATATTATTATATTTATTATAATTATTATTATTAGTAATTGAAAAAAAAGCATTATGTAATAGCCCTAGCTGTTACATCTACTGTTAAGTCTGCAGATTCATACCAGAAAAATAATGTCGGAAAAAAACTCGGAATCTCGGAGAGTTCCTAGCCATACAGTATATCATCTTACACCAGTAGGTGGCAGTATGAAGCATGCTGGACCTGATGGAATGAGCCTAATGGTATTGTAGGCAGCAGAGCTAAAGAAGGCTAATGTACCCGTTTACATATGTTTACAATTATAGAATGCTCCCTCTTTCATTTCATCAGTTGCACTGCCACTCATCAGACTGTTTAGAGCTACCGCTTACCCTCTACGTCTACTGTGTAGGAGTATAATCACACACTGCAGCCCACCTGCTAATGCTAATTAGCTCAGGGACATGTGCTGTCTGACATTTGCTCCCAGCTGAAGAACAAAGTACAGCCAACATGTTAACAGATGACGGGGTGTTAAACTATTCCAGCTCCCACATGAGCAAGTCTATGAGGTTGAAATAAGGGTGGGATGACGTAGACATGCAGTCAGCACCATGCTAATTTTTATTAGCTGTAAGCTAACTTCAAGGTGTAGACCTTAAACACTTATTCATTCACACACCTGAGCAGAGCGGAGGAGCATGGCGCAGTCCGCGTGGCCGTTGTACTCCGCCAGGTCCACCGCACCGAATCCGTCCACGTCCTTCTCCAGTGGGCTGACATGGTTGGCCAGCAGGACTCTGCAGCACTGAGAAAAGATCACTGGGTTGTAATAGACAGTTGCCAGACGTGTGTAGCAATGACCTGCGTTAGCGTAGTTCCATGTATCTAAGCACAGGTCTGAACTGTCTGGAGTAT
This sequence comes from Prochilodus magdalenae, assembly GCA_024036415.1. Taxonomy (NCBI): domain Eukaryota; kingdom Metazoa; phylum Chordata; class Actinopteri; order Characiformes; family Prochilodontidae; genus Prochilodus; species Prochilodus magdalenae. Next base: position 92,389 of record JAMWET010000690.1, on the reverse strand, counting down.
TTTCACTTCCTAATACATCCAGTCGAGCGTATTTGTGAAGGAAGGGACTACACCGTTACAGTCCCCTAGGCTCTAAAAGCCTTGGACCTATAATATATAATATCAAATATTACCCCAATTTTGGACGGTTTTACGGAAATTGTCTCTCTATGGTTGTCGTTTAGTTAACTTTTCATATGTGTGTATATCTACAGGGGTTGGACAATGAAACTGAAACACCTGGTTTTAGACCACAGTCATTTATTAGTATGGTGTAGGGCCTCCTTTTGCGGCCAATACAGCGTCAGTTGGTCTTGGGAATGACATATACTGCGTCCTGCACAGTGGTCAGAGGGAGTTTAAGCCATTCTTCTTGCAGGATAGTGGCCAGGTCACTACGTGATGCTGGTGGAGGTTCGTCTTTCTTGGTGGTATGCTGACATTACCCTGGATACCGTGGCTCTTGATACATCACAAAGACTTGCTGTCTTGGTCACAGATGCGCCAGCAAGACGTGCACCAACAGTTTGTCCTCTTTTGAACTCTGGTATGTCCCATAATGCTGTGCGCATTGCAGTATTTTGAGCAGAACTGTGCTCTTACCTGCTAACTGAACCTTCACACTCTGCTCTTACTGGTGCAATGTGCAATTAATGAAGATTGGCCACCAGGCTGGTCCAATTTAGCCATGAGACCTCCCACACTAAAATGACAGGTGTTTCAGTTTCATTGTCCAACCCCTGTATGACACACATATGAAAGCATGAGCTGCTGTTTACACTGGATGGACATTTCATGAAGAATGGATCACCAGAAACATCCCAAACATGGTTGGAAAAACGTCTGGTTCCATTGACTTACATTCAAATTTAGTCAGGTTTTTCCCGTCTCCTGTAAAGTTGCCATTTTGGGTAACTTGTTTTTCTTTGGGCAGCAACAATATACTTTTAATTCCACCTGGGAAGATTATTCACCTTCAGTGCTGAAGAAACAAGTACACCAGAATCTAGGTCATTATGCCTTCAACTTGCAGCTTCATCGTCATGTTAAATCATTTCAATTCATCCACATGTTCAGAAATCGACGTACAGAGCTGCTTGGAAGTTAAAGAACCCTTTCTCATTTTATAGATTTAATCAGAAATCTGATCTAAAACATGATCAGACCTTCACTTAACTCATTAAAATGTGTCCAGAGCCAGCCTTGTGACCGGAGGGTCGCCAGTTTGAGCCCTGAACTGACAGTAACGACTGAGGTGCCCTTAAGCAAGGCAGCTAACCCCCAACTGCTCCCCGGGTGCCGTGGATAGGGCTGCCCACCGCTCCGGGCAAGTGTGCTTACTGCCCCCTAGTGTGTGTATATGGGTGTTTCACTTTACAGATGGGTTAAATGCTGAATACAAATTCCTCTGTGTGTGTAAAAGCACAGACAGCACAAAAACGCTCTACTCAGAGAATGATTGGCCGCACCTAAAACAGATAAATAGAAACCAATGAAACATCGTTCCAAAAATAATAATGTTTGGCAATTAGAGCAATCCCGTATTTAGTTTATATATCTATACACCCGTTACATTACAACCACCTCCATGTATATACACTCTAGATCCATCTTATCAGCTCCACAGTCCATATAGGACACTCTGTAGTTCTACAGGTCCAGACTGTAGTCCATCTGTTTCTCTGTATACTGTATTACCCTGTTCTTCAATGGTCAGGACCCCCACAGGACCACCACAGAGCAGGTACGATGTGGGTGGTGGGTCATTAGTTAGTGTGTGTTGTGCTGGTGTGAGTGGATCAGACACGGCAGTGCTATGGATGTTACCCTGGAGTAGCGGGAGCTGGGAAGTGCGGCCCTCAGAAATCTAATTTGACTGAAACATGCATTTACTAACAAACGTGTGCGGTAAAGGCCAGACTCGAATGGTGGAAATTTGGGATCCCTTCCTCAGGAAAGTGATGGAAAACCTTACACTTGTTAGCGTTATTCGTTTTATCGGGTTCTCTTCATCTATTATGACTTAGATCTGACTGTACGTCACATGACATACGGATCTGATCGGCAGAGCACTTGAAACTCCAGCATCACATTGTCACACTGATGCATTTTTACACCCCTGCTCAGACGGCACCTCCAGTTCTCCGTTCTCCGCAGCGTCGTGCAGAGGGGTCCCGCCCCAGCTGTCCCGCAACACTTTGGCTCCCATCAGCAGCAGCCGCTCCAGGATGCGGTGGTGACCCTCACTGGCAGCGAAGTGCAGAGCGGTGGCTCCGTTCTGATCCTGACACGACACATCCACATCTGTGAAGGAAGCCTGAAAACGGCCAGCAGCAATGCCGACGAGTGAAATCACATCTCGTGATCAATCCACTGAATGTTGACCTGCTACACACTTGGTATACTAAATATAATCAGTAGTGCTGTTAAACAGAGACTAATTAATCCTGAACTGTACTACTCTGAGATACCATTAAGATTCACTCAGATATACTTAAGTACATATTTAAGTACATTTGTAGTGCATTAAAATATACTTAGTGCCTAAATTAGTAAACTCATTAACATGTACTTACATTACATATTACATTTGTACTGTAATTAATTTTATTTTTAACTGGGAGTGCAGCACGTTATGCATGTTAAGTGCACTGGGCTGAGTAAAAGTATTACTTAAGTATAATGTACTTATACTTATTATAAATGTGCATATATGTGTGTATAAATAAATATACATATGTGTGTATAATAAAACATTAGCAAGCAACAAATCTAACATGTGGTATATACATATCATCGCTGTCCAAAGAAAAACAAGTATCTCCAAAATGGCAACTTTACAGGAGAGGCCAAAAGCCTCATCGATTTTAATGTATGCCAATGGAACCAGACGTCCTCCCGAGCACTTCTGGGCCATTTCAGTTGGTCCGTTCATCATGCAAATCTCACAGTGTGTAAACAGCAAAGGCTGTTTTCAAATGATGCATAAAAGTCAAAATGGACAAAAATGGAGATACATGTTTTTCGTTGGACAGTGACGAGATATATATAAATATATTTATAAACATATAGTTATTACATTTGTAATATATATATATATATATATATATATATATATATATATATATATATATATATAAATACATACACAGTATATGTATATATATGTGTATATACAGTATATGTATATATATCCTTGCTGAAAATACATTCATAGAGAACCCGAGAACCCTTTCTTTTCAGTGATGTGATTGATGAGGTGAGAGGGGTGATGAGGTGTGGCTTTATAACATCATTCATTCCCATTCAGTGCACACTCAACTCCCACAGCGGAATCTGTCTGATCTAGGTTAATTATAATAGATCCTGTAATACAGTGCTGGATGCTGGTGTCCAGATGGTACATGCCTACTTGCACTGTCTGTATGGCTGACATCAGTCATCTTCTCAATATGCACAACAAATGGTGTAGCACTACCTCCATTACGCAGACACTAAACGACTCTACCTTCATACTTTCTATTGTATCTTTGTCTTTATCTGTATCACTCGTGATCTATCTATCTATCTATCTATCTATCTATCTATCTATCTATCTATCTATCTGTCTGTCCGTCTGTCTGTCTGTCTGTCTGTCTGTCGATCTATCTATCTATCTATCTATCTGTGGTACATCTTCATTTATCAAAAATGTCTGTGCTACAGGAAAAACAGTGAAGATGAAAGCATAATAAAAGTCTCCCGTAGGAATCAGCATATGTATCCTGAAATCGAAACTTTATAGAAAGAGGAAAATGCTTGTGAATCTGCATTAGTGTAATTTATACTGACCACTAATGTAACTTAACATGTGGAGGAACATTATGTAATATTGGCTGTGGATGAATTTCTTCATTTCAAAGGACTTCAAGAAGAATCCAGTCTAAACTTGGCGAAGGACGTGTCTTCTGAGGAAGTGAGTGGATCATCTACTATTAGCTATATATCTTTATCAGTATAATGTTCAATTTCTGATCATTTGAGACCTAAAAACCTTTTTACGTTTTGACGTTACAATGGAAAACATATATGATGTGGTGGGAGAAACCTCCGGAATTGACGCCTCCAACTTTTAAATGATTATTCTGGGATGTACTTATGCGATGGTAGACCAAGTTACTATGGAGCGTTCCTATTGGTCCATTGGTCAAGAAAATGTAAAGGCAATTAGGTCTTCAAAAGGAGTTAAAGCTATAAATGATAGAATCATGGAGTGATGAATGGGCGTGACTCACCAGCCAGACCACCAGGCCGTAGTGCCCCATGTGTGCTGCAGCATGCAGCGGGCTCATCCCATCTTGGGCCCTCAGGTGTACATCTGCACCACAGTCCTTTACCAGGTACTCTACCACATGCAGGTGACCTTCCTGACAGGCCAAGTACAGAGGAGTAGCTCCAGTGGCCATTTGACGGTCCACGCACCTACAACAAGTGGACAACACACATGTCTGACCTCAGTACATGTGATCTGTGTGCTGGTTGGTTGTACTGGCTGCATCCGTTCTGTATCAGATACGGAAATTTAGCCGGGTTGTTTTCCAAACCAGCATCAACTCACTGAACCAAAAATTACACTTTGAGAGTGGTAGTAACTTCAGGCTCCTGCAGATGGCGCTACATGAGGATGATGGGGCTATAAATACCTGCGGGGTGTGAGTGACGGGATCCATAGATTGGGAAGAGGTGCTACAGTGGAGGGAATTTCTCGTTCCATGTGTGGTAAACGGCTCCAGAGCAGATGTTAATGATTGGCTAAAAGGAGGGACTGAGCATGTGGGCGTGGCCAAAGACCATAGTGTGAAGGAAGTAGCTGAATCTGCAGGTGTATGGAAGCGTACGGTCATACGGGTCTACCAGCAGTGGCTACAATCCCAGTCTACAGTCTCCTCGAAATTGTGCCAGGGAAGGCATCCACCAAATCTGGACCAACTGACCAACTCTTTGATGGAAGAATGTCTGAACACTGATGTGGCCTACATCCAGAAACGTCCAGTACATGCCGAATCCAATCACAGCTGGTCTCATTTTCTTGTCTGGTGAGCTTGTTTTCAGTAGCTACCTTAAAATAAACAAGTGATACTCAAAAAAACAAAAAAAAATAATAATAAACATAAAAGGAATCATTTCTGGAATGCATAATGATGTCAGAAATGGCAGAAATCAATATTAAGCCTCCTACATAATAAGGCTTACAGACATAAGTCACGCAGATATCTTGGGTCGTACTATTCTAATTTGATTAAAAGCTCAAACTTTATTTATTCTCCGTCTGTGAAAAGACCCCAGAGCTGACTGGTGTGGTAAATTTGTATCTATGCATTTTCTTATCTTCCTCTGACCTTTGAGGAGAGTTGCCTCACAACTCACACATTGTATATGAACCCCTTCAAAGTTTGTATCTGTAGACTGCGCTCTGGACTGCGCTCTGGACTGCTCTAGACCTCATCCCATGAGTTCTGCTAAATTCCTGTGGTAATACTTTTACTTTTTCTCAAGAATTTAGAACCATTTAACCCTATGATACACAAAATATACACACTAGTGAATACACACACACTAGTGAGGGTAGTGAGCACACTAGCCCAGAGCAAGGGGCAAGTCATATTCACGGCGCAGTTGCAGGGTTTGGTGCTTTGCTCAAGGGTACTTCTGTTGTATCCAGAAGGTATCTGTGGAATCGAACTGGCAACCTTCCAGTCACAAGGTTCTCTAATCTCCAGCCCAAAATCTACTTTTTTCCACTGTTACATTTCAGCCGTTCATATTTCCAGTCGTTACTAATCCCTTTTTTTTTTATTTTATTTCACTCCATGTGTGAGGGTCCGGGCTGTACCGCCTGCAGCCAGCAGAGGGCGGCAGCAGCGGCGCCGTTCTGGGGGAACTACAGCCCGGAACTCCAAACCCCAGAATGCCCCACGACGATTAGATCAACGAGCAGCACCTGGGGCGTCGGCAATATAAGCCGTCATCGCGCATACACCGGCGCTACACCTTTGTAGAGGGGTAGCCAGTACGGTATTAGAGCCAAGCCAAGAGCCAAGCCAAGAGCCAAGCCAAGAGCCAAGCCAAGAGCCAAGCCAAGAGCCAAGCCAAGAGCCAAGCCAAGAGCCAAGCCAAGAGCCAAGCCAAGAGCCAAGCCAAGAGCCAAGCCAAGCCAAGAGCCAAGCCAAGAGCCAAGTGCCAAGCCAAGAGCCCAATCGTGCAGAGTAGACTGTGGGTCACTCTGGACATAGTGAATTACAATTCCCCGTTTTGTTTATCCCTCTGCCGTTCTTTTCAGTTTCTATTTTAAGCTATCTTTCTGTTTGAACACGCTTCTCTAGCGTTTCCTTTGTTTGCCCTTCCCGCCTTTTCTCCCTCTCACTCGCTAAGACCTCACATCGGCGGGTCCCACGTGTGCTGCCGCATAGCGCAGCGGTAACACGTGGGGTTGCCGCTATCAAGGTCGGGGGGGTTCGATCCCCGCCTAAAAAAACTGAAAGTTTCTTTACACAGTTCACTACACAGTTCACTCCTCACACTCATAGCTTCACGTGCATCCGCATCCCGGAAGTCCGTTTGCCGGCTAAAATATAATCCACCGCCAAAAACGGATTCCTGCACTGCTCTTGGGTCCAACACCCAAACGCACCGTGACAGAAGGTGTAGCCATGCAGGACCCAAAAGGGCAGGCCATGGATGCGGATCACAGTGATCATGAGGAGGGACTAGTAGTGAGGCGTGCCCTAGCCGCTCAAGGTGAGCTGATCGGACAGCATGAGCAACTGCTGCAGTAAATCATGCAGCAGTTGACCCAACTCACCCAAGCCAGTAGCACACTGCCAGTTTCCCACGGCCAACTACACCCCTATGCCACAGCTAGAGCCTCAGGGGATGTGGCCCACTGGGTGTGAGCGAGTCCCAACTTCCTCACCCCTGATAAGTTTGATGGGGATCCAGAGCGCTGCAGGGGCTTTGACTGCTGCAGTGCTCATTGGTCTTTGAGCAGCAGCCCTCTCATTTCCCCACTGAGAGGGCTAGGGTGGCCTACATCATGGCTCTGCTCACTGGTCGGGCACTGAATTGGGCTACTCCCCTCTGGGAACAGAGGTCTGATAATTGTTCCTCGGTAGCCCGGTTCTCCGAAGCAATGCGTCGGACCTTCTTTAACCCGGAGGGGGGGCGTGCCGCAGCGCCCCGGCTCTTGCCCACCGGCTCCGAACTGCCGGACGGGGGCCAGGTCGGCGGCAGACTATGCCGTCGGACTTTCGGACCTTGGGGTCTGAGAGCGGGTTGGAACAACGGGAAGGAGGCACTCATGGCCTTATTTCACCAGGGCTTGAACGAGCGCCTTAAGGATGAGTTGGCCACTCGAGACCTGCCCCCTACTCTGGAGGGGTTGTACGATGTGGCTATCGCCATGGACAACCGCCTCAGGGAGAGGGGGCGGTCTAGGACCACCCGCTTCCAGGGGTCACCCTCATGGCCTGCCAGTCCAGTGGCCCCCATGGAGGCTCCCCAAGGTCCGGATACCCCGGAACCCATGCAGCTAGGTGGCTTGCACCCACGTGGCGCTCCACCCAGCCGCAGAACGGGTTCCATTGATGAATGCTCCCGCGGTCTTCCAGCGGTTCATTAACGAGGTCCTGAGGGAGGCCCTGGATCGCTATGCCTACGTGTACCTCGACGACATCCTGATATTTAGTCGTACCCGCGAGGAACACGTAGGTCACGTCCGGCGTATTCTCCAGTTATTACTGGAGAGTCGCCTGTACGTGAAGCTGGAGAAGTCGGAGTTCCATGTGCCCAAGGTTTCCTTTTTGGGATTCATAGTCTCCAAGGGAACCCTGGCCATGGACCCGGCGAAAATCCGAGCGGTCCAGGATTGGCCTCCTCCATCCTCCCTAAAGGAAGTCCAACGGTTTCTGGGGTTTGCCAACTTTTTCCGGAGATTCGTCCGGAACTTCAGCGCGGTAGCGGCCCCACTTACCGCGCTGACTCGCAAAACCCCAGGACGTTTCCGTTGGACCGTTGAGGCCCAGCAGGCGTTTGAGGAGCTCACTCGGTGCCTCACTACCGCGCCGGTGCTCCAGTTGCCTGACCCTAGGGCCCCGTTCATTGTTGAGGTGGATGCCTCCGATGTTGGTGTGGGTGCGGTGCTCTCCCAGCGGTCTGGCATCCCCAATAAAGCTCCATCCCTGTGCGTTCTATTCGCACAGGTTGACACCAGCGGAGCGTAACTATGATGTGGGGGATCGGGAAACTTCTTGCCATTAAGCTGGCCCTGGAGGAGTGGCGGCACTGGCTGGAGGGGGGCTGAACACCCGTTTGTGGGTTTTGGACGGATCACAAGAAACCTGGCTTACATTAAACAGGCCAAACGCCTCAATCCACGTCAGGCACGTTGGTCTTTGTTTTTTGGCCGGTTCGATTTCGTCCTGACCTACAGACCGGGCTCGAAGAATCTCAAGCCCGATGCCCTTTCCCGTCAGTGGGCCCCTCCGGAAACTTGCCCGGAGCCACAGTCTATCCTGCCAGCCTCCCATATTGTCGCCCCCCTTCGCTGGGCCCTGGAAAACGGCCATTGAGGAAAGCCCAGCGACGGGAGCCCGACCCGGGTGGAGGGCCTCCGGGGGCATTGTTTTGTCCCAGCCACCACTCGGCAGAAGGTCTTGGAGTGGAGTGGGGACACGCGTCCCCATTCACTGGTCACCCTGGGATAAAGCGGACCCTGGAGTTCCTACAGAGACGCTTTTGGTGGCCAGGAATGGAAAAAGAGGTCCGGACCTTCGTGGGGTCCTGTCAGGTTTGTGCCCGTAATAAGGTCCCACGCACCAAACCAGCCGGGCTTCTTCAACCTCTTCCCATTCCTGGTCGTCCCTGGTCACACGTCTCTTTGGACTTTGTCACGGGTCTGCCAGCATCCCAGGGCAACACAGCAATGTCCTGGTCTTGGTTGACCGGTTCTCGAAGGCCGCAAGCAAGTTAGTGGCTCTTCCTGGGCTTCCCTCTGCCAAACGAACGGCGGAGCTGCTCATGCAGCATGTCGTGCGTGTCCATGGGATGCCCAGCGATCTGGTGTCTGATCGGGGACCCCAGTTCACGAGCCGCTACTGGAAGGCCTTCTGTGAGCTCATGGGGGCATCAGTAAGCCTCTCATCAGGCTTCCACCCCCAATCCAACGGGCAAACAGAGCGAGTCAACCAGGACCTGGGTCAGACCCTCCGCTGTCTGGTGGCAGATACCCCATCATCCTGGGCCAGGCACCTGCCTTGGGCGGAGGAGTATGCCCACAATACCCTCTGGCATTCTTCATTGGGTATGTCCCCGTTCGAGTGCCAGTTTGGGTATCCACCGCCCATTTTCCCCGAGCAGGGAACGCACGGTTGGGGTTGCGGACAGCCCGAGCAGTATGTGCCGGCAGGCTGCGGCGGTGCAGGCAAGCCTGGCGCAAGGCCCGGGCAGCCTTAGAAGCTGCGGCGGGGGCGCACAAGCGCGCAGCAGACCGTAGGAGACAGGGGGCTCCAACCTACCGACGGGGGCAGCGGGTCTGGCTATCCGCTAAAGACCTCCCGCTGCGTGCAACTTCGCGGAAGCTCGGCCCCCGGTATGTCGGCCCATTCAAGGTGGACCGCCGGGTCAATCCGGTCGCTTACCGGTTGCTCCTGCCCCCGTCCATGCGGATACACCCGGTGTTTCATGTCTCCCGCCTGAAACCTTTTCTGTGCGGCCGGGCGGCCGCTCCATCCCACCCTCCTGCCCCGCGCCTGGTCCAGGGTGCGCCTGCGTATACCGTCCACAAGCTTCTGGACTCGCATCGGGTCCGGGGCGGGACCCAGTACCTGGTGGACTGGGAGGGGTATGGTCCAGAGGAGAGGTGTTGGGTCCCGGCCCGGCACATCCTCGATCCCGAGCTTATTCGTGCGTTCCGGCGCGACCGTGCGGCCGGCTTGGGGGCTTCGGGAGCCGCCCCTAGTGGAGGGGGTCCTGTGAGGGTCCGGGCTGTACCGCCTGCAGCCAGCAGAGGGTGGCAGCAGCGGCGCCGTTCTGGGGGAACTACAGCCCGGAACTCCAAACCCCAGAATGCCCCACGACGATTAGATCAACGAGCAGCAACTGGGGCGTCGGCAATATAAGCCGTCATCGCGCATACACCGGCGCTACACCTTTGTAGAGGGGTAGCCGGTACGGTATTAGAGCCAAGCCAAGAGCCAAGCCAAGAGCCAAGCCAAGCCAAGTGCCAAGCCAAGAGCCAAGCGCCAAGCGCCAAGCCAAGAGCCCAATCGTGCAGAGTAGACTGTGGGTCACTCTGCACATAGTGAATTACAATTCCCCGTTTTGTTTATCCCTCTGCCGTTCTTTTCAGTTTCTATTTTAAGCTATCTTTCTGTTTGAACACGCTTCTCTAGCGTTTCCTTTGTTTGCCCTTCCCGCCTTTTCTCCCTCTCACTCGCTAAGACCTCACATCGGCGGGTCCCACGTGTGCTGCCGCATAGCGCAGCGGTAACACGTGGGGTTGCCGCTATCAAGGTCGGGGGTTCGATCCCCGCCTAAAAAACTGAAAGTTTCTTACACAGTTCACTACACAGTTCACTCCTCACACTCATAGCTTCACGTGCATCCGCATCCCGGAAGTCCGTTTGCCGGCTAAATATACACCGCAAACGGATTCCTGCACTGCGCTTGGGTCCAACACCCAACCGCACCGTGACACCATGTAATTGACCAGAGTTTAAGCACTTTATTTTAGAAAAGCTGAGCCAAACAAACTTCAGTTGTTGTGCCGATGGATGATGTATATAGTATGTTCTGTTTCCTATGGACGTTACAAGGTTGTCGGCGCCACCTTCTGGCAGCCAAGTGTATATGTATAGAAAAAGCAGGCAGTCCATTTTGATTGTCATGCTTCAGTCAAGCTGAGATGTCTCCACAATCTCGTTCCATCTCTCATTACAAAGCTTGTTAAGCGGACTGTGTGTAAGTAGACTTGTTAATTATAACTATATTGATGTGAAGATACATGTATAGTTTGATTTAGTTTACACATACGTGTTATATTGGCAATGCTAACCTAAAAGTTAGAACTGCAGCGCAACTATGGAGATACTTTCACTTCCACCTATGACAGAGTTTTACCCAAGTATCAGCACCTTGAGGCTACTCTGCCCACCTCTGGCTGATCAGTGCTTGGACCCCTCAGATTGCCACTTGCAGCAATATTGCTAATTGCCCCTTATATACCCTGTTTCTGGGCTACACTTTACAGTCACAGCGGTCACTTGTCCTGGACGTGATGTAAGGTGTGTGCATATACCACGAGTATAAGGTGTGTGAGTTAGGAGGAGGCGGAGCCTGATGAAGTGTAATAGCACAGGTGCCGCTGACATGTGGCAGGCAAGAAGCTACTTATGTATAATTGAGCACTGGGCCGAGAGGATCTGCTTAACATATGTCTGACCCCCTACCAGCCCGGCGTCTCACTCCAGAGTGCCTTCAACGTGACTCTCAGGCCCCTTGAGCCTTTGTGTGCTACACTGAGCGTGGACAACACACGCACACATTCAAGCGTGCACTCGCGCTCACTTTGTTCATATGAAACATGAGACAGAACGACCGGCGGGTATGGGCAACTGCTCTGTGTTACTTTAGGCAAGTGTGTGGGTGTGTGTGTGTGTGTGTGTGTGTGTGTGTGTGTGTGTGTGTCTGTGTGGGGGGGTGTGTGTGTGTTCTTTCACTACAAAAATGTCTAAATAAAAAAACAGGGTTAATTTGTGATTTTTATAAATAGCCTCTTATTAATTACACCTGAAAAACAAAACACAATACAACACAATAATACAATAATTACAAATGACATCAATAGACTAAATAAGTCTGTGCTGTGCCCAGATGATGGAGTATCACAGACCTGTGTATGGAAGGTCATTTCCTCCATTTCCGCCACAAGAAAAAAAAGACCACATGGTAAGTCGGAATTATGATATAGTATGTCAAAATTATGAGATACTAAGTCATAACTATGAGATAGTAAGTCAGAATTATGAGATAGTAAGTCAGAATTATGAGATACTAAGTCATAACAATGAGATGGTAAAGTGTAATTATGAGATAGTAAGTCAAAATTGTGAGATACAAAGTCATAACTATGAGATGATAAAGTGTAATTGAGATAGTAAGTCAAAATTGTGAGATACTAAGTCATAACTATGAGGTGATAAAGTGTAATTATGAGATAGTAAGTCAATTATAAGAAAGTCATAATTGATATAGGAAGTCATAATTATGATAATAAGTCATACTTATGAGATAATAAAGTCATTTTGAGATAATAACTCAATCATATGATAAGTCATAATTATGAATAGTGTTTGGGCATTTTCGTTGTCGCCTCACCTCGGGGAGTGGGACGCAAGCAGCTTGAGGCAGGTGAGGTGTCCGCTAGCCGCTGCGTAGTGGACAGGAAGTGCTCCACAGTCCGTTTCTGTCTCAGGGCTGGCCCCTGCAAACAGAAGCCACTGCACTGTCTCAGAATGGCCGAACCTCGCCGCCAAGTGGAGAGCGGCAGCTCCTTCTTCATCCTGGTCCTACAGCCAGGAACATGGGCAGCAAAAGCATCAGCCGAGTCGTGGATAAAGTCTGTGTAGACATTATTCACTCATGTTTTAGCCTATCCCAGCATACAGTGGGTGGAGGACAGGAAACACCCTGGACAGGCTGCCAGTCCATCACTGGTTGTATTTCCAGACATTTATCACGGAATCATGGAATCATGGAATGAGCTGCAGCAAGATATATCCACTAGATATATAAGAATTTGACATTCCAAGATGTCTTTACTTGTCTTGAATGATTTCTGGTGGCCACGCTTTCTCTACATACTGGCAGATCATTTGACCAGTTTAATAAAAAATTCTTAAAAGCCACTCTATCTACGAGTCAGCTCCATCATGCAGTCACTCCGTCCTGGACTAATCAGACTGGGTCTAATCAGACTGGATCTAGTAGATGCTCTAAGCTCCTCCTCCTGTTAGTTCTGTCTTTCCATTCATCCGGGTTCGACCTGTGGAGGTTGGGTTCCACCCTTGAGCCTGGTTCCTCTCGAGGTTTCTTCCTTACTCAAGGGAGTGTTGCCTCTGGCTTGCTCAAGGGGGCTTGGACCCGGTACCCCCCCACCACATCCTTACGTCGGTTCATTAACTCAGTGTTTTCTTTTCATAACAAACTGATTTTCTGTGAAGCTGCTAAGAGACACTGTTGGTTGTAAACAGCGCTCTACAAATAAATATTGATTGATTGATTGATTGGGGGAAAAAAAGCATATCAGGCAATCCTTCTTACTACTGTAAAATCATCTAGAACCAGTCAAAACGTCTAGAAATATGGTTTTAATCTAGTTGTTTGCTTAAAATAATACAAAATTGAAAATGAGGCCAAAATGAAAAGATATTTTAATTAGATATAGATTTTTACGGTTTGGTTTTGTAAAGAAAGAAGCACTAAGAAGAACCAGGACTTCAAAAAAGAAACTCCTAAGAACACCAAGAAGAACCACTGAGAAATATTCAATTATTTATATTTAATTTTAAACATTTTAAGCTGCGTTTTACCATATTTACCATCTAAAGACAGTTTTAATAGAGGAAAATGATGCACATGATCTACTACACACAGCTTTCACTTAGCAGAGTAGGAAAGAAGCTCCTCCTCATTCATTTGCCCAGTAGACACATGTAGTTTCATACATAATGAAAAATACAGCGTATTATTATTATTATTATTATTATTATTATTATTATTATTATTAATGTCAACAGCAATGATATTTTAACGGGGGGCTTGATTCTCATCTCGAAGCATCAGTATTGGCTAGTTGACTATAAACACCCATTCAGACTCACTAACTGACCTTATCCAGCTACCGAATCTTCAAGTCTGGCCTATACATGAACCTCAACACTGTCCATCACATGGCTGCCATTAGGTAAAGTGGTGGGTTACATGCCCCCCATCACATCCAGCTCTATATCCAGATTTTGCCCATAGCAGTGCTAATTTAACCCCAACCGAGTTGAGTCTGAGGTGGAGGCCACAGTGTAGATGAACTTCTCAACCTCCAAGGAGGATACAGATGCCCATTCCTCACCCTCATAACCCACCGAGTCAATAGCACAGGAAGGTCTTCATTTGAGCAGACCCTTTAAATGAGCATGTATAAACGAGACCCCTGGCATCTCACTCATGACCCCCCTTCCCCTCTCCACTCCATCATTCTACCACAAACAGGTAAACGGGTGATGCATCCCATCTCACCTCGATCCCGCAGCCTCCGTGTCCCAGAAGCCACTGCACCTCCTGAGTGTGTCCGGTCGCTGCAGCATCGTGAGCGGCTGTGGCCCCATTCCTAGCGCGGCTGTGGCCATGGAGGCCGGCTTCCGTCACCAAGAAGCGCAGGCAGTCGAGCTGGCCACAGCGGGCAGCGTGGTGGACTGGAGTAGCACCCTGGGGGTCTGCGATGGTGGAGCTGAGGTAACCAGACTGGTGCAGGGCCCTCAGAGCCGCAACGTCACCCTCACGAGCAGCCTGGATGACTCTCTGGAGAACCATGCTAGTGCCCTAGTGTTTTGCTGGGAGTCAACTGGCAGAGGGTCCTGTCTCTCTATTCTTTCCTCCCTCCCTCTCTCTCTCTCTCACTCTCTCCCTAAAAATGACACCTGAGCTGCGTCCGAAATGCCTGAGTGAGGGACATATGGTTAGCTGAGAAGAAGAGTAGCAAGGTGCAGGTTGGGATGCTCACTTGATGAAAATTCAAACCCTTGATAGTCTATTACCAGTTTTCTGCTTAAGGCAAATGTACACTCATCGTCAAAAGGACAGCTGCACCCAGAGGGAATCAACCGACAGTAATGAAACTTGGTGGGTACACACACGACGTAAGCAAAGGTGAGGCTCATCCCTGTACCTGACTGACCCAACAGTATCGACTGTATACATTCAGCGAGCGGTGATGCCCTCCATGAGTCATCCTGTTAGTGCAGCACCATTGGCAGATGGCTGCACCACGCAGGACTACATGCACACAGGCCGTTACCACGACTGTCCTTAACACCACGTCACCGTCACCAAACACAGTCATGGAGTGACTCAGTATGGCAGTAGTTCATCTTCAGTGACGAGTCCTGCTTCTGTCATGATGGAGACGACCAAGGAATCCGTGTGTGGAGGCACCGTGGTCAGCGCCAAGACGAACGGTTCGTCACACATCCAGAAAGCCCGGTGTCACTCCACCTCTGCATAGGAGTTCAAAGGATACCACTAGGGACCTGTACAGCTCCATACAGAGACTGGTGTGTTGGGTTAGCAAGCGTGGCGGCCATACTGAGAGACAGACTTCTGTATGTGTAGCTCAGTAAATATTGATCATATCAATAAACTGATCATCAGTTATTGATCCTGGTCACCTTTATCTTCCTTCCCAACAGCACCGCCATCCCACACGAGTGTAATTTGGGTAACCACCTTTGCAGATTAGCATCCTACGTTTTGCACTGGAGCTAGCATTTGAGGCTAATGTGGCAAACAAAACAAAAGCAGCCACACGGCTCAAACCATGTGCTTAGCTGATCTCAAACAGACTTGATGAGTGGTTTCTGTTAATGGATGATGGCTAGCTACGTCTCTTTGCTGAAAACAGATGTAGCAGCTCATTTCCAACCTGAACGCTGTCCAAACCTCTCTCCATTTTATAGGTTTGGGTTGACTACCCCTTCATTGGCAATGTTACACCCCTCCTAACATCCCGAAAGACACCTGAGCTCCATTCAAACTGGGAAGAACAGGTGGCCAGCTGAACTCAGGGGGCCGTTCACACTACAGTGCCTAAAAGTCAGGTGTTTGGGAACGTCGTGCCTTCCTTGGAATTTTTAGAGCAACGCTTGGCTTAGTTTTCACGTAAGCAATAACTGTCACAAAGTATTTGTATCATAGAGCAGCTCAGTTTGAGTGCTGATGGGAATTGGCAAACAGGGGCCTTGGAGCGTGATTAACGGCGGACCAGACTAACCAGAGGCCTGCCTCGAGGATAAACCGATTATAGTTTCTAATTTTGATACTTCCTGTTATTATAGAGATAAATATAAACTCTGATAAGTTCTACTGTCCATTATCTGCTTACCCCGCCCATCTATTAGTAAAAGTTCCATCACCGGTGCTGCATTGTACTGAGCACGGCTGGACCAAACAGTCAAGTCAAGCAGCTCCCGTGATTAGCTCCTGGCTGCAACGTAAACCCAGCGTCTCCAGTCACGTCCATTAAAGAAACTGTGTCTCGGCACCATGATGTATGTGCTATACAGCTTGTAGAACACTAGGTGGCACTCGGGGACAAAAGCAGTGCCATGTCTTTGCCAGATGTTGCCCATGCCTACATGCTGCCTGGTTGGGGGGGCTTCTGATGCTCCTAGGAAGATTTTACATTTACATTTAAGGCATTTAGCAGACGCTCTTATCCAGAGCGACTTACAACTGTGCTTAGTGTTCTGTTGGTTAATATTCCAGCTAGTAGGAAGTTTAGAGCCTAAAACTCACCATGAGCTCAGACACTGCCCGAACAAGGGCCAGCGCTGGTACCTAGAGATTAATACACAGACATAGAGCAAGTAAAGCATTACCTGGCAACCCCAGCCCAGTGCTCATTCCTATAGAGGAGAAAAGGTCATTGTAAGTGCAACACAATACACACAACTTACACCTCTACTAGAGCTCACTCACTTGAGTGCGTTACGAAGAGACGGGTTTTCAGTCTGCGTTTGAAGACCGCGAGAGATTCGATGTTCTGACGCCCAGTGGGAGTTCATTCCACCATCTGGGAGCCAGGACAGAGAAGAGTCTGGACGCTTGTCTTACATGTGTCCTCAGGGATGGTGGTTCGAGTCGAGCTGTACTTGAAGCACGAAGGGCTCGAGGTACAGCTCGACTCTTCACCATTGCCATGAGGTAGGGAGGCACTGGTCCAATCTTGGCTTTGTAGGCGAGCATCAGAGTTTTAAATCTGATGCGGGCAACGACAGGAAGCCAATGAAGGGAGCGCAGCAGTGGCGTGACGTGGGTGAACTTTGGAAGACTGAAGATGAGACGGGCTGCAGCGTTCTGGACAAGTTGCAAGGACAAGTTCCAGATGGCCTGATGGAAGAAGAATGCCGTTACACCCAAAACTGCTCCATCACACAGACAAAGAGAAGACAGGAGGCAGAGACGGTTTTACGACAGAGTCGCACATTTATTTCACGTCCCACAAAGTGTTAAGTGTCCACAGACATTAGAAGACACGAGTCCGACACTCAAAAGATCTTGAGCACTGAGTACACTACAGCCTATCCACTTACGGTATAAAGAGGTTACATCTGCGTACCAGACCGTCCACAGTTTGGTTTATATACAGAGCGGAGATGTCGAAGCAGTTACAGTAGACGCGCTTTAGTTTGCAGGACGTGCCCTGGAGTTTCGTTTCATACTGCAAAATGGAATGGAATTCCAAGAAGGAAGGACGCTTTCCGGGTGATGCTTTGAAATGTAGTATTAACTGAGAAGATATAGAGCGAGACACCACTTACAGTGTCCGATCTCCAAACGTCTCGTTCATGAGCATATGCGTGTGATGATCTGCAATATTCGGATATACTCCACTCCTGCTCGATTTCTTTTGGGGGCAGTTTGAGGATTTGCGTGCATGATTCACCATTGACGCAGATGGGGGTGGTGGTGACGTGGCGGCGGTGGTGGTGGTGGTGGTTCCTCAGTCTGATAAAGTAATACAGTATACCTGTCCTAACTAGTAGTCTTATGTAAATGCTACCAATATACTGCACGGAGGTAAATGAGCTTCGATGCATTAGATTCAAACAGTCGGATTACTATATACAGCATGCTGTCACATATGTCTAGCATAATCGAAAGGACACAACAAAAACATAATGGACAGTACTAGATCGGAGGAGCACCGAGAGGAGGCATCGCCAGCAGGCCTTCAATCTGAACAACAACCACTCCAGTCTTCTCGTTGTGTTGAGTGCACAGGCTAACAGAAGATCTCGCTGAAATAAGAGGCTATGCTTCACACTGCAGTCTACTGGCACCAACCACAGAGCATCTCAGTCACCTTAAAGCCTCCTTGTGTCCGTGTCTGTGTGCTTTTCAGGTTTGCGCTCGAATGGGTTGGCTGGCCCACGGCATATAACCTAGCCCACAACACAAGTAGCCAGCTGGGATAAATGACTGGCTGGTCATTTGCCACCACTATGCTACAAGACAAGCAGGTTTAACGTGAATAGATACCCAGGATGTAGTAGGATGCTTAACATGGTGCGTTCACATGCACCCTGAATAATCCGATAACTTTAGAAAGTCTGATTTTGTCAGTAATCTAATTTAAAGTGTTTACATGCACTTGAGTAATCAGATAACATGGAAGCTCCTGGTCTGATTTCTGCTTCGCCCCCTGACCAATAAAGTCACAGATTGAGATTTTGACATGACCTAAAACTCAAACTGCTTTTTTTAAAAACACTAAGACCCTTGCACTCTTTCTCACTAATTTTCTAAACTTCTGGGTCACTGGGGGGTGCTGGAGACCACCCCAGAATTCAATAGGCGAAGGCAGAAAACACCCTGCACAGGCCGCGAGGGCTGACACATAGAGATACACAGTCACCCACGTACTCTAATGGGGCGATTTAGCATCTCCAGTCCACCTGACTGCATGTCTTCAGACTGTGGGAGGAAACTGGGGCCACACTGAGACACTGTAGTCATCACAGTCGGTGTTGTTTATTTCCCGTGCTCTGTTTCGGGACAGGCGCAGACTTTTAGAAAGCCGAAAGAAATCAGAGTAAGGGTACACACGCTGAAAACCCCGGCTACTGAGCTAAACTCCGGCTCCCTTTATTGAATTTCTGGGGGCCATAATCTGAGAATCTAAGAAACAGGTGCACGCTGTTATCAGGACCATTTGGATAATTAGGTACATGCAGAAATCTGATTAGGATCGGATTATTAAGTGCATGTGAACACACTCACTGGATCTTTTTACCCGTTTATCAGCAAGACGAAGAGCCGTAAATGCCAGAAACTTTCTGGATTCATACAGTATTTAAATATAGAACTGCCAGGCATAGGTATGCAGGGGGTATATGGGTCTCCCATTTCAAAGCCGTAACACTGAAAACAGATCTGGATAAAAGCTCAGTGCTAATCGCTGCATATGGAGGTCAGAGATCATCTGGGTGATTTTCTTTCAGCACAGATAAATATGCAAGGTCATCTAAAAGCTGAGAACGCAGTAAAGGTGGCAGCCATCGTTGATGTACTGCCCGGAAACTAAGTGCAAATACAATGCTGCAAGAATAAACAGAATTCTGACAATATTATAACATCGATATTAATCGCAGGATATCGTATAACCCTGAATACCTCTATGTCCAGGTGCTGTAATATACCTTCAGTTTGTCAGTGCTGAACTAAATCAAAATCAAATGAGGTCAGTTTTTTCGTTAGCAGCCAAAATCTCTTGTGCAAACGAAGTGATTAATTCAATAATTGCACGAATTAAATAAAGTGTATCAGGCTTAATAAACGATCACAGATCAGATTCAAAAGTGCAATGTGGAATACATCGTCTTAACTGGTAAACGATGATGATAAAATATGTGTATGATTAATAAAGAAATGAATTAATAATGTAAACAGTGAAATGAATCCTATTAATAGTGATGACTTTTCCTTTTTCATCATGATTGCTTTTTTTTATGCTGACAGATCCTCTTTCAGGCTGAATGTTCACGGCCCTGTGACTAATTCTACTGTCCCACTCGACACATAAAAAAGCTCAGTAACAAAGCAGCTCTGTACCGTCTCGCAGTGCAATAGTGTGATCAAAACAACAGGACCCTACAGAAGCTCAGGGAGGGGAGAAAAGCACTTGACATCTAACCTGCAGGAGCACATACATAAGCGGAGCGCGGCATTGCGGTTTACACAGCAGCTAAACTCTTTACATTTTAAAATGGGGGGCTTTTTGTATGAGGATGTTTCCCTACGGTCTAATAAGCAGTAGTATAGGGGGGGCTGAATGACGGAGAGTTACAGTACTTATGAACTGACAAAGTTAGCACTTGGCTAAAGCAGGTTGGACGCATACATACTGGCACACACCCGGGTGCTCATACGTACTCACACCCCCCCACCCCACAAACATACAAACAGTGGTTGGAGGGAGACGGGAAGGGGGCAGTATAGAGGGTGGCAGGCAGGGGGCGCTCTTCACATGATCTATTTACACCACAGGTGCCTGTCGGGTTTCCGCTCTTTATCACAGGACTTTATTCCCGTCTCACATCCTCATCTGCGCCGATTTTTTCCTGGAGAGCTTAGACCTGGAAAAAGAGAGAGCCAAAGGTGAAACTGGTACAGGGCTTGGCGGACATTGTGGAGAAGTACAAAGTGCCGGCACAAACGGGAGACGATTACTTTAGGGTTTCAATAAGTGAGGACAAGTGCCTCGTCAGTGGTGGCCAACAGAACGTTTACATGCCCATGTACTGTAGAAGATAAGCAGGAACACAATGGACACCCATTGTCCACTATGACTGAACGATTTGGGAACACATCTGGTTCTCTGACCCGATACTGGGATGACCATTTAATGCTGTAAATAAGTCAAAGGCAACTCATAATTAGATTCAGTTCCCATAATGGAAACTAAGGAGTGCAGTGTGTGAGGTTTAGTGGCATCTAGTGGTCAGCTAGTGGTCACCCCCGTCCTCACCCCTCCCTTCCCTAGCCATGGAGTAGAACCTATGGTGACTATCAGGTTTTCGCTTTTCTGATGATGAGGACACTTGTGGTGTCACTCAACAACACAGCATGAACCGCAACCACCCATCCCCTTCTTCTTCTACGTCTTCCAGCTGTAGCTTCCACCAAATTCAAGCTACGGCCTTAACGTAAAAAAACATGAAACCTAAAAACTTGTCTTTCTCTGCAGTCAGTGGTTTGTCTGTTCTGGGCTACTGGGGAAACATGGCAGTGGCAGTCTCTGCGGGAAGACCAGGTTTTCCTGTGTAGATATGACTGTATGATTGACTGAGCTAACGGAATATATATAACGGATATATATATACATACATACAAATCTATGATCTATGTTTTCATTAGAGTCTGATCACCTGTCAATCATATATGTGTGTGTGTGTGTGTGTGTGTGTGTGTGTGTGTGTGTGTGTATATATATATATATATATATATATATATATATATATATATACTGTTTTTGTCTACTGTCCATTTTATTGGAAACCTCTGCTGTGTAAATCCACCTTGCTGCTGTACTGCTGTAGGTGACACTCTTAAACTAGCACCCCAAACATACTGTCTCAGAATCATTACTGCTGAGAATGAACCACCACCTAGCCAGAAAGTAACCACGGATGAAAGGGGGTGATGAACTGTGCATCGGCAGACAGGTTACAGTGTGTACACCTATATAGTGGGCCTGTAAGGTGGAGGTATGTGGTCAGTGAGTGGCAGTACAACGTAAGCGTTCCTTTTAAACTAGATACTGCATGTATACACACACACACACACACACAGATATATAAGCACTATAGTCACTATTATCAGGGAAAGTCTCTCTCACTACAGTTAAGGCATCTTACCTGATGGTTCCAGCCAGCAGTGGGTTGAAAGCGTACAGCCAGTCATGCATTTCTTTATCGTTGCCGGCCTGGAGAAGAATGCCACGGTGCTCAGTGCAAACAGCGAACGTGTTTGGAGTCTGGAGACAAAGATTACATAGACAGCGACACCAGGCCATGAGTACACTGAGTCACTGGTACTGAATAGTCCTATTACACAGGCATAAAGCGAAACATGATGCCCACAGTACATTATGTCACATCGTCACTGTCCAAAGAAAAACAAGTATCTCCAAAACGGCATCTTTACAGGAGAGGGCAAGAACCTGGTTTAACTTTAACGCAGGTCTGGTGGCCCAGACGGGCAAAGCAAATGAACATTTCAGAACACAAAATTACAAGACGTGAAACTTTTACCAGTACCGAAACACTGTGAACTCTGACAGACAGGGTGGGTCAAACTGTTTGGAGGTGGTAGAGTAAGTGGAGTTTGGTATTGTGATTTCGTGGCACGTGTTTTAGCCATCTGGTACGCTTTTGTTTTTCCTGTGGAAGATCTTTAGTTTTAAAACAGCAGACGGAAGAAAGAGACGAACCGGAGACTCTAAACCTCGTGGAGCTGGATATAAACCACTGGTTCACCACTACAGCTAGCGTTACAGCCCACTTACCTTCCTTAACATTTACAACTCCTTCCAAGTCGTTTAGAAGTCGCCTGGTAATCTCTTTCTTCAAAACAGTTTGATTGACAAGGGTCTGCAATAAGCACTTCCTGTGTTAGACTTCTATCTGTGTTAGTACTACCTTTTTCATCAGAATACACAAAATACCAATATTACGTTTGTAATACTGGTAAAAAATGTTTTTACTTTTGTCATTTTTTTTCTTGAATGAAATTTTTTTGTAAATGTT
Source organism: Prochilodus magdalenae (assembly GCA_024036415.1). Lineage (NCBI taxonomy): Eukaryota > Metazoa > Chordata > Actinopteri > Characiformes > Prochilodontidae > Prochilodus > Prochilodus magdalenae. Next base: position 69,794 of record JAMWET010000690.1, on the reverse strand, counting down.
TTTCTCGAATGAAATTTTTTTTGTAAATTTGTTTTACTTTTGTAATTTTTTTCTTAAATGTATTTATTTTGTAAATTTGTTTTTACTTTTGTCATTTCTTTTTCTTGAATGTATTTTTTTTTGTAAATTTGTTTTTACTTTTGTAATTTTTTTTCTTGAATGTAATTTTTTGGTAAATTTGTTTTTACTTTTGTAATTTTTTTTCTTGAATGTAATTTTTTTTGTAAATTTGTTTTTACTTTTGTAATTTTTTTCTTGAATGTAATTTTTTGGTAAATTTGTTTTAACTTTTGTAATTTTTTTCTTGAATGTATTTTTTTTATTTGTTTTTACTTTTGTAATTTTGTTTTCTTGAATGAATTTTTTTGTTTGTAAATTTGTTTTTATTTTTGTAATTTCGTTTTCTGAAATGTTCATTTGTTTTGCACTTCTCAGCCACCGTCAGTCCATTCATCATGAAATTTACACACAGTGTATACAGCAGTTGCTGTGTTTAAATGATGCATTAAAGTAAAAATCAACAAAAAAAGATGCATATTTTTCTTTGGACAATATGTTACACGCTGTTACCCTGTTTGATGATTAAGGTTAGGTTTACTGTTTGTCTTCTGCAGTATGAAAATAACACGGTTCCAGACTCCATGACTCCGCCCATTTTGTATTTATTGACTTAATTATTTTGTGGAAGAACAGAAGATTTGATAACCTCGTTACTGAAGGAACTTCTCACCCTCAGTATGGTCTGCTGGTCCTCTTTGTACTCCACCTGTGCAGAAGACAGGTTAATGACGGCCCTCTCCACACTGTCCCTCTCGCTGCGGTACAGGTAGACGTAGGGTCGCCGCACCACCACATAGCGCCTCACCCAGCCGGAGGTGTGCGGCTCCAGAAAGTGCAGGTAGCCTTTCTTTGATACGATGGGACTGAAAAGGCACGGACAGAGTGGTGTGTCACATTCGGCTCCATCACCGAACATCCTGCTCTTCAGTTAATCTAATACACATTTGCTTCAAGAAGACTGATTAACCTGCTTCAAAATCCGATCTCTTTCAGATCTGAGCTTCACTGGGCTACAAGCATGCTTCTTACTATACAGTGCTTATTTCCTCAATATGATTCCCAAATATGACTTTTCACTAAAATACCTAACATATGCTTTTCATTGCAATATCTCTGACATGATGTGTTTGGGTACACGACATCTAACCCCAGACCTAAAATCCAAAATACCTCTACCTGCGCATATAGACTGACATCTTGTTTATCTTCTATCCATATGTTTATATCATAGCTTCTATATATAACCGTTCTGTAAAACTATACATGTGGATATACATATTCACCAACTATTCTGGTGTTCAGTACTGTGTATATATTTAATTACTGTAATGAACTACACACCTAAGATTTTACCCACCTTCAACTGTGCAATGTGATAGACAGACAGACAGACAGATACAGACAATACCAGTCCCACCGGTGTTCTGTGATTCTCTATGAAGGAATGTCTGACGTGAACTGATTAGATCCTCTCGTAGCTATCTGCTAACTACGCCCCTACACTCCCAGGGCTCTCCAGGTCAGTACCTGACACGGATCTCCTGGATGTTGGGGACGAAGGTGCAGGTCCGGGGCTTTCTCTCCTCAGGGCTGAAGGGATCAAGATCAGGGCTGGAGGCTCCGGAGTGAGTCTCAGTACTCCTGCAGCGCAAACACACACACACATACACACACACACGCAAACACACACACACACAAGCGCAAACACACACACACAAGCGCAAACACACACACACACACACAATGCATTAATACACACACAGAGCCTTCTCATTCAAAGCACCCCGCTTTGGAATAACCTTCCAGTTAGTGTTTGGGACTCAGACAGAGCCCCAATCTTTAGCTCTAGGCTTAAAGCCTGCCTGTTCAGTCAAACGTTGGTAATTCGTTTCCCTGATAACTGCTGACACCGTACAGTGCTCCCACTTCTTCTGTCACAGCTAACCGTCTGTGTGTTCTTCAAACTCTGTGGTCGACTGCAGAGCAACTGCCCATCCTGTGTGCTCTGATGCCGTTGCTTCACCTGCCTTGGCTGGGTGCCACTGCCTTTCTGCTGACCAGTTTGCCTACCATGAAGCTTCTCCCTGTGTAGTGCTGTGAGCGCACCATTTAACAATCACACTATTTAATCAAAGTCAAATCCATCACTACTTCCCCTCAGTCAAACACCCAATACTTCTCCTATTCACTGCCTGAAGTTACCACCACCTTCACCATCCAAATTTTTTGGCCCTGTGAGCTTATCTATAAACTTACCTAAGGTCAGGGTTGCTGTAGTGACCTTCCAGCAGTGACGGGCAGGTAGAAGATGGGGTTAGTGAACTCAGAGCAGAGGAGGAGCTGTCTCTCAGCAGGGATGCGGACATCTCCGACAGCTAACATGAACATACAAACACAGTCAAAACTGAAGGAATATTACAAAACTCTAAAGGATGAAGGGGCAGGATATTAGTGCAGCACTGAACCTGGAGGGTCATAGTCACATGTGTGAGCTCAGCTCTCAAAACAACTACAGGAATAATCATGACAGGCTAGGAATGGCAGGCGAGGCAGGCAAAGAGGACTTGCAGCTGGTCTTAGCGGCTAAGGGGTGGGAGAACAAGGCCTACAGTGGCTCTACTCGAAATGAGCGAATGAGAAAAGTGTGAGGCTGCAGTCCGTCATTCCGTTCCAGAATGAGCGAATGGATGAGCCGTTCGTAATGAGGTAGGGAAGGGGGGAGCAGGTGGGAGATCGCTGTGTCTGAACAAGTCAGAGCGGAAGAGCAAGCAGGGAGCCGCTCTGTATGAACGAGGCAGGGAGAGAGCGGGCGGGAGAGCAGGTTTGGGACCGCTCTATCTGAATGAGGTAGAGAGGAGGGGCAGATAGAGAGCAGCTCTGTATGAATGGAGGGATGAGGCAAGGCCTGCGGTGGGGAAATCTGAAGCAGTAAAGGCTCACCTTGCTCTCACTGGCACTGCTGCTCACCTGGCTGTACTGCCTGTTGAAGGTGTGCATGAGCAGTCGCAGACACTGTGGAGGAGAGAGAGAGAGAGAGAGAGAGAGAGAGAGAGAGAGAGAGAGAGAGAGAGAGAGAGAGAGAGAGAGAGAGAGAGAGAGAGAGAAAGAGAGAGAGAGAGAAAGAGAGAGAGAGAGAGAGAGAGAGAGAGAGAGAGAGAGAGAGAGAGAGAGAGGGAGAGAGAGAGAGAGAGAGAGAGAAAGAGAGGGATAAAGAGAGAGAGAGAGAGAGAGAGAGAGAGAGAAAGAGAGGGAAAAAGAGAGAGAAAAAGAGGAAAAAGAGAGAGAGAGAGAGAGAGAGAGAGAGAAAGAGAGAGAGAGAGAAAGAGAGGGAAAAAGAGATCGAGAGAGAGAGAGAGCGCGAGAGAGAGAGAGAGAGAGAGAGAGAGAGAGAGAGAGAGAGAGAGAGAGAGAGAGAGAAAGAGAGGGAAAAAGAGAGAGAGAGAGAGAGAGAGAGAGAGAGAGAGAAAGAGAGAGAGAGAGAGAGAGAGAGAGAGAGAGAGAGAGAGAGAGAGAAAGAGAGAGAGAAAAGAGAGAGAGAGAGAGAGAGAGAGAGAGAGAGAGAAAAGAGAGAGAGAGAGAGAGAGAGAGAAAGAAAGAGAGAGAGAGAGAGAGAGAGAGAGAGAGAGGGTTTACCCTTAGCAAGACATGTCTAGTGAAAAAGCTGAAAAGCTGAGGAGAGGAGAGAGAGAGAGACAGAGGGTTTACCCTTAGCAAGACATGTCTAGTGAAAAAGCTGACAAGCTGAGGATGAGAGGACGGGAGTGTTTGTAACGTTGGCAGCCAGCCCTTCTCACCGTTCGTTGAAAGGGCCAGCCCCAGGATGCAAATAACATCTGGCTAACAGCTAGTCCTTTGGGTGAGTCAGGGAAGTCTATTGCTGCAAGGGGGTGGACTGCAGAGAGGCTGACAAATCTCTGACAGCAACAGAGTGGGCTACAGTCTGCACAGTGCACCCATAGGTACAAACCAATAACAAACATGGCCACTGAGTGGCGGGATAAGAACGGGATTTCTAATACAGTGATAGCATGACGTTGGGGTCTGTGTATTAAATCATTTGAGTAATCTTCAAAATTCATTCACTGCCAGCTCCGGGATCTGCCTATGTAACGGTGGGTGATAAGAGGACGGGAGTGTTTGTCACCTTGGCAGCCAGCTCCTTCTGCCTTTCGTTGGGGCTGTCCAGGCCCAGGATGCTTGCTGGGTTGGGGCAGGGGCTGAGTGCTTTGGGTGACTCCATCAAGTCTTTGCTGCACAGGGAATCCTGACCCAGCAGCAGAGAGGCTTTTTTGCTTTAGTCTCTCAGCAGCAGGTAGTGCCCATTATTTGGGAATGTGATTTGAATGGGTATAAGCATTTATATATATACAATAACCTGCACCCGGATACACACAAACACAATAACAAACATGGGTCATTCATAGGAATGAAAGAGGCCACTCGGTGACGCTGCTCGGTGATAGCATGGCTTAAATTCTCAATAATAAATAATTTGAGTAATCTTTAATATTATTGCACTGCCTTTTTATCTCCGGGATCTTAATTTTGACAGTGATATTTGTATTTCTGTAGATAGACCTTTACTGATCAGCTGCAGTAACCATAGTTACAGTATACATATGATTCATTGGTTTGTTTTTGTTTTTTTTTTCACTTTAATGTACACAGAGAAATGACATCTCAGAGTGCGGCACCTCTTGCAAGAGACTGAGCTTCTCCAGCTCCCACTGATGGTCCAGGATAAGGCTGTCACTGCGTGGCCTCCAGCCGGCCAGGTTCTCCTCCCCACGAACATACGCCACTGAGGTGTCCAGCACCCTCCGACGCCTCCTCTGCATGCCTGCATAACAAAATACTATGGTCAGCTGATGCACGCTAGGCTGATTTTCTCACCAGCCACTTTATTGGTAACTTCCAGCTTTGTTCTTCCACTATCTCTCCATTATATACACCCACTGACCACTTCATTAGGTACACCTCTTCATATCAATAATCACTGTACAGACTGTAGTCCATTTGTTCATCCTGTTCTTTAATGGTCAGGACCTCCACAGGACCACCGCAGAGCACTATTATGTGGATGGTGGGTCATTCTCAGCACTGCAGTGACACTGGCATAGTGGTGGTGTGTTAGTGTGTGTCAAGCTGGTTTAAGATGATCTGTGGTGGTCCTGTGGGGGTCCTGACCATTGAAGTACAGGGTAATAAAGTATACAGAGAAACAGATGGACTACAGTCTGTAGGTGTAGAACTACAGACTGCTCCTATATGGTCAGTAGATCTGATAAAATGGTTGTCCACAGTTGTAGAGTAGAAACCAGGCTGTTGGTCTGTGTCTGGCTGTAAGACTTGCTAGGATCTAAAGTGGTCTACCATCCAAACATTTAGAGCGGCTCCATTTGCGGTTGTACAGTTTGGCTAACAAATACATGAGCTACATCTGCTAACTGTACCCTGCCGGATACAAAAGAGGTCCGATGTCTGGTCATTTTTATGTAATCATTTTGAGACACGTTGTGGAGTAATGTGGAACAGATCAGAAAAGAGATGACCATGAAGCAACAGGTCTCCTACCTGGACTCCCAGCATCTGCCAGGTGACACAGACTGAGCTCATAAACTCCAGTCACACGATTACTGAAAAGTGATAACACACAAGCAGTCAGTTCGTCACTGTCAATAGCGTATAAACCAGCCTTCATGTCTTACTTCTGAATTAAAGGTGCAGTATACGATTTCAATCCGATAACATTTCCACTAGCTGTCTGCTCTGTGTGCATGTTGGAAGAGTAGCTTCTGAAGGAACACTGAAGGGAGGGTTATATTTGTGTTGTTCAAATATCAACAACTTTTCTCCAGAATCTAATACTGCACCTTTAAACAGCTTCACACATGAAGTTTAATAATATACCTGCATCTATCACCCTGAACACAAAAGTCCAGATTCCTCACACTCGTAAAAAAAATAGCTCTCATAGCAGCTGCCAAATCTTCTTTGTAGTAACAGAGAAACTGAACATTAATATGCATAACTTAATTACATTTTATTAATATGTAAAATTTAAACAAATAAATGAATTACTAGCAGAGCAAAAGTAAAAGCTTTGAAGACTAGTCTATACCTCTCAGAGGGTCTGAGGACTCCGGTGCTAAAGAGGTTACGGATGGAGCGGGATGCAGGAAGCTTTGCATCCCTGGAATAAAAGACCATGCAGAAGTCCTTGGTAATGACCGTGGGCTGAGAGCAGTTCTTCATCTGGGGGCAAGTGAAGAGGAAATTTAAAATAAAGCTTTTTAGGAGTCAGCTGTGTACAAACACTTATCACTGCAGGCTGTTCAGCGTAAACAAGGCCTGCTTCCTGCTGGTTCCTAGTTCGATAGGTTCATTGTTACATCTGAACTCAGTCAAGCCAGGATGAGATGAGGCTATGAATCCCTTCTGATTCTAGAAATACATTTCTACCAGTTTGGGTTGGGTGCCAATAGAACATCTGCCAGATGTTCTAATAGCACCTCTATATATATATACATATATGTGTGTGTGTGTGTGTGTGTGTGTGAAGCACTTTGAGCTGCAGTTATGTATGAAATGCAATATATAATTGCAGATATATATACACATTTCATACATAATTGCAGCTCAAAGTGCTTCACATAGTTCTTCTTAACAGTAAACAGTGTACCCAAGACTATACATTTATATTACACTTATTAATTGACAAAGTAAACATAGTTCAGAGAGCCAAATTAAATAAAAAGTCAAAAGTAAGTCAAAGTAAGATAAAATCTAAATAAAAATATAAAAATACAGATAATAAAATGGAAAAATAGAAATAAAATTTAAAAAAGAACATTAAAAATGGGATTTATAACAATTTAGAAAAAAAAGAAAAATAAGTTATAGCTATAAAATTATTTTAAAAAATGTTATAGGCATAAAATATTAAAATAAAATGATTAAAAAAGAAATTAACATGAAAATGTGACCAGTAATAACAGTAAGTAAAAACTAAAAGAGAATTCTTTAAAAAAATATATATATATATAATTCAAATTAATCTTCAACTGCTAGCTAAATCCTTGTACTGATGCTTTTGCTTATCTAATCAACTGGTAAATAGTTCCAGAGAATAAGAGCTCTTTCAGTCTCCTGAAAAACCAGGACCCAGGCAGGGATTAGGCGGCACTGCTCACCTCCAGGTATGCCGAGAGGGTGATGTAGATTTTCTCTCCATAGGGCGTGACCCGGTTCAGCAGGAGAGAATTGTGCATGGAGCTGTCCCATGCCGCCTCAAATCGGTAAAACGTCCTGCAGGACGTCCCAAAGGAATTAAATAACAGACATTTCAGAACACATAATAAGATATATGCAGTGTTACTGAGCCTGGTGTTTGTTTAGCCAATTTCAGAACAATGACCAGAAATGCAGATACAAAAATGACAAAAGTGCAGAACAGAGAAAATGACAAATACCTATGATCAACTCCCAGGGACACACTGAGAGGAAAAAGCCAGAGAGATCACAGAGTTAGAGAATTAGAAATGAGTTAGGAAGCTCAGTCTAGCATTGTTCTACCTTCACAGGTCAGAGGAAAGAACTAACCCTGCGTTCACACTAGCTGGCGACAAGTTGTTTATGTTGCCCCATGTTTGTCTCCTGTGGGTGTGTTCAAGGCTGCTCAGGCAGGGTTCAGGAAAGCTAGCTAGTCTTCAAAGCTCATGTCTGTAAGCTGATATTTGAAACTCCGATGGAAATCTAACTGCTTGTATTAGTGGTTAGCTTTATTGGCTGGTTAGCATGCTGGCTAACCTAGCTAGCCTTCGAGCAACCTAACTCATCAGAGACACCAACAATATCCGTTACTTTCTCCCACACATCATTTATCCTTGAATGCATATGTACAAAGACACTCCATATGAACTGGAAAAAGGAGAAACAGCGGTTAAACCACAAGCTTCTCCTCCATGTTACCACCACAGTGCAGGAATCAAATGCCAGTAGGAACTAAAAGTTCAGAGAGCAGAAGCTGGGGGGACCTCGGACCCTCGTGCCCAAGATTAGTCGGAATAATTTGTTGGATCCAAACGTTTACAATGTCCATTCACTGTGTCATAATAAATTTACATAAAGAGAAAATCTCAACTCAATGACAGTATTTAAAATGGCACACTGTATACTACAGTAGTATGTAGTGCACACTACAGTGTGGTATACTTATGCAGTCACATGACCAGTTACCTCACATTTACCTCAGAGCTGTTATTACTGTATCCACTGTTTAGAGCTAGCTGCTGCTAATGTTCCTCAGTTCACCTGAACTATGGTTAGCCTAGCTGTTAGCTCCCCTCGGCTATTTCACTCTAAAACTGATCCTCTAAAGCGAGTTCATCTTTTATTAATCTTCAGACCTGTATATTTAACTTTCTGAGGCTCATTCTGATAAAAACATACCCCACTACAATCACTACACCCACATTTACCTCAGAGCTGTTATTACTGTATCCACTGTTTAGAGCTAGCTGCTGCTAACGCTGCTCAGTTCACCTGAGATACGGTTAGCCTAGCTGTTAGCTCCCCTCGGCTATTTCACTTTAAAACTGATCCTCTAAAGCGAGTTCATCTTTTATTAATCTTCAGACCTGTATATTTAACTTTCTGAGGCTCATTCTGATGAGAATACACCCCACTACAATCACCACACCCACATTTATACTCGGAGTGGGCTGTGTTTTGCTCCTCAGTGTTACCCGCCGCCATTTTCTCAGGCTGAAGCATACTGAGGCTGCTTCCAAAATGGCTTACTTAGTATGTCCGAAAAGTCCTCGGATGACGTACTTCATCAGGAGAGATTTTCAAGTATACGACCCCAGCACACTCTCCTATCCCATGATACCACAGGAGCTACAGAGCCATTTGTAGCTGTGAAAAAATGGCGGAAAGCAGGAGCCCGCTGTTTACAAGTGAATAAATTCCTTAGCATGCGATTTCTGTGAGCTCTTGCTCAAAGCGGCCTCCGTGTGGAAGTGTTCATTGTGAGAACTAACCACAACGAACGTTATTTATATTAATAACAAGATTTTGCCGACTTTTGGCTTTTAAAGAATGGTGTTTGCCGCCATTACGTGATGTCAGCAGAGAGCTGAGTCAAAGGACACAGGTAAGATGGCGGACGTAGTGCATCCAGGGAACGTGTGCACACCGCGCAGTAACATACTAACAGTACGTACTTCTTTAACGACTGAGCCATACGTACTAGATCGAATTCAGTACGTACTGCTTAGGTATGCCATTTTGGAGGCAGCCTGACAGCTGATGAGGCTGTGGTGCATGATGGGATGCAGTACACTCTGAAGATAGCTCCCCCTGTATACTAGAAACTCTGATTGGAGTAGAACACCATCCGTGTAATTTCAGTGCAGTGCAGTTTACAGTTTGGTCACATACTACATACTACTTGTAGGCAGATTTAGTATGTGAGTAGTATGTCGTATGTGATTTCGAATAAAGCCAATTTGTCGCTTGGCGTTAAATCATGGCTACATATGGCGTACTCCCATAGGAAATGACTGGTCGCTTGTCGCTCTGTTGCCTCCTAGTGTGTACGTAAGGTTAGACGTTCAGAAAGGTTTGCCATGTTAAAGGTTTTTGCAATTAAAGAATCTTTTTTATTAATATGACACAAAAATAAACACTAATGGAAAGCAAACAGACATGGCGTTAGCCCCAGCAGGACGATCATAATTAGTCTGTTTCGATCGTGTGCTTGAGACTGGAGTAAAGACGGATTCCTACCTGTCATCATAGGAAGGCCTCATGTATCGAGCAGAGAGGATGTTGAGGGACAGGATGTTGGGGTCGATGATGGTCTCGTCTGCCTCGGGTGTGTTACGGATCCGTCCTGAAGGAGAAAGAGACATGCTGAGTCAACTCAAACTTGGGAGGTACACACACACACACACACACACACACACACACACAGCATAGCATATCCCTCTCTGATAAAGGCCGATTAAGAAAACTAGTCACCACGTCATTAGGAGAAGATGCTCAGCTGTGGTCACTCACCAATAACCAGCTCCTTCACCTCCTTCCATTCGATGTCACTGCCTGTTTCATGGGCTATAGTCACTGTAATTCTCCTTTGGATGCCCTGCAGAAATGTTTATAGACAGCAGAACAAAACTTCATGACCACATGCAAGAAACCACATGCACAGCCGAGGATTATTATGCAGTAACTGCTATCCATCACTTTGTAACTACTGGAGGTTGTAGTATGATGATCAGTATGGTCATTATGACATCAACATCATGGACGACTCAGAGGAGATAACAGGTGATAAGCACTGATGGTTTTGGGGTCTGTTATCTTCGGTCTTATGAAGGCTAGCCATAGCCACTGGAAACAGCACATCATGCTCTGGTGACCTGTGGAGTTTGACTTGTTCTGTTTCTCCACTGAGGAGGAAGCACAATGCTCTATAACCCTGTGAAGTGTGATGTCGGTTTCTGTTTGTCATTAAGGTATGGCACTCTAAATTTCTCTGTCTCTTTAGACCTCCACCATGGATAACTGTCTTGGCAAAGCCAACTAGGATTTACCTAGGAGCCAGTCCTAAGTCGGATACACATTCACAAGATTCCAGGATATGTAGCTCCGGTTCCATGCTGGCTAGCAATGCGATCCAGGGCTTGTTGGAAAGGACGCTATACACCCTGCTGACTCTCTACATTTGTCTGGCTTTCTGGATCTTCACCGCAGGCAAGCATCTCAGCAAGGCACCCTAGGGCACAGCTAATTCAAAGTTCCCTGGAGGCTAGCAATACCATCCAGGGCTTGTTGGAACGGGCACATCACACTTGATCTATGGTTTGGCTTTACCATAGTTTTTCAAAGGCCACTTGTTTCGAAATCATCCCCTTCTACTGTGGTTTAATCCATGACATCATCAGGGATTAGTCAGTGATGACATCACATAACTGCTGACTGAAGTCATGCAGCCCCTAGTAACTACTATGAAGCCATTGTGCAGCACAAAGAATCTACACAGATTAAGGTGCACAGTTAAACAAGACTCGGAGGGAAAAGTCTGTGGATCAATATTCAGCAAGGCGTGGTTAGCGCTTACTTGGTGAAGTAGGAACGTCCCGTGGCAGGGCATTCCTCCTCTGTGATCAACCACAGCAGGGATATAGCTGGGAAAGGCAAAATGGTCAAATTTTAATATTATGTAAGACTGAATCGAGCTGCAGCCTGGCTAATTCACAGCTGGACCCATATACTCACTCTCCGTTAGCTTCAAGCTCACAGATCTCGAAGAAAGCCATGAGGTCATATTTGCAGTGGCACGGTCCAGCAGAGGAGCGGGTCATTGCACTCAGTTTGGTGGCAGGCACTGTGTGCAAGAAGGTGACGGTATTAGGGACAAGACTGTTCCTACAAGGTTCGTCTCATCATGTCAGTATTAATGATGAACAATTATCATTAATCATATAATATATACAATATAATTATCATTATATTATCATAATTACCATTATTAATGTTGATAATGGAAAAATGCAGCTTAACTAATTAATATTAATTAATAAATATTAAAAGACATTAAAATAATTAATATTTAAAGACAGCATGTCGGTCATTGTTGTTTTATATCAGCACAGAAAGTGTCACCTGGTTTAGATAGAGGCATCACCCGAGGGAACTGCCTTCTAGACGGGCGTAGAGGACTGTAAACACAACACCGGTCGGAAACTTCAATGAGCAATGTGTTATAATACATGACATTATGAAATCAGAATATCATCAGGAGCCAGTTCTCACCTGATCAGATCTTTACAGAGAGGAGGGAAGGGCTGCTTCTGGTAGTGCCCAAATACCTCAAACACTATGGGCTGACTCCGGATGTATTCCACAAAAGACTTGGTGACCTCAACCGTGATCTGAAATATCACCACAAGCATGAATCTCACCGTGCCTGGCTTGAATGGACTTTGTAAATGGATACCAGGTCTGACACTTCTGTCCTAGACCAGGGTTTCTCCGCCAGTGGACTGAAGCACTCCATGAAGCAGCCTCTAGTGCAGGGATGACCAATCTTATCCACAAAGGTGCAGGTTTTCACTCCATTTACATTTACATTACATTTATGGCATTTAGCTGACACTCTTATCCAGAGCGACTTACAAGGTTAATGATTACAGGTAGGCCAACTAAGTGTTAGGAGTCTTGCCCAAGGACTCTTATTGGAGTAGCAGAGCATAGTCACCCAGACTGGTATTCGAACCCCAGTCTCCCACACGTAGAGGTGGCACCCTGAGTAGTGGTGTTACCCACTGAGCTACACCAACCACACATTCCAACCAAGCAGGAGATCATGTGGATCTGTTGACTGAAGGCTGAGCGCTTGATGGATCAAGTAGAATCAGGTGAGCTCCTGCTTGGTTGGAATGAAAACCTGCAGCCACACCGGCCCTTTGTGGATAAGATTGGTCACCCCTGCTCTAGTGGGTCTGCACTCAGGTGGAGACAGCAGTATGTCGTGGGTTGGAAACGTCAAATATAACCATATTAGCGCTATAGTATTTGTATTAATATAAATATGTGTATATTAATGTACATATTGAAATGTCTCCAACATGGCTAGCCACTGATAAATTGGTTACTTGAGCTGCTTTTACAGCTCCACTGGTTAAATATGGACATATCATAATTCTTCTTTAACCTCATTTCTGGGAGTGTTTATAAAGGTTGATGTTTGATGTTTCTGGGCCGTTATGCTATGGAGTTATTATTTGTTATTTATTAGTTAGGTGGGACATGGAGTGGGACAGGCTGAGAACCCATGTACTAGACCAGTGTTTCTCTACCCTGGTCCTGCAGGCACCTTGCCCTGAACATGTTAATTAGATTAGATTAGCTTCAACATTGTCACTGTGCAAAGTACAGGTACAGAGCCAATGAGCATCTAACCAGGAGTACAGTATTATTTACATAAAGTGTCGTAGTAAGAAATATATACACATAATATAAGCATATCTATGTGCATATATATGTATGTATAAGATGAAACATAATGGACTCCCTGCTTCAACACACCCCCTGCAATGGTCCGAATGGGGCTGTTAAGGAGCTAATACGGTAAATCCGGTGTATTGGGAGCATGGCCAGTGTCTGCAGAAGCAGGGTTGAGAAACTCTAGAAAAGCCCGATATGCTTCAATATCGTCATTCTGTTTCCCGCAATAAGGGTTTAGGAATCTACCAGCTTCTGTCACGCCTCCCTGATAATCCGGATGCATGGGGTCCTTTTAATGTCGAGCCGAAGCAGACCCAGAACTCCAAAGTTTTCACCATGCTTTAATCACAACAGCAATAGCCTAATGCTGCTCCTGGAAAGTAAAACTTCCAGCATGATTTTGGTAACTTCCCAGGAGACGGAGAAACAGCCTTTGCTTTTAATATGCGTAAATGGAACCAGACTGACACAAGGTGAGGATGCAAGATTTCTTCGGACAGCAGCTATGTTGTCATTGTTTCGTGCTTACGTTTTGGACGTGGTAGAACCCCAGTGGAGGTCCTCTGCCCGTGTTCTTCAAGGGCTCGGTGGAGAAGGCCTCGTCATGCCTGTGGATGAAGCTGGAAGTGGAAACACTCATCAAGCCCCAGTAAAGCCGTAAATCCAAATAAACTTAGATTTTCTAAATGAGCTGATGATTAATAACCAACTAATGTGCATAGAGGTCACGTCACTCTACTTCCAGCCCTCAGAGACACGTACTTGAACTGGCAGAATATGTCAGCGTATTCTGCTGAGATGCTGGAGGCCTGCAGTACGGTGACTCTGAAGGTAAAGGTGCTGCCAATCTTCAGGTGCTGGAGAGCTTTGTCCTGCATTGTGTCCCCTGATCCTTCCAGAGTTTTCACCGGGCTGCTGGGAACATCAGGACTATCTGCTAGAAAACAGACACACCACAGACTCTAAACCACTAACGGATAGCCAGATTGTTTAGCTTTCGGTAACAGAAATATACACCATGAGTCTATTATGTATTTCCCTGATTATTATAAGCTCCTCAGACCAGAAATGAGTCACCCTGCATCTTTAGGGTGGTAGTAATTTTAAGCGCCTGCAGATGGCGCTGCACGAGAATGGTAGATGCTATAAATACCTATAAATACCATACGGGATCTATAGATTGGGAAGAGGTGCTACAGTTCAGGGAATGTCTCGTTCCATGTGTGGAAAACGCTCCAAAGCAGATGTTAATGATTGGCTAAAAGGAGTGACTGAGCATGTGGGCGTGGCCAAAGACCATAGTGTGAAGGAAGTAGCTGAATCTGCAGGTGTATGGAAGCGTACGGTCATATGGGTCTACCAGCAGTGGCTAAAATCCCAGTCTACAGGGAATTCTCCTCGGAATTGTGCCAGAAGGCATCCACCAAATCTGGATCATCTGACCAGTTCTTTGACGGGTGAGTGGCTGAACACTGATGTGGCCTACATCCAGTAACTTGTCCAGTCCATGCCAAATCCAATCCCAGCTGTTACTGGTGCTCCTGGAGGTATTACAGGCTATGGGCTTGTTTCAGTCACAGGGGACTCAGTTCTCATATAGTGCCATTTCTTACTTGCGCAAGTGTTGTTGTTGTTGACCTCATCAGCAGAGAGACCTATATCAGAGATTTGTCCCTCTCCCTCAACGATCCGCAGCTCCTCCTGAGATGTGTTGGAGTGGGACATTCCCCCAGTGCACGACTCAGTCTGAAACTGATCAGAGTGGAAAGGTTGGATTTGCATTCACGCTGTTGCACCAAAGGCAGTTGTAAGACGTACTGTGTACAGCTACGGATGTGTAGATCTACCTTCTCAAACTGCTGGTCCTCGAAAGAGATCTTTGCGGTTCCTGACTGACGGACGCCGGAGCCGTAGTCTGGAGCTTCCTCATCAGCTGTGAGGAGAAGAGAAAGAGCTACTGAGAGCCGTCTAAGTGCTTTTATTAAGGTGGGATGATGAAAATGTTGCTCAGTTTTAGTTTAAATATAATGTGAAGGGAGGAAAGTTCACATTGGGCTTCCAAACAGGAAAGAAGCACTGAGGACAGGATAACCTGCTCCACCCGCTCCACCTGTACCACCTGTACAAACTCTTGATAACACTTTTTACACGCTGGTTCATGCTCAAGTCTACTTCACACTAACGTTGTCTAGCTTTATCTGGGGGCCAGAAATTTGGCATCAGTATGGAACCCCAGCGATGTCGTGAGGTGGTTTTAATTTTCAGACTGTATTTTGAGAGTACCACTTAGTTTTCTTGTGATCTCAACACAACTAGAGTTGTTTTCTCAGGGTCACAACTTATTTTATGAACACAAAACAACTTTCAATAACTTGAGATCTCAAGACAACAACTTTAGTTATGTTGAGGTCACAAGAAAATGAAGTTGTGATCTCAATAAAGCAAATTATATTACGTTAAGATCACAAGAAATTAGGATGTGACCTTGAGAAAAGAACATCTGTTATGTTGAGATAATACTTCATGAGAAGTATTCCAAGGAAACAACTTTATATTTTGAGATTTAAAAAAAAACAAAAAAAAACAAAAACAAAATCATGACCTCAAGGGAACAACATTTATTATGTTGAGACCACAACTTCATTTTAAAAATAAAAAAATAATAATAAATTAATAAATAATTAATAAATTAATTAATACATTTAAAAAGTTGCTGTAATAGTGCATGGCCCACAGCCCCTGCAGGGTGCAGGAGTGGTGTGTCACACCCTACGGGTAGTCGAGTGGGCTAAGGGGCTGGAAAAGGTTGGCCAGCACGAGAACTAGAGATACTTCACCTACTTCACAAAACAACATATAACAAACTCTATATACAGAGATAAACAGATCAATGACTGCAAAGTCATACAGATCTCTCATTAACACTGTTCGTCTGGGCAAAAGGTGACCACATTATCCCTGTTGCACTATGTTATATTCCATTAGCCCCACCCCCAGAATATTCCATTCTTAACTTGGGTAAAACAAGGACAATGAATATAAAAACATATCAGCTACAACAAGTGATTAGCCAATACACAGTTAATTAATTCAAATTTTACAGGTCACGACCTTGTTGTTCTTAAATTCATTATACGATGTGCACATACCTATATACATTATTAACATAGTACAATTTCTGTACCTCCCTCCACTTCTGCAGAGGTTAGACTAGCCCCAGTAAGTTAAAGCCTGAGTTTCGCTCTCATTACTCTTTTAGACCATACCGGTAAAGACTAGTCACGGGTAAGTATTGGTAAGTATATACATCTTGTAATATACACTGGTGATGTGTAGCTCTACATCATCACAGTTGCAGTCTCAAAAAAACATTTTTTGTTATGTAAATCACAAGTTGCGATTCCATAGGAACAACATTTATGATGAGATATAAAAGGAGATCTTGAGAAAGCAAATTTTGTTATTCTGAGATCACAAGAAAATTAAGTGGTGATCTGAGGAAAGCAACGTTTATGTTTAGATCGCAGGACCAATACGTTGTGATCCTGAGAGAACAATTTATGTTTTAATCACAAGGAAATTAAGTTGTAATATCAAGAAAACAACACTAATGTTTAAATCATAAACTTTTATATTGAGGTCACGATAAAAAAACATGATCTCGAGAAAACAAGGACCACAAGACAGTCCAGAAAGATATCCACTTCCTTGTCTCTCTTACATCAATATAATCACTGTTCCAGATTCTGAAAAACGAATTGCTGGTACCTGAGATGGCCTGCACCGCCACACGCAGGAAGCCCTTCACCTCACCCTTCTCGCTCACTATAGCCACCCGGTGCACCAGCGGCACAGGATACAGCAGGTTACTCAAATACACGAACGCCCTGCAGAGAGGATGATGGAAAGGGGGAGGAAGTAAAAAGGGAGGGGCAGGTTTTGGAGATGAGGTGGTGATGGTGGTGGGAAGACACAAGAACATGATCTATTAGAATAGAAAGAGGAGCAGTGGACGAGAAACGAAAAGGTCAGGCGTGAAGGTCAATGCAGCCACACTGCCACTAGACAACACAATACCGAGACACACAAAAAGCAACTGAAGGAGAAGCTGCTCCAGCAAAGCAAACAAAAGAGTGCCCATTAACATCAGCTGCTCGTCTCTCAGGACCCAGAGAGCCCGCATCGACAGGCCGCAGGAGAGGAGGCAGGACAGGGGGATGTTTTCTCTGAGAGAGTCTGGGAAAGAGTAGGTACATGCGTTTGGAGACACACGGAGGAGATTTTAGAAAGGTGGCAGCATTTGAGTCAGGTTTGGATTGACTGACGTAGCGCCAAATGATGCTCCAGATACGAAGTGTTCATGTTCTCAGTGCCATTAAACAGACTGCCCGTCAAACGTTTGGAGACACCGAGCTCTTAATAGAACTACAACCGGGATGGTAGCAGAACCCTGCAGTGTTGGACAGGAACTCTGTAGCTGGGCTGGTTGAGTGTAGTGGGTAACACCTTTGCCTCCTAGCCTGGGGTTTGATCCCCTACATTTGCGAGAACCCTACACCATACCAATAAGGGTCCCTGGGCAGGACTCCTAACACTACCTTCACCTAAACTGAGCATCTGCCAAATACTGTAAATGTTAGTGTAATGCGTTAGTGTACTGTAAGTACTGTGTTGGTGTACAGTAACTCAGTAAGTGTAATGCGTTAGTGTACTGTAAGTACTGTGTTGGTGTACAGTAACTCAGTAAGTGTAATGTGTTAGTGTACTGTAAGTAGTGTGTCGGTGTACAGTAACTCAGTAAGTGTAATGTGTTAGTGTACTGTAAGTAGCGTGTTGGTGTACAGTAACTCAGTAAGTGTAATGTGTTAGTGTACTGTAAGTAGTGTGTCGGCATACAGTAACTCAGTAAGTGTAATGTGTTAGTGTACTGTAAGTAGTGTGTTGGTGTACAGTAACTCAGTAAGTGTAATGTGTTAGTGTACTGTAAGTAGTGTGTTGGTGTACAGTAACTCAGTAAGTGTAATGCGTTAGTGTGCTGTAAGTAGCGTGTCGGTGTACAGTAACTCAGTAAGTGTAATGTGTTAGTGTGCTATAAGTAGCGTGTCGGTGTACAGTAACTCAGTAAGTGTAATGTGTTAGTGTACTGTAAGTAGTGTTGGTGTACAGTAACTCAGTAAGTGTAATGTGTTAGTGTACTGTAAGTAGTGTGTCGGTGTACAGTAACTCAGTAAGTGTAATGCGTTAGTGTACTGTAGGTACTGTGCTGGTGCACAGTAACTCAGTGAGTGTAATGCGTTAGTGTACTGTAAGTAGTGTGTTGTTGGACAGTAACTCAGTAAGTGTAATGTGTTAGTGTACTGTAAGTAGCGTGTTGGTGTACAGTAACTCAGTAAGTGTAATGTGTTAGTGTACTGTAGGTAGCGTGTTGGAGTATAGTAACTCAGTAAGTGTAATGTGTTAGTGTACTGTAAGTAGTGTGTTGGTGGACAGTAACTCAGTAAGTGTAATGCGTTAGTGTACTGTAAGTAGCGTGTTGGTGTACAGTAACTCAGTAAGTGTAATGCGTTAGTGTACTGTAAGTAGTGTGTTGGTGTACAGTAACTCAGTAAGTGTAATGCGTTAGTGTACTGTAAGTAGCGTGTTGGTGTACAGTAACTCAGTAAGTGTAATGCGTTAGTGTACTGTAAGTAGCGTGTTGGTGTACAGTAACTCAGTAAGTGTAATGCGTTAGTGTACTGTAAGTAGTGTGTTGGTGTACAGTAACTCAGTAAGTGTAATGTGTTAGTGTACTGTAAGTAGTGTGTCGGTGTACAGTAACTCAGTAAGTGTAATGTGTTAGTGTACTGTAGGTAGAGTGTTGGTGTACAGTAACTCAGTAAGTGTAATGTGTTAGTGTGCTGTAAGTAGCGTGTTGGTGTACAGTAACTCAGTAAGTGTAATGCGTTAGTGTACTGTAAGTAGTGTGTTGGTGTACAGTAACTCAGTAAGTGTAATGTGTTAGTGTGCTGTAAGTAGCATGTTGGTGTACAGTAACTCAGTAAGTGTAATGCGTTAGTGTACTGTAAGTAGTGTGTTGGTGTACAGTAACTCAGTAAGTGTAATGTGTTAATGTACTGTAAGTGGTGTATTGGTGTACAGTAACTCAGTAAGTGTAATGTGTTAATGTACTGTAAGTGGTGTATTGGTGTACAGTAACTCAGTAAGTGTAATGTGTTAATGTACTGTAAGTGGTGTATTGGTCTACTGCCACTTAGTAAGCTCTATATTATAATTTGTGTATGTCCACCGCTGGAATTCAGTTTAGGATCTTCAATTTTCTCTCCGAAAAGCCAAAACACGGACAGACACCTGGGAAAAGACCCTAACTTTCCTGCTTTGTGTTTTTTCCTGTTTGGATTGCCTTGTCCTGTCTTCCCTGAGCCAGGAAAGGGTTAACTTCCAGATAAATAAAGTCAGGGATAGTTAAAGCAGGTACAGTATTCAAACGTGCAGGACAGTGGGAACCAGGGTAATGAGAAACACTGAGCTCTTCATGTGTCTCTTCTTGCTCTGGATAGCCTCATCTGCTAAATGCTAAATGCTACATATACATTAACTGGCACATAGCTGATGTTTAGCCTTTGCATGTCATTTGTCTTACCCTGGACATTTCAAAGGAAAGCAAAGTGTCCCCAAACTTTTGGTGGGCAGCGTAACTACTATCGTATACAGAGTTTGGGTTCACGCGGCGGGACGAGTTGGAGAGCGGCAGGAGGGGTGCCAGAGGGGAGGAGCTGGAGACAAGATTGGTGAGGCGCAAAAACAGAGCATGCTCAGATAAAGAAAATATATAGTGATTAAAAAACAAAAACATATTCAGAATTTAGCTTCATCGGACCAGATGCAAACCGGACAGCAAAATAAGAGGAGAAAAAAAAACTAGCTAAATGACATTAACATACGCCATGAACTCAAAAGTGAAACCAACACACGTCACATGTCTCTGGATGTGTGTGAGGGTGTGGATGTGTGGAAGCCAATCCAAAAAAATAAAAGAAAATATTAAGAGCGGGAAAGTTCTTTATTTGCTTGTTTATTTGAGCTCTGGCATGCCCGGCCGAGACTGCTGCAGTCGAAACCAGCTCTTTCATCTCGACTTCGCAATGATCCTAAACACCACAACTGTCCATAACAATCCCAACGATTTCTCCATTAAAGCTCAAACATTCCCATCTAGGAGACATGGACACAAAGTGTCACTAATGCTAAGCACCAGCATGTAGCACTCCAAAAAGCCCAGGAAAGTACGCACTTCGTACGTGCCCATGATGCACGTCAGACTCTGTGTTAACCAACACAAAGCTTGTCAACTTTAGTTTACTAGAGTGCCAGTAGCACCCCCTTGTGGCACCCAAAATCTTTTTAAACTTTGAGTGAGTGAGTGAGTGAGTTACAAGCCAGGTCCATGAGGTGCTTTGTATATACATATAAACCAGATCTTAATGGGTTGGGACTGTTTACTGTCCCAATCCCTAAATTTACACTAAATCACAATCGCTGTGTTTACACTAAACCCTAACCCCTACATTTACAGTAAACTATAACCCCTAGCATTTACACTAAACCCCTAACGCCTACATTTACACTAAACCCCTAACGCCTACATCTATACTAAACCCTAACCCCTACATTTACAGTAAACTATAACCCCTAGCATTTACACTAAACCCTACATTTACAATAAACTCAGATCTCTATTTTTACACCAAATCCTAAACCCTACATTTACACTAAACCCTAACCTCTACATTTACACTAAACCCCTAGTCCTCTACATTTACACTAAACCCCTAGTCCTCTACATTTACACTAAACCCCCTAACCTCTACATTTACACTAAACCCTAAGCTTTACACTAAACTCTAACCTCACATTTACAGTAACCCTAACCCCTACATTTACAGTTAACTCTAATCTCTACTTTTACACAAAACCCTTAGCTTTACACTAAACCCTAACCGCACATTTACATGAAACTCTAAGATTTACGCTACACTCTAATCCCTACATTTACAATAAACCCTAACATGCACTTTATAATATCTCTATAACTTTATAATAATAATACCTTATAATAACACTTACGATCAGTTATAATCACTTGTATTTCTGATTTAGATTTATCATGAGTTAATTTTTTTAAATAAGAAACATGTTGTCCCACATTTTCATATCAGAGCCATAGCAAAAGCATTTTAGTCCATAGATGGGGTTTATTTTAGCCACACCCATTTAGGAGCAGGAAGTAAGACATGACTACACGGCAAGCCGTTAGCATGTTGTTAAGGGGTCGTTGAGAACTGTCACTGCTGAAACACAGATTTTCTGATCTGAAGTTTTAATGGAAATCATAATTCTGATTTTATCCATATATCAAAGCTGTGTTTCCTGGGTTAGCCGAAGTTTATGTGGTTTTCAAATGGCTTCGTTTTGCACTGCTATTTAACACTACAGTCTACAGTGAGTGTCTTTGGATTAGAATCAGAATTATTCACGTGCTCCAAAATGTATTTCATGTTTCAGGGCTGTTAGCACAATGCGTTCTTAGGACGTAATTTAACAACCACATGTTCAAACCATTTACAATACTGCCACTGAAATGACACTGGGAAGCTAAGACTATACGCTAGTGTACTCATGGCCGAGTCAGGGAACCAGTTAGGGGGTGAGGTGGGAGGATTGGGTGCAGGTGGGCTATCTGGAGTCTTCATGCTGGGTACTTCACGCATGAACAGAAAACAGATTCATGTTCCTGGTTCCATGAATCGACAGGACAATCAGCAGCTCTGAAAACTTTGAGAGGGTAAAAGGCCACGGGCACGTGCCTCTGGTTTCAGGCACTGCCTCGGTGTGAAAGAGCTGGCTTCCTCTGGCGGCAGCTAAACGCCTGAAGCCTCACCAACCTTCCCACTAAACTGAACAGAGGCCAGCGGTCGTAAAAGGGGTCCTGGCCTTCGCTGGCTCGGGGGCACTGCGGCCCCTCCTGTGGCTCTGAGCACCCGTCCTCTGCAAAGATCTCAGGGTCCAGGTCCTCCAGCTCCTCCTCCAACTCCTCCTCCACCTTCCCATAATGCCGCTCGTCTGCGAGCTCGGTTATGTCAGACTCGGGGTCGGAGAGGGTGGGGGAGGGGGTGGGGTCTCTCATGCGCTCGCTCATGCACGTGTTCAGAATGGGGGTGCTGGAGCAGCCAGAGACACGGGAACTGGGTTAGTACAACTCAGACGAACATGTACACGTACACGTACACGTACACACACACACACACACACACACACACACACACACACACACACACACATACACGCACACATACACGCACACAGTGAGCGTCATTGGATTAGAATCAGAATTATTCACGTGCCCCAAAATGTATTTCACGTTTCAGGGCTGTTAGCACTAGGGCTGCTCTCTAGAAGACGTCAAATTGAATCATCAGTCGGAGACCCTTTAAGTCGACTGAGACCCTTCAAGTGGACTGACAACACACGCACACACTCACACACACACACGCACACGAATACACGCACACACGCGCATACAGGCAAACGCACACACTCACACACACACACACACACGCACACAAATACACGCACATACACGCACACATACACAGTTGTAGTTGGTTTCATTCACCAAGTGCTTTTAAGCGCTGTAAGTGTGCAATAAACCATTAAATGCTGCCTTCTATCAAGCCTTCCTATATATATATATATATAAATATATATATATATATATATATATATATATATATATATATATATATATATATATATATATACACACATATCTCTATTCCTACATATATATATTTATATATATATATATATATATATATATTTTTTTTTTATGTATTATTGATTTATTTTTTTTTACACGTCCACATATAAGCATGTGTAAACCAGTTTTAAGGTGGACTGTAGAATTCCATGGGTGCTATTTCATAGTTTGATGTCTGCACTTTTAATCTACAGTAAAAGATAAAAATATGGAGAACCTTCAATGAGCAACCATCTCTAAACTTTTAACTGGTAGTTCAGCGACTGAACTTTACAGTATATCAGTAAATCTGTTTGCTGCTGTATTGTGTCCGGGTTTGTGCAGCTCTGGTCTAGTGTATTTGGTGATGCAAGCCTGTAAATCTGTAACTGTAGGCTAACTGACTGACTGGAAATCTTTAATTCATTAATTAAAGATTTTTTCGTGTCCATTCATGCACAGACATGCTCTTCTGTAAACACAGGCTGCAGTTCAGGCTGTAATCAAAATGGGCACACTGGTATACAGTACAGTAACAAGTTCTGACCTACAGTGTGGTATACTAATACAGTCACATGACCAGTTACCTCACATTTACCTCAGAGCTGTTATTACTGTATCCACTGTTTAGAGCTAGCTGCTGCTAATGCTGCTCAGTTCACCTGAGATACGGTTAGCCTAGCTGTTAGCTCCCTTCGGCTAGTTCACTCTAAAACTGATCCTCTAAAGCGAGTTCATCTTTTATTAATCTTCAGACTTGTATATTTAACCTTCTGAGACTCTTTCTGATGAACACACACCCCACTACAATCACTCCATCCACATTTACCTCAGAGCTGTTATTACTGTTTCCGCTGTTTAGAGCTAGCTGCTGCTAACGCTGCTCAGTCCGTCTGAACTACGGTTAGCCTAGCTGTTAGCTCCCCTCGGCTATTTCCCTCTAAAACTGATCCTCTAAAGCGAGTTCATCTTTTATTAATCTTCAGACCTGTATATTTAACTTTCTGAGACTCATTCTGATGAACACACACACCACTACAATCACTACACCGACATTTACCTCAGAGCTGTTATTACTGTATCCACTGTTTAGAGCTAGCTGCTGCTAACGCTGCTCATTCCGCCTGAACAACGGTTAGCCTAGCTGTTAGCTCCCCTCGGCTATTTCACTTTAAAACTAATCCTCTAAAGCGAGTTCTTCTTTTATTAATCTTCAGACCTGTATATTTAACTTTCTGAGGCTCATTCTGATGAACACACACCCCACTACAACCACTACAGCCTCAGTTATACTCGGAGTGGGCTACGTTTAGCTCCCCAGTGTTACCCACCGCCATTTTTTCTGGCTGAAGCAGGCTGAGAGCCGGTGAGGCCACGGTTCATGGTGGGATGCAGTACACTATAAAGATAGCTCCACCTGTATACTAGAAACTCTGACTGGAGTAGAACACCATCCGGGTATCTTCAGTGCACTACAGATCTTCAGTTTGGTCGCATACTACATACTACATACTACTTTTAGGTAGATTTAGTATGTGAGTGGTGTGGTAGTATGCTATTTTGAATACAGCCAATGTCTGCGGTTAATACTGCTAACTACTGATCCGCATATTGTTTTCAGCGTGGTCCTGATATTGTCTTCAGTCTGGTCTTCATCGTCCTGCACTTAATAGTTTCAGGCTGTGTTGATACAGCAGGTTGAATGCGATTTACAGGAACGTCTGGCTGATGTTTCTGTATAAACAAATAAATGGCTGAGCATGATCAGGCGGCAGCATCAGAGGACAGTTACAAGCATGATAAGAAACCAGATGCAAACCAAATAAGTGGGTGTGGCTAAATAACACGGCCTCTTTACAGTAAGCTGGAACGTATGCTGGGTGATGAGCTCAGCTGTCAGCTATTGGAGCTAGGGTTGCCACCCAGCCCGTAAAATACAGAATCGTCCTTTATTCGGCAAGTGCAATATTGCGTCCCGTATTTTAAACGAATGAACATGAGGGGACAGCGATTTGTTCCGTATTTCCATAAATGTCCGAGAAACACGTGTGTCACACATACATGATTAATTATTATTATATCTATTATTATAATATTGATTATTATTATATATCTAATGTTATATATTATTTTATTTGTATATTTAGATCATATTTATTATTTGTATATTTCCTGATAATTCTGTTCTTTCCTCTGTGCTGTTGCAACCCCCCCTCCCCTTTTTTTTCATTTCTGAAAGGTGGCAGCCCTAATTGGAGCACTGTGACCACTGTTGTAACGCTGGTGAAGATGACCTCTGGGACCATACCCTGCATACATCAGCAGCCATGACTGTTTACCTCTGGATGAGTCATATGCCACGTCAAGCATCAAGCATTTTTTGTATTATTATGTGTATCTGTGCTGTTCGTTTTTTGTGAAACCGCTACTGGCTGCTAAATTTCCTTCGGGATCAATAAAGTATCTATCTATCTCTCTATCTATCTATCTATCTATCTATCTATCTATCTATCTATCTATCTATCTCTCCTTTGCTTGTGGGGGTCAGTTTAGGAGTCCGACCTGTTCAGGCTAACATCGGATATACACCATACTTAAATGATCATGTGAAGAGCTTAACTAGAACATCAGAATTGGGCCACTTTAACCTGCTGTGAACGTGGGTTTATTACTCTGTGTTCTAGATAGCTTGTTGTCTGCATTTATTGTCCTTTAGCACTCTTGTCTTCTGCTGCCCTGTGTTAAACACAGCACGTTGTCCTGGGGAAAGTAAGCTCACCGGACAAAAAAAACCCTCCACAAGCACAAATTAAAGCTGTGACTGGATTTTTGATGGACTGGACAAGTTTTCTGGATGTAGCCACATCAATGTTCAAACATTCTTACATCAAAGAATTGGTCAGTTGGTCCAGATTTGGCGGATGCCTGCTTTTTGGTTGTTCCAGGTGGTCCCAAGGGTTTCCATTAGGGATTCAAATCTGCAGATTTTGCGGGCCAGTCCAGATGTGTGAACGCTCCTGAATGTTCATCATGCTAGTCAGTCACATTTGTAGCTTTGTCATCTTGGAATACAGGGGTAGGAACGTTATGTTCCTTGGAGATGATGAGCAACAGGCAAAACCTGGTTGTCCAGCAGCTTAATGTAGACACTGTGGTTCAAATCTACAGGCACCTCAACCATGATCCCATTCCCACATAAATAAAACCCCCTCAGAACATCGTAGAGGGGTCTCATTTTTTTGCCCGGGGAGCTTATGTTGTTGTCCTCATGCAGCACATCTGTGGGGAGGCAGGACGATAATACAGCTGACTTTGGCTTAACTGAGATTCTGCTCTGAGCAGTTCAAGGCAGGGTGCATATAGCTTGATGCACATTTACTAAGCACAATGCAGTGCAACAGGGTGACAGTAACGGCAGAAGCTCAGCTGCTGCATCTCAAAGCAGTGAGGTGCATGCCACAAACACACACACACACACACACACACACACCACAACAACACTCAAACACACACACTCACACTCAAGCATGGCTGGCAGGGCACTGACCTGCCAACGAGACGGAACCAGGGGAAGCGGTCGTAGAAAGGGTCACCACCGGTAAGCGTGTGGTCGCAGTCCTCAATGGCACTGTTGGGGACTTCTGCGGCACGGTCATACATTTCTCTCATGAGGTCCAGCCTCTGTCTGCAGAGAGAAAGAAAGAAAGAGAGAGAGAGAGAAAGAAAGCAGTCAGGCATGATTTATTGTACATTACCACTTTTAAGGAACATTAATTAATCCAAATTAACCAGGAGACTTTTTTTTTAGATTCAGCATTCAAAGATGCTAAACGAGAGATGCACAGGGGCTAAATGGGCGTCTCAGTCATGGAATCAACATACATGGTACAGCGGCTACTACTGTCTTTAGCTAGCAGCAGTAGAGGTGGGCGATACGGCAAAAACACAATGCTGCAATACTGTTATTTTAATATTTACAGAAACAAAAAAACTGCAGCTACAATTACTTTTGTCAAATACTGAACGCAATGATTTCTATCCAGGACTTGTTATACTATGCTGCACTAAACCCAGTTAATCTGGACTAATCTTGCTCTCCTAATAATGAAACATGCAGTTGGTCAGTACTGAGCATACATCATGCCAGTCAAAAAGCTTAGACACTAAACACTACTATATGGATGTCGCTGGTTATCTATATGACTTTATACGCTTACACTTAGCAGCTCAGAGTGATGAGAGTCTGAACCAGTCCATATCCTGATACACCACATCTACTCTTAATGTACCACAGTATGATACTCCTCCATATCTCCACCTCTAATATATATTTAGTGGTGTAAAAACTTTGATCTCTTTTTCTGCACAGTGTAAAAGCTCTAGCTCTCCTTTAAGGTTAGTGAATATTCATGAGGGACCGACCAATAGAATCGCCCCAAACCTGCTTAGTAATAAACCTTGCTCTATCAGCTCCACTGCAGGTTCAGAAAGCTGGTTCCTCTTCCTGTACAGCTCCACTCGGGAGGGTTTTAAGGTGGACTGTATAATTCCATGAGTGCTAGTTTATAGTTTGATGTCTTCACTTTTATTCCACTGTAGAGCTTTAAGGTAAACATAAGGAGAATGTTCTATGAGTAGCAGATATGGTGCATCACATGTTCAGAAAAGCATCCTGTATTATAACGTGAGATCTCAATGATCACAATAACAGGGTTGTCTCATTGCCCAGTCCCTATGCGGCGTGTTTATATGAGGTACTGCACAACTGAGCTGTAGAAGGCTGTTTCACCGCACCTCAGCTTCTCTAAGGTCCAGTAGTGTGTGGCCCCGTTCTTCTGATCCTGGACCTCCACTGCTACTATGGTCCGAGGGAAAGGTCTTTTCTCTCTGTCTTTGGCTATGCTGGGGGGAAGGAGGTCAGGGGGGAGTGGAGAGTAGAGGGTGTCTGTCAGCAAGACGAACTGGAACTGAACCTGGAGGGAGGACACACATCAGAACAATAAGGTATATTAAGCAGAAACATAGTATACACCATATACAGTATACATCTTAGTGTACAGCACTGTTGCTATAGGTGACGGGAAGACAAAGACGAGTTGGACACTAAAATAGTTTGGCACATCTGGCAGTGCTATTACACTGACATGCCGACAGTCATGGGACAGCTGTGTGTAAACTGATTGTAATGCGGTGTTCCCCCAGGGGACGGCTTGGGAACGCCCACACCTGTATAAGTTGTGAGGTGTTATCTTGTGAGTGAGGTGCTCATGGCAAGGAGACATGAATTATCGGACTCCAAACAAGACATGGTAGAGGTTACCAAAAGGGTGGGATGTTCCATTTCAAGTTGTGTGGGAATTTAACATTCCTCGATCCACAGGGTCACGTGTGTACAGGGAACACTGCATAGAAAGCACTGCCCACAGGTGCTTAGTGATCGTGACTGGTGGTGTCTGGCTAGAATTGTCTGTGCGGTTTCAAAACCACATCCTGTCGGTTAGCTTCCATAGGATATGGGAGCAGAAGACCCACCTGAGTGCCCCTGTTAGCCATATCCACCATGACTCCAGAAATAGCACCTCAGCTGGAGCTTCCCAGTTGGATCCAAGAGGACTAGCAACATGTGGCGTAGTCCGTGAGTCACAGTACCAGTTGTTTTGGGTAGGGTTTGTGTGTGGTGCGGATACCATGAGCCCCACGTTTCACTGCTTGTTGACCATTTGAATCCTCTCATGGACTTCATGCACCCCTATAGTGGTGGGACCACCATCAGGCCCAAATTGTCCAGAATGGGTTTCAGAAGCATTCTGGAGAGTCTTGACGAATGAAGTGGCCTGTATGTTCCCACATGAGCCCAATCGGGAGATCCTGAGATCTTGCAGTGGATGGTTACCCATCCATCCAGACACCTTACATCCATCTGTAAAATGATCCACATTGATTTGCTGAACTTCTCCAGGATCCTTCAGGATAGACCTTCCTATCCTCTGACCTCTGGTGTATTCTCTCGGTGGTGGTGTCTTATAGACAGTTATGATTGCCTACACAACAACAGCAATGTCATTCATCTGACCCTGACGAAACACCAGAGCAGCTCACCTTCTTCTTAAGCTCCACACTGATGGCGTTGGCCTCTTTGAGGAAGATTGCATTGCCCCACAGCAGATCCCGCAGCGAGGTGAACTGGTAGAAGCGCCATTTCCGGAAAGCCCAGAGGGCCAGCTCAGTCTCCCGCTTGGTCCATGTAACTGCCAGTCACGAAAAAATTGAACACGTTTAGATGGTGACTGATGTTGGAGTTTCTCAGAGTCAGCAGTTGCTCTGTTGGACTGCTGTACAGTCATAGTAACACTACAGTAGGGTTCTGTTCATACGGCTATATGACACCTGCGTAAGCTTGTTATGACAACTGCCATAATGCTGCATAACTGGTTAGAAATGCTAATTCTAGTGGGCATCAGTTGATATAAAGGTGACATATGCCAGTTTTGAACCAAATTAGCAAAAGTAGCCTACTGGAATAAGCATCTTCCTTTCAGTAGGGTTATGTCAGTTGTGATGACATGCTTATGTAACTGTTATGTAGCCTTATGAACAGCACTGTACAGTAAAGTGCTTCCATTGTCATTCATTTCTTACCCTCTTCTTCTGGTTCCTCTTCCTCCTCTGTGGTTTCTGGGTAGTACCGAGAGTCAACCTGCCTCTGAAGAGCCTCCAGCTTGCTCTCATAGTCCTGAAAATGGAATGTTGGGTCAGGAATGTGGGATTTTGTTGCTTCTCTGGTACAAACTTTTCAGTAGCCTCTCAGGAACTGTAACAGGCTGGTGTTCTCACCAGTCTCTGCTGCTCAAGAAGGTTGCTTGCTTCCTCTCTCTCTTTGCGGTACTGATCCTCCAGCTCCTGCAATCTGTAGGCACGGCGTGTTACAGGACTCTCAAACGTGAGATGCTCAGGGTGCTTTGTACCAGACTATGTCGACACCAAACTACATTTGTTACTTGTTTCCATCATTAAAATGAATGAACTACAAATTGGAATATGTAGCAGGCCCCCCAAGTATGACATCGCTTAGGACCCTCAGAAATAATCTACATGCACCCACCAGCCACTTCATTAGGTACACCTCCTTGTATCTGCACTCACTGTCCATGTAATCAGCTCCACTGATCATATAGGACACTCTGTAGCTCCACAGTTCCACACTGTAGTCCATCTGTTTCTCTGTATACTGTATTACCCTGTTCCTCAATGGACAGGACCCCCACAGGACCACCACAGAGCAGGTATGATGTGGGTGGTGGATCATTCTCTGCACTGCAGTGACACTGACGTGGTGGTGGTGTGTTAGTGTGTGGTGCTGGTGTGAGTGGATCAGACACAGCAGTCCTGCTGGAGTGTCCACTGTGTCCACTCACTGTCCACTCTATTAGACACTCCTACCTTGCTGGTCCACCTTCAGTCACAGACGATAGCTCATCTGCTGCTGCACAGTGCAGTGTTGGTCATCCTCTAGTCCTTCAGCAATGGTCACAGGACGCTGCCCACAGGACACTGTTGGACACTGGGTGGTCAGTCCAGCAGTGACAATAAGGTGTTCAACAGCACTGACACTTATCCACTCACACCAGCACCACACACCCTAACACACGTCAGTGTGACTGAAGTTCTGAGAATGATCCACCACCCACATCATACCTGCTCTGTGGTGGTCCTGTGGGGGTCCTGACCATTGTAGAACAGGGTAATAGAGTATACAGAGAAACAGATGGACTACAGTCTGGAACTGTACACCTACAGAGTGCTCCTATATGGTCAGTGGAGCTGATATAATGGACAGTGACTGTAGATACAAGGAGATATCCTTAATGAAGTGTCCGATGGGTGTATATATGCCTGCCTATCAGCCATAAATACTTAATTATTAATGAATTAATAAACAATGACTCTTATGACTCCTACGGCTGACTCTTACTGGGCTGTATCTGGATATTCCCTCATACCTCTGCTCCATTTCTTGTTTCATGTCTATGCCCTGTTTCTCCAGCAGCTCCCTCTGGGCGAAAGCCCAATCCACAGGCTCCACAGGCGTCTCAGCGCAGGGTGTGCGCTCCCGCTCCTGCCTTGCCTGCTCTGGGTCATTAAAGCGGAACACGTGGCTCTTCCCCATAATGATACGGTTCCCTAGAAATAACACATGGAAAGACCGTCATGACTAGCTGGAACGTTTCCTTCAAGCCTGATGCAGATTACAAGCTTTATTTAAGATGGATTCTTTATGCAACCGATCTGTCTGGCTGATTAGCACAAGGAAACAAGTAGCACAATTAAAGGAATGATGTGCAATCATTGCCAAATTACCATATACCGCCCAAGTGCCAGACGGAAACATCAGGGCCTGGAAACAGACACTAGTCTGACATTGCCAGGGATTTATACTAATTAATAAGGCCAAGATGCAGGAAAGCTAAGCAGCTAATGCAGGAAAGCTAACCAGCTAATGCAGGAAAGCTAAGCAGCTAATGCAGGAAAGCTAAGCAGCTAATGCAGGAAAGCTAAGCAGCTAATGCAGGAAAGCTAAGCAGCTAATGCAGGAAAGCTAAGCAGCTAATGCAGGAAAGCTAAGCAGCTAATGCATGAAACCTAAACAACTAATGCGGGAAACCTAAGCAGCTAATGTAGGAAAGCTAACCAGCTAATGCAGGAAAGCTAAGCAGCTAATGCAGGAAAGCTAAGCAGCTAATGCAGGAAAGCTAAGCAACTAATGCAGGAAAGCTAAGCAGCTAATGCAGGAAAGCTAACCAGCTAATGTAGGAAAGCTAACCAGCTAATGCAGGAAAGCTAAGCAGCTAATGCAGGAAAGCTAAGCAGCTAATGCAGGAAAGCTAAATTCAACTGATACGCAAAACGACCAATATACCAATAGAAGAAGGCAGTCTTCAAAACAGAGACACAACATAAACACTCCCTCATGAAAGACATTAAACTATAAACTAGCCCTCATGGATTTACACAGTCCACCTTAAAACCCTCCAGAGTGGAGCTGTACAGGAGGATGAACCAGCTTTCAGAACCTGCAGTGGGGCTGATAGAACAAGGTTTATTACTAAGCAGGTTCGGAGCGATTCTATTGGCCGGTCCCTCATGAATATTCACTAACCTGAAAGGAGAGCTAGAGCTTTTACACTGTGCAGAAAAAGAGATCAAAGTTTTTACACCACTAAATATATATTAGAGGTGGAGATATGGAGGAGCATCATACTGTGATACATTAAGGGTATATCGTCGCTGTCCAAAAAAAAAAAAAAACAAGTCTCCAAAATGGCAACTTTACAGGAGTGGCCAAAAACCTCATTCGATTTAAATGTAAGTCAATGGAACCAGACGTCCTTCCGAGCACTTCTGGGCCACTTCAGTTGGTCCG
>JAMWET010000690.1:25000-32500 GCA_024036415.1 Prochilodus magdalenae | reverse complement strand
AACACCTACCTTGTACTTCTACCCACTGGCCACTTTATTAGAAACACCTGCCTTGTACTTCTACCCACTGGCCACTTTATTAGAAACACCAGCCTTGTACTTCTACCCACTGGCCACTTTATTAGAAACACCAGCCTTGTACTTCTAACCACTGGCCACTTTATTTGAAACACTTCCCTTGTACTTCTACCCACTGGCCACTTTATTAGAAACACCTACCTTGTATTTCTACCCACTGGCCACTTTATTAGAAACACCTGCCTTGTACTTCTACCCACTGGCCACTTTATTAGAAACACCTCCCTTGTAGTTCTACCCACTGGCCACTTTATTAGAAACACCAGCCTTGTACTTCTACCCACTGGCCACTTTATTAGAAACACCTACCTTGTAGTTCTACCCACTGGCCACTTTATTAGAAACACCAGCCCTGTACTTCTACCCACTGGCCACTTTATTAGAAACACCTACCTTGTAGTTCTACCCACTGGCCACTTTATTAGAAACACCAGCCTTGTACTTCTACCCACTGGCCACTTTATTAGAAACACCTACCTTGTACTTCTACCCACTGGCCACTTTATTAGAAACACCTACCTTGTACTTCTACCCACTGGCCACTTTATTAGAAACACCTGCCTTGTACTTCTACCCACTGGCCACTTTATTAGAAACACCAGCCTTTTACTTCTAACCACTGGCCACTTTTAAGAAACACCTACCCTGTGCATCCACTAACTGGCCACTTTATTAGAAACACCTACCTTGTGCTTCTACATACTATACTCTCCACCTACCCTACATGTCCACTACAAACGTGTACAGACACAGATAGCTATCCTTTCTATCTTACTCATCTCTGAGCAGTGGACAGTTCTCAGCACAGCTGCGACACTCACATGGTAGTGTGCGTGGTGTCGGTACGAGTGCATCAGCTATGGTGGTGTTGCTAAGTCTTTGTTAGGGTTACCTTCAGCCTCTCGATGGCTTCCTCACTGCCGGGGCTGAACATGATGCGGTCGTGCAGGCTGCTGATGGAGCCGGCCCGGCTGGACAGGGCCGAGAGAGATGGGGACGGACTCATCCCTGTCATGGCATTGGTCACTGTGGAGAGATCACCCCTTTGACTGACAGCCAGGAGACTACTGACATTAGTCTTGTAATTGGACAAATCTGGCCAAGACGTTTCAGCAGAACAGAAAAGAGAACGGGAGCACAAGGCCGGAGAATCAGGGGGAAAAGTGGAAGTTAGAGAAAAGGAGAATCAGGGAACAAGGAGCAAAGGAGAGTAGAAAGCGTAAGAAAGCTTCATCGTCTAATTCTAGAAACATAAAAAAAGCAGAATGAAGCAAAACAATAAGCATAAATTTGAGGGCTGGTGATTAGCCAATAAGCTTTCAGCACTTTTAGCGGTACTTTGGGTGTAAATCAGATTACACAACAGTGTTGTCTCCAAAGGATGATCAGCCTCTAAGGTATGCCTCAAATTCATTTCAGCACCATAACCATGCCTGGGCTATGAGCATGGAGGCGTGCTGCTGTCCATGAGGCTGCAAGAGGGCAAAGGGCAAAGCCAGGTGCAAACTGTAAACCTCACTTTGTGAATGGCAATTAACTGAAAGCATCAAGGGGCCAACCCTGGAGCACCACAAAATCCCCACTGCTCCGGGATGCCTTTAGTAAGGCTTTGGTGGGAGCGTGTAGGACTGTGGTGGTCCAGGGCAGCCCACCTCAGGCTTAGGAAGCTATGAAGCACTGGGGTTGAAAAATACACACATTTCAGGGCGGGTATTCCGGGCCCGGCAGCTCGATACGCTGAGAGAGGGAAAAGAGAGGAAGAGAGAGACACGCCTCAGATATAAGCACATACCTGTCACTGGTACTCGGCTTACTGGCACTACCCACTAAGTTTACCCACGCTTCCCTGCATTACTCTAACTGTAGTTGATCGGTCAGGTGTGCTGGGCGTCTGAAGAAGTTTGCTTCTTTGGTGTTAGCACTGGAGCTATGAGCTAATACATCAGAGAACCTTAGGACCATCCATCAATCAGCATCATGCAAACTGCGTCACTGCCCAACTGAGCCAAACCGCTGTTGAGTAGCCTCAGAGGCCCGAATCTGACTTTGCTAACAGGCTGTTCACAGTAGCTTTAAATCTGATCTACTGTATATCCGCACTGCTTCACGTAGCACATGGCTTATCCGGTCGTATGGATGGAGGCCCAGTTCCCAGAGAGGGTTCAGTTCCATCTAGGGTTGCCACCCGTAAAATACGGACTCTTCCTTCATTTGGCAATGAAATGCTGTTCCGTATTTCCCTAATGTCCGATACACACATCTGCCACACATACATGAATGATTACAATCTCCACCCACACCCCCCCACCCTCTCGGATTCAGCTCTGTAAATGTCCGATACACACGTCTGTCACACATACATGAATGCCCACAATCTCCACCCCCACACCACCACCCCCTCAGCTCTGTAATGTCCACACACCCCCACACACCCTCACAATCTCAGCTCCGTACACCCCCATGTCTGATACACACGCCTGTCGTACACATACATGAATGACCACAACCTCCACCACCACACCCCCACCCCCTCAGCTCTGTAAATGTCTGATACACACGTCTGCCACACATACATGAATGCCCACAATCTCCACCCCCACACCCCCACCCCCTCTAACTCAGCTCCGTATATGTCCGATACACACGTCTGTCACACATACATGAATGCCCACAATCTCCACCCCCACACCCCCACCCCCTCTAACTCAGCTCCGTAAATGCTCCGTATACATGAATGCCCACAATACACACGTCTGTCACACATACATGAATGACCACAATCTCCACCCCCACACCCCCACCCCCTCAAACTCAGCTCCGTATATGTCCGATACACACGTCTGTCACACATACATGAATGATCACAATCTCCACCCCAACACCTCCACCCCCTCGGACTCAGCTCCGTAAATGTCCGATACACACGTCTGTCACACATACATGAATGATCACAATCTCCACCCACACCCCCCCACCCCCTCTAACTCAGCTCCGTACATGTCTGATACACACGTCTGTCACACATACATGAATGATCACAACCTCCACCCCCACACCTCCACCCCCCTAAGCTCTGTAAATGTCTGATACACACGTCTGTGGTACACATACATGAATGGCCACAATCTCCACCCCAACACCTCCACCCCCTCAGCTCCGTAAATGTCCGATACACACGTCTGTCACACATACATGAATGCCCACAATCTCCACCCCCACCCCCTCGGACTCAGCTCCGTAAATGTCCGATACACACGTCTGTCACACATACATGAATGACCACAACCTCCACCACCACACCCCCACCCCCTCAGCTCCGTAAATGTCCGATACACACGTCTGTCACACATACATGAATGACCACAATCTCCACCCCCACACCCCCACCCCCTCGGACTCAGCTCCGTAAATGTCCGATACACACGTCTGTCACACATACATGAATGACCACAACCTCCACCCCCACATACCCCCTCGGACTGAAAATGATACACACGTCTGTCACAATACTCCACCCTCCAACGCCTCCACCCCCTTGGACTCAGCTCCGTAAATGTCCGATACACACGTCTGTCACACATACATGAATGACTACAATCTCCACCCCAACACCTCCACCCCCTCAGCTCTGTAAATGTCTGATACACACGTCTGTCGTACACATACATGAATGACCACAACCTCCACCACCACACCCCCACCCCCTCGGACTCAGCTCCGTAAATGTCCGATACATACGTTTGTCACACATACATGAATGACCACAATCTCCACCCCCACACCACCACCCCCTCAGCTCTGTAAATGTCTGATACACACGTCTGTCGTACACATACATGAATGACCACAATCTCCACCCCCAACCCCCACCCCCTCGGACTCAGCTCCGTAAATGTCCAACGTCTGTCACACACAACCGCCCCACCCACTATCTATTATTTTCATTTCTGAAAGGTGGCAACCCTAGTTCCATCACCTCCAGCATCACAGGAGTGATGACAAAGTTCTTAAGGCTGGCAGCTGGACACATCACTAGGGCTAAACGATTCGGGGGAAAATGTCTAATCTCGATTTTTCTGACTAGTGTTGTGGTTCCTGGCTCAGTACATTCACAATTCATTGTCTGGTTTGAGGCTTCACCCTTGAATATAGAGTGCCAGACTGCCATCAACTCATCATTGGCCGCATTGGCGTCACAGCTCTAGAGAACAACTGAAGAAGCAAACTGTATTTCCGCCGCCTGAGACCGTGATATGGATCAGAGTATGTGTATGTGGCACAGAGGAAGGAGTAGAAAGAGTGGAATGGCATTTCTCCATGTTGGTAGTTGTGCTCAAATCTAGTCCTGAGGATCCACTGCCCTACAAAGCTTCCTCTTCTCCACGACCCCACACCAATGACCCCACCTCTGAAGATTGAGTGATGAGGTTGACCAGGTGCTTTGGGGACTCTGAGTTCACCAACACTGAGAGAAATGAGAATGCTGGAGGACCACTGCTGTGGCAGACGACTGGTCACTCACTTTCAATGATGTCCCCAAGACCTTGAGCATAGAGGAGGTCCTTCAGCCGGGCCACTTCCTCCTTCAGCTCACGCACCAAGCGGTTGTTCGGGTCTTCGTTGATGACGGCGTTGCAGCGGATCTGCTTCGCCCGGTCCGCGTACCTGTGCGGTGCATAAACATGAATATGATGAGAAGTTCTCCGAGACACTGTTCTGTTTAGAACCATGAGTATCTAGAACCATTTCAAGATTTTATGGTTCTTTGTAGTGCACGGGGAAATGCACTTTCTATTAACTGATGTAAATGGTTCTATGTAGAACTCAATGGTTCTGGACTGCACCAAAAAGGATTGAGCTCTTGACATTGTAACAACAGGAGAACCCTTGTGATGCTATACCACATACCAGAACCACATGCATCACATTCTCCACCAATCCGAAGAACCATTTCACCATGTAAAGGTGAAATCGGTTTTAGCAGACTTATTTTACCTGTCAGTGTTCGGGATTCAGACACAGCCTCAGTCTTTAAGTCCAGGCTTAAAACCTACCTGTTTAGTCAAGCTTTTGGTAATTAGTCTTTTCTTTCTGCTAGATAAAAGGTGCAGGTCTAGGGGTCCACTGACAGAGAGTGTTGGGTAAGCTGGGAATGTTGGTGCTGTCGTCCCGCTGCTCTTCATGTTCACTCAGGTTTGTTGATGGTGGAGCAGAGGGGCGCTGACTTCTCAGGGAGCCCTCATGTCTTTGTGACCTTCTGGCTCTCCCTTTTTAGTTATGCTGTAATAGCCAGGCCTGCCGGAGTCACTGCTGCACTCTGTTAACATCGTTTAGTGTGTTCAGGTCTTCTGTCAGAGCCAACAGTCTGTCTGTTCTCTTTGTCTGAGCTGAACAGCTGCCCATCCTGTGTGGCCTGATGCTGCTGCTACATCTGCTCTGCCTGGGAGCCACTGGGAGCCTTTACCACCACGGAGCTCCTGGCTGTCCTGCACTGTGGAAGCTTGGCCTGCGCCTGCTGACCCATCTTATGAACCACCAACATAATTACAGACTAATCAGACATTACACTCTGCTTTCTAGTGCTGTCTTGTATCTGGTGTTGACCCGAGGAGGATGGGTTCCCCCGTTGAGTCTTGGTTCCTCTTGAGGTTTCTTCCTTCCTAACTAAGGGAGTTTTTCCTTGCCACTGTCGCCTTCGGCTTGCTCATTGGGGGCTCGAACACCAGATTCTTTGTAAAGATTCTTTGTAAAGCTGCTTTGTGATACATCTGTTGTAAAAAGCGCTATAAAAATAAATGTTGATTGATTGATTATATTACCTGAGGGTACTGAGGGTCTCATCGTAGTTGATATCTGCAGGACTGAGAGCTGCCACCATGGCAGTGCGGGAATTTCCACCTAAAGTGAATTCACAAAGGAATGTTAAAGGAAAATTAAAAATCACAGACTTTTACAGCGTACTGAGTGAAAGGCATACTGACACACCTGGAGACATTACATTCATTAGCTCACCAGACATAAAACCAGTCACCTTGTGTGTTTAAGGAGGTAGTACTTTCAGATTCCTGCAGATGGCGCTGCACAAGAACGATGGGGCTATAAATACGTGCGGGGTGTGAGTGACGGGATCCATAGATTGGGAAGAGGTGCTACAGTGCAGGGAATGTCTCGTTCCATGTGTGGTAAATGGCTCCAGAGCAGATGTTAATGATTGGCTAAAAGGAGGGACTGCATGTGGGCGTGGCCAAAGACCATAGTGTGAAGGAAGTAGCTGAATCTGCAGGTGTATGGAGGCGTATGGTCATACGGGTCTACCAGCAGTGGCTAAAATCCCAGTCTACATGGTATTCCTCTCTGAACTGTGCCAGGGAAGGCCTCCACCAAATCTGGCCTGACTGGGCAGTTCTTTGATGGAGGAGTGTCTGAACACTGATGTGGCTACATCCAGAAACTTGTCCAGTTCATGACAAATTCAGTTACAGGCTATGAGGTCAGTTTCAGTCACAGGGGACTGATTTCTGTCTCGTAAGCTTATTTGGGTGATATATCGGGAGGCATAAAGCTAAGAGAATGCTGCGTACCTAGATTTTCCCTGAGCAGCCAGGTCAGCACGGAGTCTCTGTAGGGGATAAAACTCTCGGCCTTCTTCTTCTTTTTGTTCTGAAGAGAAAAACACACATGTAGGCTTTTAAAGTGTAACTTCATACAGAATATCAGAATAAATATATGAACTGATCCTGCATCAGGTTTACCTTGTTGGGTAGAGAGTCCTAGAAAGGAACAAAAGGGAAGAGACAATTAACCTTCAGCAGCTGGTTCACACCTGGCTGACTGTACAACTGCCATCCATAGCATACCATCACCGTCCAAAGAAAAACAAGTATCTCCAAAATGGTAACCTCACAGGAGAGGCCGAAAGCCCTAGTGTAATAAGAATGGAAGTCAATGGAACCAGACGTCTTTTCAAGCAGCTTTGGGCCATTTCTGTTGTTCTGTTTCTCACACAGTGTAAATGTGGAAGATTGAAAGAGGCATAAAATGAAAATTAACAAAAATAAAAATACATGTTTCTCTCTGGACTGCAATGAAACGTAAAGGTCTTACTGATCTTATAATAATAATATTAAGATTAATAATGATAATATTAAAATTAATAATGATAATATTAATAATAACCATAACAACAACAATAATAATAATAATAATAATAATAATAATAATAATAATAATAATTGTAGTAATACAATTAATTGATAATAAAATAATAACAATAGTGAATAATAATAACACTACTACTAATAATAATAACAACAATAGTGGACAATAATATTGGTAGTAATAATAATAACATCAACACCAATAATAATTAAAAATAATAATACTAATAATAATTGTAATAATAATATAGATAATGATAAAAAT
>JAMWET010000690.1:0-22500 GCA_024036415.1 Prochilodus magdalenae | reverse complement strand
CTGTAAATCTGAACACTCGCCCGGATCCCCCACAGGCACGTCCAGGAGAAGAACTGATAAAGCAAGTATGTAGCTGCTACTGAAGCTTTAGCACTGCTGTGATACGTATGGTAGCACTTAGCCCCACCCCCGCCCCCCACACACCGGCAAATAACAGGAAGTAGTGCGCACACCCTTACAATAACAATTATAGCAACATTCTATTATAAAATTTGATTTGACTTTTCAGACTTCTGCCTGCTCCTGTCCCCTTGCCTGGCTTTGTTTCCGGAGTCCATCAGGTCCTGGATGTCATTGTAGGACGTGACGGCCAGCTTGGACAGGTCCTCCACATAGGGCCCCATTAGAGGATGCTCTCGCACTCGCAGGTTCCCTTTGTTTTTGGGGTTCAGCAGGTCACGCACACGCTCACAGTAGATCTCCATATAGCTGACCTGAGGAGACATAAGGAACGAGCTTGGAGCTGATCCAAACCGCACGCTGTACAGAACCCGTCTATCAGAACCTTAGTGCTCTCACCTCCACGGAGTACGACATGTTGTTGTCATTGTTGTCACTAATCTTGGTGAACAGGTCTTCACAGAGCTGTCAGAGACACAACACGTTAACGTTGCTAGGAGGACTTTGAAACACACTCATCATCAAAGGAATACGACAGCTGCACCCAGAAGGAGTCAACCGACAGGACTGAAACTTGGTGGGTAGGTTTGACACATGGATGACTGAAGTTTCACACTCTGCCGCACATGTGACATCAGCAAGGACGGGCCTCATCACTGTCCATGACTGACCCAACCGTGAACCAATCATGGTGACTGCTGACACTGCAGTGGTGTCCTCCATGAGTCATCCTGTTAGTGCAGCACCATTGGCAGACGGCTGCACCACGCAGGACTACATGCACACAGACCGTTACCACGACTGTCCTTAACACCACGTCACCGTCACCAAAGACTGCAGTGGTGTCGTACCAGACTGTCATGGAGCGACTCAGAATGGCAGCGGGTCATCTTCAGTGACGAGTCCCGCTTTAGTCTTGGTGGAGACGACCAACGAAGTCCGTGTGTGGAGGCACCGTGGTCAGCACCAAGATCAACGGTGTGTTGTCACACGTCCAGAAGACCTGGTGTCACTCCACCTCCACCCCTACCGCACCATCTGCAGGAACTGTGTGAGGATGCTCAAGCTGCATGGGATGGATTATAACAGGACTCCATTAGGAACCTCTACAGCTCCATACCGAGACGCCTGGCACGTTGCGTTACCAAACATGGCGGCCCAACGCCATACTGAGAGACAGACTTCTGTATGTGTAGCTCAATAAATATTGATCATATCAGTCTAAATGTATCATCAGTTATTGATCCTGGTCACCTTTATCTTCCTTCCCAACACCACCGCACTCCCACACCTCCTTCTGGGTGCAGCTGTTCTTTTGATGATGAGTGT
The DNA here is from genome assembly GCA_024036415.1 of Prochilodus magdalenae. Lineage (NCBI taxonomy): Eukaryota > Metazoa > Chordata > Actinopteri > Characiformes > Prochilodontidae > Prochilodus > Prochilodus magdalenae. The sequence continues at coordinate 21,051 of JAMWET010000690.1, read as the reverse complement.
ATTAAGTAATAACATTAATATTATTAGTAATATTCTGCTATCCGGTGATGCCCCTTGCAGTATTGCATCATCTCAGTCGTCGTCCCTCAGGTTGTTTCCTGATCCTGCCTCCCTCTGGGACGTTCATCATTCCCGGAAAGCTGCTTTGGGACAATGGCTGCTATAGGAAAAGTCGTTACTGAACTGAGCCTAAATAAGACCTTTACCAGAGGTATGATGCCTTCCTGGTCTTTCTCCTGTTTGCCCATCATGGTGTAGGACTTTCCCGCTCCCGTCTGGCCGTAAGCAAAGATGCAGACGTTGTAGCCTTCGAAGGCATGCAGGAGCATCTCCTCTCCGATGTCTTTATAGACTTGTTTCTGACAGGCATAGTTAATATCCTCCGGCTGACGTGCACAGGGACACCAAAGAAATTAAAGGTCAGGCCTTTTATACGGTAAAACCATTCAAATGATCACAATTAAAAAAATCTTTATTACACTGAGGGATCTGTAGAGCCGAGTAGGCTTCCACTCACCGATGTGTGGGACCAGTATGAATAGTCAAAGTTGAAGCTCTTGTTCTCTTTTGGTTGTTTTGGGTTTAGGATTGCTGGAAAAGATGAGAGATTATTCAGACAGAAGCAGAAAAACGAGCATCAGTGGAAGACAATACGTCAATATATTGCATACCTCAGGGAGTGAATGATGGAACAGTGTCTGTTTGAGCTTTAATCTATGACAACTGAGGTCCTTCCTAAGTTTCCTAAGTTCCTAGCGTCTCTGTTTTTTGCTAGTGACTAGCCTATAAGCTAACAGCCTAGTGACTTATAGCTTGGTACCTAAAGGGCTATAAGCTAATAGCCTAGTGACTAATAGCCTATAAGCTAACAGCCTAGTGACTTATAGCTTGGTAACTAATAGCCTATAAGCTAACAGCCTAGTGACTAAAGGGCTATAAGCTAACAGCCTAGTGACTAAAGGGCTATAAAGCTAACAGCCTAGTGATTAAAGGGCTATAAGCTAACAGCCTAGTGAATAAAGGGCTATAAAGCTAACAGCCAACGACTAAAGGGCTATAAAGCTAACAGCCTAGTGACTAAAGGGCTATAAAGCTAACAGCCTAGTGACTAAAGGGCTATAAAGCTAACAGCCTAGTGAATAAAGGGCTATAAAGCTAACAGCCAATGACTAAAGGGCTATAAGCTAACAGCCTAGTGACTAAAGGGCTATAAGCTAACAGCCTAGTGACTAAAGGGCTATAAGCTAACAGCCTAGTGACTAAAGGGCTATAAGCTAACAGCCTAGTGAATAAAGGGCTATAAAGCTAACAGCCAATGACTAAAGGGCTATAAGCTAACAGCCTAGTGACTAAAGGGCTATAAGCTAACAGCCTAGTGACTAAAGGGCTATAAAGCTAACAGCCTAGTGACTAAAGGGCTATAAAGCTAACAGCCTAGTGACTAAAGGGCTATAAAGCTAACAGCCTAGTGACTAAAGGGCTATAAGCTAACAGCCTAGTGACTAAAGGGCTATAAAGCTAACAGCCTAGTGACTAAAGGGCTATAAGCTAACAGCCTAGTGACTAAAGGGCTATAAGCTAACAGCCTAGTGACTAAAGGGCTATAAGCTAACAGCCTAGTGACTAAAGGGCTATAAGCTAACAGCCTAGTGACTAAAGGCCTATAAGCTAACAGCCTAGTGACTAAAGGGCTATAAGCTAAGCTAAGCCTAGTGACTATAAGGGCTATAACAGCCTAACAGCCTATAAAAGCTAGTGACTAAAGGGCTATAAGCTAACAGCCTAGTGACTAAAGGGCTATAAGCTAACAGCCTAGTGACTAAAGGGCTATAAGCTAACAGCCTAGTGACTAAAGGGCTATAAGCTAACAGCCTAGTGACTAAAGGGCTATAAGCTAACAGCCTAGTGACTAAAGGGCTATAAGATAATAGCCTATAAGCTAATTGCCTAGTGAGTCATAGCCTATGAGCTAATAACCTAGTGACTAAAGGCCTATAAAATAATAGTCTATGAGCTAATAGCCAATGAGCTAATAGCTTAGTGAATAATAGCCTATGAGCTAATAGCTTAGTGAGTCATAGCCTATAAGCTAAAAGCCTATAAGCTAATAGCCTAGTGACTAATAGTCAAGCTTTCATTAACTACTAGCAATGTTAGCCATTCTTGATGATGTGACCTATCCCATTAGGCCCATTTGGCACTGTCCCATTCCTTAGGAATCTCAAGTTGCAGAGGGGGCTGCACTGGCAACATAGCCATTATGCCCAATATACTCATTATGGGGGTCCAGTAAGATTCACCTGCTTCAGTTTCCTTAATACACATGACTGGTGGAACAAACCGGTGGAAGCATCGTCAGAGCCTAGACTGAAGCAACACGTTTCAGAGTGCTCAGTCTGAACTCGTTTAGCTCATTGTGCATTGAGGGAGGCTGTCCCAAGCTTGCTGGTAGAGGGCCAATAAGGATTGGGTTACAAGATGACATCACCTCGTAAGAGAGAAAAGGGCTGAAACTCCAATGAAGCCTTTCAGGCAGCTAAGAAAAGTGGTTCATGTGGTGTCTGGGCCAAAAAAGGTTCACTAGAGATCATGTTGTCATAAACAGACCAATGATGAAGATGATGTGGGGGCCGATAAACAATGCAGCAACAGAAGGGCCACAGTCTGTTATTGTACACCTACGCAGTGGACCTATGAGGCAGCTCATAAAGTGGCCTGCGAGTGAAAGGACAGGCAGAGGCGTCTAATGACGCTGAGAAACGGAAAGTGTATATCGAGTTGTGGCCATCTGATGGAGACAACATTAAAATCTCCCCAATCTCAGATTAGTGTTGTGTGCAGAGTTATGTTTGACAGATAGCATGATGGTGTGCCAACTCCTGGACTGTGGGAATGAGGTCATTAACCCGCGAACAGTCACAAAGCATTGCAGTGTGTCGGGCATTGCATCCTGGTTCAGCTGACTCTGTTTACCCCCACTCACACAAAGCAACAATGAGCAGTTGATTGCCTTCGCCTCTGCTGAAACATGAAATCCTGACCCGAGAGAGGAGCCTTTGTTAGTGTGCATGTGAGGGATACTGGTAAATGCAATGCTTTGGCTTCGAAATTAAAGCATGCTGGGATTGGCATGGTCAACCAAATCCAAAGAACACTCCAGTGGCACAACATCAAAAGTTTGGAGACGTGTTTTAAATGTTTCCAATAAATGAGCATGTTCTCTTTGTCGGTTTGCATTACCGGTCTCAAGTCATTTCCCTAAACCATAGTGGCTAACTACATGCTAACTATGTTAGCATCTTATATAGTTGGAACGATCCAGCTACGATGCAAGCCTTTCCCAAAACCACAATTGGAACTATGGAGCTAACTACGTTGGCAACCTACTTAGCCCGAACTGTTGTTAAGCAACAAAAGGTGTTTCCCTGAAACCATAGTTCCACTGAACGTTCACAAACACTGTGGTTAAGCTGTGTAATTGGAGCTACTGCTGTAGACCTGTGGTTAGAAGCTTAGTTCCTGGTAGCTACACCACTAACGGAGCAGGACATTGAATGCTGTAAACGTGTAGCTTTTAATTTGTGTCCTAATATATAGCTATGTTTATGAGTATAGTTGCATTTACTGAATCGCTATAACTCATGAGTGGGTCAGGTGTGTAATGTTAGTCTAGGCCTACGTAAAAAGACGTCACTAAATTATTACAAACATTTATCATAAAAGACAATGTAGAAAATTTCACTGTGCTTTAATAAATCACTTCATAATCGCTAAAAGCTTGCATGATCATGATGAAAAAAGTAGTTATAAATAGTTATAAAATAGTAAATAGTTATGCTAGTATTATAAACTGATAGCCCAGTGACTAATAGCATATAAGCTAACATCTTAATGTATAAGATAATAGCCCAGTGACTAATAGCCTATAAGCTAACATCTTAGCATATAAGATAAAAGCCTAGTGACTAATAGCCTATAAACTAACATCTTAGCGTATAAGATAATAGCCTAGTGACTAATAGCCTATAAGGTAATAACCCAGTGACTAATAGCCTATAAGCTAACATCTTAGCTTATAAGATAATAGCCCAGTGACTAACAGCCTATAAGCTAACATCTTAGCTTATAAGATAATAGCCCAGTGACTAATAGCCTATAAGGTAATAACCCAGTGACTAATAGCCTATAAGCTAACATCTTAGCATATCAGATAATAGCCCAGTGACTAATAGCCTATAAGCTAACATCTTAGCATATCAGATAATAGCCTAGTGACTAATAGCCTATAAGCTAACATCTTAGCATATCAGATAATAGCCTATTTACTAATAGTCTATAAGGTAATAGCCCAGTGACTAATACCCTATAAGCTAACATCTTAGTGTATAAGATAATAGCCCAGTGACTAATAGCCTATAAGCTAACATCTTAGCGTATAAGATAATAGCCTAGTGACTAATAGCCTATAAGCTAATAGCCCAGTGACTAATAGCCTATAAGCTAACATCTTAGTGTATAAGATAATAGCCTAGTGACTAATAGCCTATAAGCTAATAGCCCAGTGACTAATAGCCTATAAGCTAATAGCCCAGTGACTAATAGCCTATAAGCTAATAGCCCAGTGACTAATAGCCTATAAGCTAATAGCCCAGTGACTAATAGCCTATAAGCTAACATCTTAGCATATCAGATAATAGCCTAGTGATTAATAACCAAGCTTTCATTAACCACTAGCAATGTTAGGAGCGTTGTCTATTAATATTATAATTATAATGAATATTAGCATTATTATTGCTATGATTTTCATTATTGATAATTATTTTAATTGCGTTAAATTGTTTATTCTATTACTATGTTTTGCAGTGGTGGGGGAAGTAATATGTTTACAACATAAAGTAATATATGACGAGTAGCCTAAGAACTACATTAATTATGTGATATTCCCATATTTTGGCTTTATATTATTTGGCTTTATATTGGTTTAAACCAACATGGTTCAAACTACTGTGGTAGAAACAAGGTACAGCAGTTTCGGGAAACGGTCGTATAGATCAGATGTTAGTTCGTTTAACGATGCATTGTACCACATTAGTTCAGTGCTAGGCTCCGTCATTGTTTGAGAAGAGCACCCCGGTTAAAGACTAAAACAAGATCATGCACCTAAACTTTTAAAGGGCACCATAGGAGCCCTCTTCCATGAGTGTCGGCAAAAGAGCGTCTTAATTAATATTTCATACACGCATCCTCCATTATTGACACATCACCATTTATAAGGCATCTCTGCTCAAGAGCAAAAATTGAGCTGCCCCAAAGAACAGGCCTGCTATGTCACTAGGCTCTGAAGACCACCCAAAGAGTCTGGAATACTCACTGGTAGTGTTACCCGACATCTGAATAATGCACTTGCTCTCTTTCCCAATTTCTCTGGAGTTAAAGGGTCGGACCCTCACCGCCACCTTCACGGAGGCTCCCGCCATGGTGATCGAGTTTTGGAGCTGGATGCTGTGGTGCTGGTTGAGGGGCTACGTGCAGCACGTCCGGGAACACAAGGCGACCTGCCACCTGCATGGAATATGAAGTATATGGGTCAAAAATCAGCACAGGGAAGACCAAGCACGTTAAAACAGGAGCAGATTAGGCTTATCCCAGCATTCATCCCGGAGCAGTCAAGGCAAGAGTGAGGTTTACCTCTATACTCTATATCTGTACTGTTTGACAAATAAGGAGCTGCTGGAGTCAAGCGTTAATGTAATGACGACATATGATTCCAGGATTAGAGTGAAAGGAGGAGTTTACTGGGAGAACTGTATAACTGAAAGTGGGCTCTAGTACCGTGTTGGGCCTCCAGCCTGGTTGGGCATGGTGACATATGGATTCCATTAGGGTTGCCACCCGTCCCGCAAAATACAGAATCGTCCTTTTATTTGGCAATTAAATGTTGCGTCCTGTATTAAACCAATACGGGACGTGATTTGTTCCGTATTTTTGAAAATGTCCGTAAATTTGTTCCGTATTTTCAGAAATGTCCGTAAATTTGTTCCGTATTTTCAAAAATGCCTGTAAATTTGTTCCGTATTTTCAGAAATGTCCGTAAATTTGTGCCGTATTTTCAGAAATGTCCGTAAATTTGTTCAGTTTTTTCAGAAATGTCCGTAAATTTGTTCTGTATTTTCAGAAATGTCCGTAAATTTGTTCAGTTTTTTCAGAAATGTTCGTAAATTTGTTCTGTATTTTCAAAAATGTCCGTAAATTTGTTCCGTATTTTCGGAAATGTCCGATATACACGTCTGTCACACACACATGAATGATCACGATTTCTCTCAAACCCCCACCCCGGACTCGCTTTGTTCCGTATTACCGTAAATGTCCGATATACACGTGTGTCACACATGCTTGATCACACTCTCCCCCAAACAATCCCCCCACCTCAGATCAAATACGGGACGCGATTTCGAACACGTCACTCACACATGACCACACCCACCGTCCTTTATTTTCATTTCTGAAAGATGGCAACCCTAGATTCCATATGACACCCAGCCACACATTTGCCCATAGAGGTTACAGCCTGTAGATCTGGCAAACTCGTGGGTTGCCGAAGCTGGCATTCCAGCTGTTCCCATAAATACTGGATTGGTGAGAAATCTGGGGACCAAGGAAGTGCTGCAAAAACATGCCAGTTTGCTGTGTGGGGTGAGCCCTGCTGAAAACAGTGAGGGAAGCCCACCACACATGTGGCTGGAGGATGTCCTGCACATATTACTGAGCTGTTGGTGGTCCTTGTGTCTGCTAGGGGTGGCCAACCATCATATGCAATGGCTCCCCGGATCATCGGACCAGCACCTGGGGCAGTGTAACGCTGCACAGCAAAGAAAGGACTGAAGCGCTCACCACGAGGCCTCCGTACTCAAACCCAACCGTGGTCACATCCCAAACAGAACCTGGATGTTGCAGCAGGGAAAGCAGAGAAGCCCAGACAGCCCTCCCCCCTCAACTTCCTCCACCTTATTCTGGCTGATTCCAAGCCATTGCCAGGCCAGCTCTCTCCTCTCCGGGTCTTGTCCCAGGTGACCTTGCCTGTTAAACCTCCAATGGGAGGCACCCAGGGGGGAGTCAAATCAGATGCACAAACCACCTCAACTGGCCCCCTGTGAACATGGAGGAGTAGCAGGTCTGAGTTCCTCACCCCATCAGGTAGAGTGTGGCCCTCCACCCTCCAGCTAATTTCCGCCGCTTGTATTCAGGATCTCATTCTTTAGGTCATTACTCAAAGCACATGACCACGGGTGAGGGTGGAGATGCAGACGGACCAGTGAGCAGGGATCTTTGCCTTATTGCTTCAATCCAACTACAGTCCGCTACAGGGACAGCATTGCTGCTGCTGGTGTCCCAGGTTCCAGCTGGTCTCACAATCCCTTATCTCAATTTATGGAGGTGATTCAGTTTTTACTGTTTCCTATTTTAACCATACGCAATTCAAAAAAGCATAATGCACAACCTGCCTGATGCTGATGCCAAGATTAATGGCCCAAGCACACGCAACGCTGCAGATGCACTACGTCCAGTAAGCTCCTTATAAATCTGTGACTCACATGACTGTACTAATTTAGGTAATTGGCGGCCCCAGAGCTTCCGACCATGACTCAACATGGCCATCTCGGTCTTCCTCCACGATGATTACTGTACTCAGGAGTGCTTTATGAGAATTAGTGCAGCTGTCTCCAAGCCTGCGTCTGGAGATCTGTCTTCCTACGGAAGCACACTCAGCACAATCTAGTCCTTAGATTAAGGCCGGTGCTAAAACGTGTTTGAGAATTGATCCGCAGGGGGAGCACAGTTTCTCCTGAGAACGTCAACTCATCAACAGGACAGATAATAGAGCTTTAAAGGGGTTCCATTACACCAATTCTCAACGTTCAGAAATATGCTAGCAATGCTATCCAGCTATGGTAATGGGTTTGGTTTATGGTTGAAGCAATTATCAACGTACACCGTTAGTCTGGGGCAGTGGACGGCTGTAGGTTAGGGGACGAGCCTTGTGAAAGCTGGTTCGATTCCCTGAGCCGAGAGGACTCAACTGAAGTAAGACCCTTAAGCTAGGCACCTAAACAAGTTGGTAGACCGGATACATCCCCGCAGGCTAGACCAGAGCAGGCCACTTCAGACCATGTGGTCCGTCACTGGTTTACCTCCCTGTGTGTTGTCTGAGGGTACACCAAACTTGCTGGTAGGCGGGCAATGAGGACTGTCTGACGAGATGACATCATCGTGTAACAAAGGAAAGGGCTGGAATTCCAACACAGCCTTTCAGCTGGCTGAGTTTCTCTGGCTAGCGTCTATGTTGGGTTTTATGGCTTTGCAGACCAAAAAGCTAAATAACATAACAAAGGAGAGAGAAATATGGAAAACCATAAAAGGTCCCTCTGTAAATTACTACAAAGGAGTCGAGCCAGGTGCACTGGAACAAGCCAACTACAACTACAACCAAAGCAAAGCCACATTTAGCAACTACACAAAGAATGTCATGTATGAAATACAAATGTCATGAGCATGAAGACCAAAATCCTCTTAGCATGATTTAAGCATGCAGCAGTGTTGAGAATGCTTGGCTCGTTATTCGTAAAGCACCGACTACAACACTTATCCTCCATCATTGGCTCAAGAACTGCTGACCCCATATTCCAGTATGGGCAGTCTAGGCCAAAGGCAATATCCAATATATCCAATATATCCATTCATTACTTTATCCATACACCAGCATTGTTATATTCAAGCTGCATGGGATGGATTATCACAGGGCACCATAAAGAACCTCTACAACTCCATACCGAGACGTCTGGCATGTTGAGACCCTACTTCTGTATGTGTAGCTCAATAAATATTGATCATATCAGTCTAAATATATCAGTTATTGATCCTGGTCACCTTTATCTTCCTTCCCAACAGCACCGCACTCCCACACCTCCTTCTGGGTGCAGCTGTTCTGAGGATGAGTGTAACTGATCTACTGTGTAGAAATAACTCTAAGTTCAGACTTTAGAGATGTGCAGTATATTCTGATCACTGGTATTACTGTAAGCGCTGGTGCAGATGTTCTGTTTGGCTGCCTTGTAATTATTTGTCCCTGTACAAACTCACAGCGGCGAAATTCAGGAAAACGCTGCTGGATAAAAACTATGTATGGACTCCAGTACTGTATGTCAGTGCATAGTTACCATTAGGCCAGGGATGCCCAGCTATGTCATGGTCATATCGATATGGGTACTGGTATCAGCTTACGTTTAATGTGCCTGATCACATATCATCCAGAGGAAAACACGTATCTCCATTTTTTATCGATTTTCACTTTTATGCACCATTTGAACACAGCAGCTGCTGTTTACACTGGGTCTGAATGTCAGAATGAATGGACCAGCAGAAACAGCCCAAAACGGCTGGGTAAAAACTCTGGTTCCATAGACTTGCGTTAAAGACAAAGTAGGTTTTTACCCTCTCCTGTAAAGCGGCCATCTTGGAGATACTTGGAGGTTTCTTATTGGGCAGCTATGATACGTGGTTAACACTTTACATTAAGTGTTAACTAACTAACATGAGGTAGTGCATTAGCAGTAATACATTAACACTGCTTCACTAACGCTACATAAACAACATATGCAAGAACATTATTAAAGATCTCAGTAGGAGTAAGGCATTTACACTGCTTGCAAAGCTAATGGATGTTAAGTAAACCCAAAAATATTTATGTTAAGCAGTGTCTATACTGAACATCTGTACAAAGCAATTTGGCTGTTACTGAACATTAAGCTGCTATTCTCCCACCTGCACTGTACACTTTATATATCCATACTGTTTAAACCACATACTTACTGAATCTGTCTATTTGTCTATTCTGTCTATTTATCATCGCTGTCCAAAGAAAAACAGGTATGCCACTGCCAAATGACAACTTTACAGGAGAAGCAAAAAACCTCATTTCATTTGAATAGAATGGAACCAGACGTCTTTCCAAACTGTTTTGGGCCATTTCTGTTGGTCCATTCGTCATTAAATTCACACACAGTGTAAACAGCAGCTCATGTGATCACGAGTCATAAAAGTAAAAATCAACAAAAATGGAGATACATGGTTTTCTTTGGACAGCGACGATATATATATATATATATATATATATATATATATATATATATATATATATCTATATAATATATTGATATATAATATATATATATATATATATATATATATACACACACATACATACACACACACACACACATTCTTCAACTGCACTGGAGAAGGAGCCTGACCGTGTTTCGTTATACTGTACAGCCCTGTATTGGTATAATGACAATAAAGTTGAATTGAATTGTAATGGACTACTTTGTTATCTAATGTATTACATCATGGTGGTCGATCAACACTTCATGTAGCTAAGCTGTACTCATATGCTTAATATGTGAAACCAGTATTCAGTGTAGGTCATTGGGCTTGTATCTCTACTTCAGTCATTTTCCAGTTTTTGACAGAATTTGACACTGCTTCCTGTTGTTTACATTTTGAGCACACTCTATGACCAAAATAGGGGCCCGAAAATGACCTGGATAACCGGCTGGTTCCACTGACTTGCATTAACAGTGCAGTATGTATTCTCTCTCTCCAGTATAGTTAGCATGTCGGGCAGTTTGGACCACAGTGATACATTCTAAAAGCTACATTTCCAAAAATTACATTTCATGCAGATGTATTTTCAGCCTTTTCATTACATGCATGTTTTTTTAGCATAGCATTCAACAGAAATCCAAACATATATTTGATATTTATGTTATTTTATTTAACTCTTAATATCATATTTCATATGAATAAAGCTTTATCACGTCTGTTAAGCCATTTCACGACCGCCACCGGAATAAAAAATGGGTTCTATAAACAAAACAGATATGATAAATATAATATTATGGTATCCAAATTAATATAACCATGTATGTATGCACATCGTCATGCGTAACACCAGGCCGTTAGCAATGAAAACCCTGAAAGCATCACCATGGACGTGACTGTCGATTCAAAATGTAATTAATAACCACCATATCATAATGAACACACAATGTGAGCTACAATCATTCATACCATATGACTGTTAACATGAAATACGTAATAATTTAATTTCTATAAGTAAATATGGGGAAAAAAATATGGATGCTTTCCCGTATGTGCCGGATACTGCAGGTGAGTGAGCGAGCATCCATTCAGCATATGCCGTTGTGCTGTCTCGGTCAGCGGTCAGTCCATTAACATGCCTCTGTAGCAGGACCTTATCAGCCACCCTGCACCACATATGTTCACAGGCTGCGATAACCACACTGCCCCATATCTGATACAAGTAACGTGGCTGCCCAGACACGCTCGTGTGACGCCAAAGTGCGTCAGCGTCCTAGCGAAAACAACACATCAGCAGGCATCGTCCTGTTCTGTATCCTCAGCAGGGCAGAGAGCCGTCCGCTGGTATGACTACAGGCTCCAGATGATTCTGTAAAGACCGTAAAGCATTACAGCTTGTCCTTGTGTGAGGAGCTGCATGTCGGCCTGTTGTGAGATACGACACGGATAAACACTCAGTTCTGCAGGAATACTCAGAAGGGCTGGGCTCTGCAACGGAGGACAAGCTCCTTTGCTCACATCATAATGCATTTCAAACTGATTTCAGGTCTGGAATAACAGCAGCCTCCACCATTTTGCGTCCAGAGTGCCTCCACCCTCAGCTCTGAAGCAACACACACACACAAGCATGCACGCATACACACAAACATCATACTGAGAACCAGTAGTCTGAGCGCTGCAGCAGCCGACACACAAAAATCAAAATAGAGTGTGCGGTCACTTTCCCTATTAATTGTCTCCTTTCATTATTAGATATTAATTAGTATTGATATTTATATTAATTAGCCAGTGATGTCTGTCTGAATGGCACTGAGCACCAAAATCCCTGACAACACACTACACACGTTTAATACTCCCCGGGATTGTTCTGATATACTGTGGTGCTTCAGTTATTACAGCCTGTCGTATCACATCCTGACCTCTAATATTCACGGATTCAGATGTCAACAGATCACTGAAGGCCTGCCAGACACGAGCCCGGTGCAGGAGACCCTGAGACAGCAAAGAAATGAAAATAGCACATAAGGCCATCAGCTTTAAACACAGAGCTGCGATCGTGCCTGCTACACCTACCCGATCACCCTGATGGCGGAGTCTCGGAGATCCCCTGGATGTTATTCCATGTTATTCTGTCGGTCTGTGTGTGTCTGCGCGCTGCTCGGCCTCTCCCTGCCTCAGACTGGGCGGGTTGGTGAGGAGGGGGGGGGCAGGATGGGTCTGCAGGGCCTGGAACGCGGTGGTGCGTCAGGGCACGGGTGGGAGGGGGAGAGAGAGAATGAGGGAGAATGAGAGAGAGAGAGAGAGAGAGAGAGAGAGAGAGAGAGAGAGAGAGATTTCTGCCCAGCACAAAATGGCTGTGATGCTGAAGCTGAGGATGCTGAGCACTGGTGAGCTGGGTGCTGACGTCATCAGCGTCAGAGCTAGCAACACCACACAGAGGGCGGGGGAGAGAGAGGAACACAGAAAAGGAGGGGGGAGGGTGGGAGGTAGCACAAGAGGGAGCGAGAGAGAAAGAGAGAGAGAGAGCGATGCTCAATGAGCAGGAGGGAGGGACAGGGAGAGGGAGGGAGGGAGGAGGGAGAGACTGGAGGGAGGGAGAGACTGGAGGGAGGAAAAGAAAGGAGCACTGAGCAAGCAAGAGAGGAAAGAAGGGAGACAGACAGGGGGAGTGAGCGAGCAAGGAAGACAAAGAACCGGACAGAAGAAGAAGAAACAACATCATTCCATAGACTACCATTCATTTCAAGGAGACCTACCCAGACCTTAAATCAGCTCCACTAAAACCCTAACCTTAGCCTAACCTTACAACATCTCTGCACCAATGGTCTAGCCCAGGCTGGTCCCCACAAAGAAGGAAAGTACCCACAGTGTGAGTGTATAAACCGGTTTAGGTCCCCATAATGTGGCATAAACCTAGTACACCCACACACACACACACACACACACACACACACACACACACACACACACACACGCTATAGTTCACACAAACACCACAGCACTCCTCACAGTGCTCCATCTCTCTGAAAAGCGTCTCCCCCATCCCTCACCATGCCCAGCCTGGACTGCTCTGAAGCAGGTCACAGTAGAGATCTGCCGTGTCCAGCGGTGCAGAGAGATGAATGAAACCCTGAGTCAGAGCTATATGGGGACCTGTACAGCGCATCAGTCATTCGTCTGTAACTTTCGATTGTACGAGTTATCAAATAATCCAGCAAATATTCAGACGAATGGTCTTTCTACTCGACTAGTTCGGTATGGACCAGTGAGGCCTAAGACAGGAAGGTTGAGCTTGATGGTGAGCACAACGATCCCTGGTCATGATACAGCAAGAGTGCTTGAAGAATGCCAATAGGTCTAATTAAATGTACACAGAGCGTTTTTTATTCAGTATGATAAATCGTGCCCAGATTTACACCCCTATTGGCATATGATCTGGTTCTAGAACTAAACAGCTGTTCTCCTTTTTCATTTTAAACAGCTATGCTAGTTAGCTGGCTAGTAGCTAACATTACCCATACTAGCTACTGCCTTCCCATCCGGACATCAGCACACAGCAGGTTAAAGTTGTTCCTCACCATGAAACTCTTAGATTAAGATGATCTGCTTCAACCGGCAAACACGGATACAATCACACAGCATGGCTGCTACCTACAGGCTCCTGTTGGGGTTGAGATGCTAAGGTGGGGCTGGTCCTCTCCTCAGTTTTTCTCAGGGTCAAACGCTGAGCAGAGCTGCTCCATATGGTCCAAGAGTTTGGGAAACTGTCCGGAAACTGTCCTGCACACTGCAGGATTAACATTGTCCTGGACTGCACCATCAGGTCCAACATCTTGGTTGCTGTAGCTCTGTTGTGGTTGTATGTAAATGTTGGGGGTGTGAATACATCTACATCTAGGGCATTTAGCTGACGCTGTTATCCAGAGCGACTTACAAGGGTAATCATATTACAGATGGGCCAATGTAGTGTTCGGAGTCTTGCCCAAGGACTTGGTGTAGCACAGCATAGTCACCCAGAACAGGAAACGAACCCCATTCTCCCACATGGGACGGTAGCTTCCTGGTGAGTAGTGGTGTTATCCGTTGTGCCACACCAACCCAACACATAAATTTGGCCACCTGCACGTGCGGTAGCATTTACGGTAAACTAGAACATCAGATTAAGAAGCAGACGACTAGGAAGCAACTTCAGCCTGGTTTGAAGATGAACACCAATTATTCCGGTTGACCGGACATCCCCATTCCCAGCCTAGGAGACTGGATTTCTCCACCTAGTCCACCATTGTGGTTGCTGTAGCTCTGTTGTAGTTGTTTGTAGATGTTGGAGGTGTAAACACCTATGAGTCTGTCCTGGAACAGTTTAGAATTTTGGAATCAGTCCGTTTTCCCGTCCTCTTTTAGAAACACAGGATTTGTATTTGAACGATGAACAACAGTGTACGAAGGTCACGGATCGTCGGTTCTATGTACTGACCTCTCCTTATGCACCTATGACACCGATTTCCTATCCCTTGACACATTTAAGGTGGATTTACCCAGAAGCGAACGGAATGGTGGACCTTCTGCAGAACTGCGCCACCTGCTGGACAACAAGGTGTATTTTCACCTGAACGCACCCAAATCTGTTTTCATATTTATTCCTGGAAGAGAATCTCATACGACCTCATAAAGGTCACTAGCGCTTATTTAAACGGGCAGCTATTGGAATCAAATTTGCACAGCGTGAAGGTCAATAACAGTACAGTGGCACACCGTGTGCGCTTGGATCTCCTCCTCAGTCAATAAGAGTTACAGCATAGTACAGCTCTGGACACTCTGAGGCAATGGGGGCTTGTCCGGAACGCTGGACATCCTCTCTGCGTAAAGTGGGTATTGAGGCCTACCCTGGGTGCAAAGGCCAAATGCAGGCAAACAACAGGCCCTCACTTATTTACTAGGCAGTCTAATTATTGACTGTAGGTCAGCAGTGGGACCGACGCCATGGCCGAAGGTTAACGCTGGGGAGAAGCTTCAGGGATACACACATCCAAGGATCCAGAAATATGGCAACACTGCTGAGACAACGACGCTTCCACACTCTTAGTAGAGACACTGTCCCCAAAGCATCGTCCCAACTGTGAGATGGAGCACCACACACACATACTACTGGCACTACTGCGAACCCAAACTCTAACCCTGATCTTAACCATAGCCTTGTCCTTACCATGAAACGTAATCAATTACATAGGAGGGATCGGTCTGGGGTCACCACAAGGACGAAAGGGCCCCACCACATGAGGACCTGACCACATAAGTGTTTCAGATCATCAAACTAATTATATATATGGTAAAGTAACAATACATAGTTGGAATTCAGCTGCACTGGACTGTTCTGGGCCCGTTTAAGGTCCTCCCCCAGCATCTCAGAGGGATTCAGGTCAGGACTTTGACTCGGCCGCTCCAAAACCTTACTGTAGTTCCTTGGGAATCGTTTAGAGGTGGATTTGATGGTGTGTTTTGGATCATTGCACGGCTGTGAAACCTAACAGCACTTGGGCTTTAGGTCACCAAATGACGGCCGGACATTCTATCTCAGAATTTCCAGATGGAGGGTAGAAGTTATGGTTCATCCAAATCATCAGAGGTAAAGCAGAACCACTGCTAGTATTACGGTACTAAGGTGAAATGCAGTGCTGGCTTTGAATTAGATGGGACCCATGTCTTCAAAAAAGCTCCACCCTTAACTCATTAGTCCTTCGAAGTCTTGGGGGGGGCGGGGCTTCCAGCTGCTTTACATGGTCAGACAGGTTCTATTTCGGTGACGTTAAGATTCAGAGGGTCGGGCACTGAGCATGGCTGTGTGCGGTAGTGTAACTGAGCCCAATAGTCAGTTTGGTTTACGGATGATTCAATTACTGAGGTAATCACTTGTTCTTTAGTTACACCCAGAAGGAATCAACCAACAGCAATCAAACTTGGTAAGTAGGTTTGACATTGTGAGACATGCAGATGATTCAAGTTTCAACCTCGGCCGTGCATGTGACGTCAGCGAGGATGGACCTCATCACTCTACATCACTGACCCAACAGTCACGACTGCCTCCATGAGTCATCCTGTTAGTGCCAGCACCATGGGCAGACATGCACACAGACCGCTGGGATGACTGCCCTTAACACCACGACGGTGGTGTCCCACCCTGTCATGGAGGGACTTCAGTGACAAGTCCCGCTTTAGACGCCCAACGAATCCGTGTGTGGAGGCACCGTGGTCAGCACCAAGATGAACGGTTTGTTGTCACACGTCCAGAAGGCCTGGTGTCCCTCCACCTCCACCCCTACCGCACCATCTGCAGGAACTGTGTGAGGATATTCAAGCTGCATGAGATGGATTATCACAGGACACCATTAGGAACCTCTACAGCTCCATACCGAGACACCTGGCATGTTGGGTTAGCAAGCACGTCGGCCCGACGCCATACTGAGAGGCAGACTTCTGTATGTGTAGCTCAATAAATATTAATCATATCAGTCTAAATTTATCATCAGTTATTAATCCTGGTCACCTTCATCTTCCTTCCGAATCTCACTGCCACCCCACACCTCCTTCTGGGTGCAGCAGTTATTTTGATGAGGAGTGTAGTTTGAGCTTGATGGGATCAAACGAAGCCTGAAGGTTGCGTAACAAGTGTTTTGAGAACAGGCCGCTTAAGCCACAGCACTCAAGAGGTGTTTACTCTTAAGATTAGCTTGGGGTCCACAAGTTTCAACCAGTCTCCTGCATGCTGGGAGAGCATGCTGGGTAGATCATAAATTGTCCCACTGACCCCACTGTTCCTGCATATTCATACACACACAGAAATTAATCTTTAATGTGTCTGGAAAGAGCTAGCTGTACCTTTCCAGAGCCACTGGAGTTCCCGAGGGACGGTAAAGGAACAAAAGCTTTGAACACCATGTGCAAAACACCCCCCGCTGCCCCCCTACCCTGGCCTGAGCTGCGTGCAGACATGAAGGTCCTGTGTCCTTATCACTGCTGTCAAAACAAAACCTTCTATCTCCAGAGGAGTAACAGCTGGGCCTTTTATCATGAACACCAACTTCAAGTTATTAGATCAGAAACTGAACAACATCAGCGAGAACGGAGTTCAGAGGTTTCGCTCCGACATCGTTACAGCGCTCCTGTTGTCCAGAGCGCATGCATGAATGAAAGTTCATCTTCATGTCCTTGTGTTTACATCTACTGCAGCCAATCCCCTCTTGTGAAAGGGGTCGACTCCTCTTTGGTGCAAGTAAACAAGCAGAGATGGACAGCATGGGTAATCAATAAGAGTGCGTCATGCGGTGTTCCTGAACACACCAGACCAAACTTGGCCCCGCTTCTGTGCGACATCAAATACATGTCAGATACATGTCAGTTATTAAAAGCTGGTTGCATCACAGTGCTGACTCTTTACGATACTATTGGGTAGGGTGGAAGTGTGCCCCCAACCCCCCCCCCACCACAAGTGTTCCAGGATGGGGAGCTCATGCTAGTGCCCTAATCCAGCTGTTTGTGCCCTGGTTTAACAGGTCTTAGCTAGACGGGTACGTCCTCCACACTTCACTTCCGTCTCCCTCTCACTCTTTCCACCAAACTCCTGGGAAACCTGGCTTTCACCTTTGCGAATATGTTACGGCCTATGGTAACAGCCTTCAGACGTTGGCACGGTTACGGATGCTAGGCTATGAAGGACCAACTGGGCGAACCAGTTTGCTACAGTGCCACCCTGAGGCAGACCAATGTTGTAGCTCTAGTATAAATACCAGGCGTCTCGGTATGGAGCTGTAGAGGTTCCTGATGGTGTCCTGTGATAATCCATCCCATGCAGCTTGAACATCCTCACACAGTTCCTGCAGATGGTGCGGTAGGGGTGGAGGTGGAGGGACACCAGGTCTTCTGGATGTGTGACAACAAACCGTTCATCTCGGTGCTGACCACGGTGCCTCCACACACGGATTCGTTGGGCGTCTCCACCAAGACTAAAGCGGGACTCGTCACTGAAGATGACCCGCTGCCATTCTGAGTCCCTCCATGCCAGTCTGGTACGACACCACTGCAGTCTGTGGTGAGGGTGACGTGGTGTTAAGGGCAGTCGTGGTAACGGTCTGTGTGCATGTAGTCCTGCGTGGTGCAGCCGTCTGACAATGGTGCTGGCACTAACAGGATGACTCATGGAGGACACCGCTGCACACTGAATGGGACAATTTGCTGGGTCTCTCTCTCCATGGTTCACATAGGTCGCCACATTCTTCACGTCACTGGTGTGTGCCTATTTCTATACACTGCCAGTAGAGAGGTGCTATCGTAGTATCCGCCGAGCAGTGTGGCACGCCAATAAGGGTCCTGGGTGGTGGTGGGAGGGGGTGGATCCTGAAAAGGTAATCCTGACTTTGATGTTATATAAGGAATACAACAAAAGTCATAATAAATAAAAAAAATAAATACATAAATAAACACACAAATAAATAAAAAAATAAATATATATAAATAATAAAAAAATTATATATATATATATATATATATATATATATATAAATAAATTAAATATTATATATAATTTAAAAAAATTATATATATATATATATATATATATATATATATTATTTTTTTTTTTTTTTTTTTTTTTTTTTTTTTTTTTTTTTTTATATATATGTATCATATCTGTTATGATGATATCATATCATAAGATTTCAGCCATTTTAAAACTTTTCACAGGTCTGATATTTTCTGACTTACTGAAATCTGAATCTGGTAAAACACGAGATGACCCAAAAACCTTCCTTTACAATCCAGTTAACTGACTAACAGTTCTGAGCTCAGACATTTACACCTCATAACACCTTCACTCCCCACCCCTCACCTCAGTGGCCGGGGGAGGGTTTGGAGGGAGGGTCAGTTGCCTGTTAGGAGCTCAGTGACACACGTCCGGCGCTCCAGAGGTCAAAGACCCGTTTGTTTTAAATGTTCACCAAGGATCCACTCTGAACTCAGTTTGCTACAGCATGTTGCCCAAGACTCTGCTCTCCAAGGGCGCCGGCCTGGCCGCCCTGGAACGCTCCCTACCTGGCTGGATGGCCCAGCGGTCAGTCTCCTCCGTCACCATCCCGCCACCGGCCTGCATGCTCCGACCACTGGAGGTGCCCAATCGCTACCTGTTCGGCCCTGGACCCTCGAACGTGCCACCCCGAGTGCTGGCAGCTGGAGGGAGGCCCATCATTGGACACCTACACCCTGAAAGGGTGTATGAAGGTTAAGGCGCTTCCAGAGGCGACAATAATAATCTTCCAGGCTTCCACAAATTCCTATCCCCACAGCCCAATCCCCCATAACACTTCATGTTTAATATCCAGTTATTAATCTCAGGGCTTCATATTCAGTAACTACTGTGAGTACTATACGGTCCTTTAGTTTAGACCCGCTGACCAGCTGATGGAGCCTAAGAACCATGATACCAATATGTGTACATCCACAAACAGCCTCCAAGAGACAAAATCACAAGTGTATTAATATTATTATTATTATTATTAATTATATTATTATTATTATTATTAAATCAGGTTATCAGTATTTACAGGGATACCCATCTTATTCTGTTACAGATCATGAACGATATCAAGGAGGGAATCCGCTACGCTTTTCAGACCAACAACCACATGACTCTGGCCATGAGTGGCTCAGGCCATGCGGCGATGGAGTGTGCGGTGTTTAACACGGTGGAGCCGGGGGAGAGCGTGCTGGTGTCTGTTAACGGCGTGTGGGGGGAGCGTGTGGCCGAGATCGCGGAGAGAATGGGTAGGGCTTCCATCATCTGGCTGTCCACACTGCGGTGAAGCAGAACGCTCTGTACTCACACGCTTACTTCTGCTTCACTTTCAACAGGGGCCAAAGTTCACACTCTGGTAAAGACGCCTGGCGGCTATTTCACTAAAGAGGAAATCGAACAGGTAGGAGTCTGTATTCATCTCATCATACTTTATTCATCGTCAGATTATGATTATTATTAGTAGTAGAAGTGTCAGTACAGGTAGCAGTAATAGAGGTAGTATTGGTAATGGTAGTAATGGTGATTGTTAGTAGTAGCAGTGGTAGTAACAGTAGTAATTATTTTATTATAATAGTTATTTTATTACAATAGTTATATTATTATTATGATTACAGTATTAATTGTAGTAGTATTAGTAGCAATAATAGTTATAGAAGTAATAGTAGTAGTAGTAGTAGTAGTAGTAATACTAGAAGTATTAGTATTAATACTTGTAATAGTAGTACTAAGTTATACTAGTATTATTAATAGTAGTTATACTTTTAGTAATGATAGTAAATGTTGCAGTTGTAGTAGTAGTATTAATAGTAGTCGTAGTAATAGCAGTAATAGTTGTACTACTACCTATATTACTACTACTACTAATATTAATAATAATAATAATATTGCTACTATTATTAATTCAACTAATATTACTACTATCACCAATAATAATAATAATAATAATAATAATAATAATATTTCTGCTATTATTAATCCAAGTATTATTACTACTACTACTACTACTACTACTACTACTACAACAACAACAACAACAACAACAACAACAACAACTAATAATAATAATAATAGTAGTTGAATTAATAATAGCACTAATAATAAAAATACTACTATTATTAATTCAACTAATATTACTACTATTACTACCAATATTAATAATAATAATAATAATAATAATATTGCTACTATTATTAATCCAACTAATATTACTACTATCACCACTTTCAGACTAGCTCGGGGGGAGGGAACAGTGGGGATAGGCGCGGGGGGGGGGGGGGGGGGGGGGCTGGACTGGGAAGGGGGGGGATGTAAGGGTAGGAAGATGGGGGGCC
>JAMWET010000689.1:90000-94576 GCA_024036415.1 Prochilodus magdalenae | reverse complement strand
GCATCAACACTAACGACATAGATACATAAACTACGCTAAACACAGCTAGATATCAAACGCCGTTTGGTTAGCGCACTATCCGACCATTACAACGATGCTCACTTTGTTGAGGAAATGATTTAAATAACACACTTCCAATCACATTGTATTGTTTAACAGCTCGTTGACTTCAGTCAGACCGTTCCTGTAACTGTTGATCAGCCCTGGCCATTAACTTTAATCTTGGCTTGTTCCTTTTTCGGAACCGCATCAGCTTTGTTATGCAGGTGGACGTTTTTGCGTTTCTACTGGACTTCATCATTTACTTCTGGTTCGGACGTTCGTTTGTAGACTTGTCTGGTGTTTTCAGGGTTACAGTTTTTCTCCAGTTCATGGATTGATACCCCAGCTTTCTCTTGTAGAACTTCCTAAAACTGTCTAGAATTTCTAATTCTAGCCAATGACGGTCCAATAGCAGTAGTCGCAAACCGTGATGCTGCCACCACCATGTTTCACAGCTGGGGTGAAGATAGATGCAGATGCAGAGTTTGGTTTATGACGGACATCTATTTTGCTGTGCACTTTTTTAAAAATTGTTTATTATTATTATTATTGTTAATAATAATAATTAATTTATTTGTTTATTTATTTATTTTTACAATGACTTCAAATGTTCTTCAACCAATCATATTTCAGAGACAGAGCCGAAGCTTTTGTAGCTGTGAATTGGATTTTTGGGGTTTGGTTTTAGGCTTGTCTCATGAATTATTTGCTAACTAGTAATAGCTGGCAAATTAATACAAATCTGCTCACTTTGATGCATGCAGTTGTTTGGTGTTCTAGAAGAACTGATACCCATCATCTACTTATATACTTATATAAATATACTTGACATAATAATCCATTATCATAACAACCGTCTGCAGACAGAAGCACCCATGAGAAGGCCCCATAGTTCTCGTCCTTGTCCTCTGTTTGAAGTACCGTGTGTCTTGTACCCGCGGTCTACAGCTGTTAATTTACTAGCGGGTCGGCCGGCCTGTCTCTCTGACTGACTGTCTGTGTCAGTATCTCAGAATTACACTCTCAGCACTAACTGCATTTGCATTTTGTCAGGGCCTGGTGTCTCGGGTGCTTTACGCTCCACTCACGAGCTTCATAAAGCAGAGTGCTGCGGGTTGTTGTCCTCCACAGCCAAACAGAAAGGCAAATTCGGTGCCGTGTATCAACGGCTGGTCGATAGCAGGTTTTACACAACTGCCAACAATGAACGTCAGTAAATCTGCCTGACTTAGTGGCTGTTTTCCTTCGTAGCCCTTCCTTTTCTCCTTTCTCCTTGGTGCTTGGTCCTGGGTCTTGGTGCTTTGTGCTTGGTCCTGGGTCTTGGTGCTTGGTCCTGGTTCTTGGTGCTTGGTCCTGGGTCTTGGTGCTTGGTCCTGGGTCTTGGTGCTTGGTCCTGGGTCTTGGTGCTTGGTCCTGGGTCTTGGTGCTTGGTGCTTGGTCCTGGGTCTTGGTGCTTGGTCCTGGGTCTTGGTGCTTGGTCCTGGGTCTTGGTGCTTGGTCCTGGGTCTTGGTGCTTGGTCCTGGGTCTTGGTGCTTTGTGCTTGGTCCTGGGTCTTGGTGCTTTGTGCTTGGTCCTGGGTCTTGGTGCTTTGTGCTTGGTCCTGGGTCTTGGTGCTTGGTCCTGGG
Source organism: Prochilodus magdalenae (assembly GCA_024036415.1). Classification (NCBI taxonomy): domain Eukaryota; kingdom Metazoa; phylum Chordata; class Actinopteri; order Characiformes; family Prochilodontidae; genus Prochilodus; species Prochilodus magdalenae. Next base: position 92,908 of record JAMWET010000689.1, on the reverse strand, counting down.
TCTTGGTGCTTTGTGCTTGGTCCTGGGTCTTGGTGCTTTGTGCTTGGTCCTGGGTCTTGGTGCTTGGTCCTGGTTCTTGGTGCTTGGTCCTGGTTCTTGGTGCTTTGTGCTTGGTCCTGGTTCTTGGTGCTTGGTCCTGGGTCTTGGTGCTTGGTCCTGGGTCTTGATTATATTTAAGGTGAGTAAATGAGTTTGATATAGCAGGGCTCTAGACTAACTTTTTGAACTGGTTGCACTGGTGCGCCTAACGTTTTTTCTTAGGTGCACCAGCACTAAAGTTAGGTGCACCCAAATTTTGAACTGCATCACATTCAGAACAGCAGTTTTACATGTTCACTTTTTCTTTTCTTTTTTTTAATCGCTGTCCATATAGGCAATATTGACTTGTAAATGATTAACTAACAATGTGGTCAACATAAAGTTCTTTATCTGAAGCACAATTCTACAGTAAAGGTAACACTTGGGCAGTGCATTTGTCGGCCGTGTAATGTGTTTGATAGATGCGTTGTGCTTTTTCAGCGCTTCAATTCGAAATGTATTAGAACCAGTCACAAACGCACTACTGCCGGCCATGGTCTTCCCACACTCCTTACAGTCAGTGCAGGCTGTGACTCGGAGTCGATCGTATGTGTCTAGTTATCTGATGCCGGACCAGGGCTTGACATAACCAACGCTCTGACACGGAGCCATCAGCCTCCCAGGTTAACAATTTTCGAACGGACCAGGCCTGAACTTAACTTTCTTAACCAAAATGTTGTAAATCATTCTTTTCACCGTCTCTCGCCATCCGCGGCTACACCCGCTCTGTTTACCTGACGGGCCTAGGCTACTCACCGCTCTGTCTGACTGCTAGTGTTGTGTCGTTCGCGAACGATTCGTTCGAATGAACGATTCATTTGAGTAACGTACTGAACCGAATTCAGCAGCGACCGTGCAGGCCGGCAAGGGAACTGCTGTGTGGTCTGTGAATCACTGAATCACCCGCGAATCTGGTGGCGGTGACTCTCATTGCGAGGGAACTGCTTGCTCAGTGATTCGTTCACTGAACTGAGGGCTCCCGTTCGTTCACTGAACGTACTGACACTGTGATTCACATTCGCCGGTCCCGCCCTTCACTATCTTTGATTGGTTTAGACCACGAAATGGGCCTAATGTGTGTCTGTTTTTAACCACAGGGAGACTTTCAGAGTCGCGAAGACTTTTTCTTTTTCCCCTATCGAACGGCTGGTCGCACTGTTGCGACCTCAGAATTTTTTTTGTCGCACAATTGAGAAATTAGGTCGCATGTGCGACCAAATTGGTCGCACTCTAGAGCCCTGTATAGTTTGTAAACATTGTTATGGATAACATTCCGTTATTAGAAGGAATAATCTGGCGGAGAGCCAATTAAACGTTGTGCTGTTCATGGCTGTTGGTAAGCAAAAAGATCATGGCAGCCTTTGAGAAGATCCACACCTCCAGCTGGAGTTGATTTTATCCCATGTGTCTGAAGAACTCTGGTTTGAACGTATTGGCTTGTTCCGACCACTCTAACCTGGACTGCTTGTTGAGGGAGATGCCATACGGGGCTGCCAGTCAGAACAGAGCTCATTTACCTACAGTACATCGGTCACAATAACAAAACAGCCGTTAGCTGCAGGCAGTAAAGAAAAAATGGAAATCGCTCATATAGGAATGAATTATGGCGCTCTCTGGTACAACAAACCCGTTTTGGGGATTTCAGAACTGGAAAAAGCTGGTTGCACTTCTATTTTTTATCCAGGCTTCATTTGACCCTGGCACCGACTGATGGAGGACCATCTCCAAAATGAAACAAGCTTGTTTAGAGACTGAGGGTTCATAGCAGAGGGTTGGAAATGCATTGGAATACACGTTCACACTCCTTTATCCCAGTTTCTCTTTATCTATTACCACCTCTGCTTATTTTCTCTCGGGTTCATACCTGTATGACCCACAGTACAGAGGAAACCATGGCCTTTAGCCCTGTCCTTGGTGCTTGGTCCTGGTCCTGGTCCTGGTTCTTGGTGCTTGGTCCTGGTTCTTGGTGCTTTGTCCTGGTTCTTGGTGCTTGGTCCTGGTTCTTGGTGCTTGGTCCTGGTTCTTGGTGCTTTGTCCTGGTTCTTGGTGCTTGGTCCTGGTGCTTGGTCCTTGGTCCTGGTGCTGGGTGCTTGGTCCTGGTGCTTGGTCCTGGTGCTTGCTGCTGTGTCTTGGCATTGGTCATGGTTCTTGGTGCTTGGTCCTGGGTCTTGGTGCTTGTTCTTGGAGCTTGGTCTTGGTGCTTGGTCTTGGTGCTTGGTGCTTTGTCCTGGTTCTTGGTGCTTAGTCCTTGTTCTTTGTGCTTGGTCTTGGTCTTGGTGCTTGGTCCTGGTTCTTGGTGCTTGGTCCTGGTTCTTGGTGCTTGGTCCTGGTTCTTGCTGCTTGGTCCTGGTTCTTGGTTCTTGGTCTTGGCCTTGGTGCTTGGTCCTGGGTCTTGGTGCTTGGTCTTGGTCTTGGTCTTGGTCTTGGTCTTGGCCTTGGTGCTTGGTCCTGGTTCTTGGTGCTTGGTCTTGGTGCTTGGTCCTGGTTCCTGGTGCTCTCACACTGTTTTCAGACAGATCCCTGTTTCTGTAGCGGCCACTTTCTGAGGAGCTGTACTCCTGTGTGATACGGTACTGTGCAAAAATGAGAGACCAGCTTTTTAATTAGTTTGAATTGGACACACAGAAAAGTTCCAGTTATTTATCTTTCAGGGTGAGCGGGAAAATAGACTGAATGAACAGAAAGCCTCGAACACCAAGTATAAAATAAAATCTATCAGTATTTCATTTACAAATACAAATAAAAATCTCACGGCAGCTTTGGCACTTGATACATGAACTAATGCATGTATGCAGCAAAGCTAAATTATGTGTTGGGCTTACAGTGGGCT
>JAMWET010000689.1:0-85000 GCA_024036415.1 Prochilodus magdalenae | reverse complement strand
CCAAACTTTACCAAACATTTAGTCCTCACAACGTTCTGAAGACGAGCGTGCACCCTCACTCGCGCAGTCGTCCTTTGCGCTGTGTGTGTTCTAATTTACTGCGAGTGTGAGCTTGAAAGCTGTGCTGTTTATCCTTCAGCCCTGGAGGCTGCTGTGGATCCTGTCAGCTCTTTTTCTACTCCCCCCTTTCTCCTCCTCTCCTCCATCCATCCCTTATTTCTTCTCTCCTCTCTTCTTCTCTCACTCCCTTGCTTCTTTGATTCCTCTCCCCACTCTCTCTCCCCTGCGCTCTGCGACTCGTTCGCCATAATTAGGACGAGCATGGAAAATGAGGGAGGAAGAGAGAGTGACTGAGGGAGGGAGGAAGAGAGAGAGGGAAGAAAGAGATGGAGAGAAACTGAGGAGGGGAGGGAGAGAGAGTGCAAGAGAGAAGAGAAAAAGAGAGAGAAACAAGGAGAGAGGGCATTGGGACAATATAGAGAGAAGATAGGGGAGGGGAAAAAGAGAGAGGGAGAGGGGGAAGAGAAGAGATGGGGCAAGAGAGAAGGAGAGATGAAAGAATAGAAAAGAGAGAGACTAAAGAAAAGAAGCAAGGGGATGATGGGGAAAAAATTGGAGAGAGGGGGAAAAAAGAATGTGAGGGGGAAAAAAGAATGAGAGGGGGATGAAGGGAGAGCGAATGGGAAAGGACGAGAGTAAGAGAACTGAGGGTGAGGAGGAAAGAGAAGAAAGGGAATAAGAAGGGGGAGAGAAAGAGTGCGGGAAAGATGAGTGGGAGGGAAAGAGGAGAGAGATGGGGAAAGTGAGTGGGAACAAGAAGAGAGAGAAGGAGGAGGAGGGGAAAGATGAGGGAGAGAGAAAAGAGGAAAAAAACAGAAGCTGGGATCCTGCTGAGGAGGCAGACGGGCGAGGAGCCTGATTGGCTGAGCCGTTGGCAGGGGGCGTCGGGGGGATGGGAAGCTGCGACGCTATTGGCTGCGCCTGCCCCAGAGGGACTGAGTGATGGATGGAGGCTGCGTGAGTGTGTTTCTGTTTCTGCAGGGATTCAGCCTCTTCTCATCAGCAGCTCATCAAATCAGCCGCAGCTCCAGCTCCGTGTGCGCCGGAGAACACCAGACAGAGCTTTGTGTTTCACCCAAATCTGTCTTTTTGTTTTTTTTTTTTTTTTCCTCATAAATAACAGAGCGTCTCGTTAGTCGTATCCACACAAACATAAACTTGACCCAGTCCCGCTCTCCTCCGTCGACCGTTCAGCTTATTCTGTTCTAATTGGCTGAGTAGATCATACTAATGCCTTTCTCCTGCCCTCGGAAGATGCTGTGCTGGGGCTTGTTAATCGACCACTAAGTTTGAGCTGCGAGGAGCCGCTGCAGGCAGCCCGGCCTAGCGAGACTGAGGTACTTTAGGAGTAGGGAGCTAGAGCACTTTGGATGTGTTCACGTTATTAAAATCTGAATCTTGGTTTTATTAAATGAGTGCACTGGACCTGAAACTGGTTTAGGACCACCTGTGAATCTCAGTGTGAACACAATCTGGGCTTTTTCAGGGGGTTGTAGAGTGTTAAAGTGGCCATGTGGGACCAGGAAACCTTTGGAATTCGTGTTCTTTCTTTCAGCCAGTCCATGCTGGGAGCTGTACATGTTAGACTTCACTAGTGTGAGCGGCACCTCAGTGACCTGAAACTACTGTCATTTAGGACCAGTTGGGACCTGTCATAATCTCAGATCTCACTTTTTTACCTAGATAGGCTTCAGGAGGGGATTGGGGGAGCTTTATTCAGCCAGGGGCTTCGGCCAGTTGGGGACCAGTTGGGAGCTTTACCTAGTCATAGGCTTCATCCAGGTAGGGACCAGTTGGGAGCGTTACCTAGTCATAGGCTTCATCCAGGTAGGGACCAGTTGGGAGCGTTACCTAGTCATAGGCTTCAGCCAGTCAGGGGTGACCAGTCAGGGACCTAGTTGGTTAGAGCGTTACTTTACTAGTCATAGGCTTCATCCAGGTAGACCAGGACTTACAGTTGGGAGCGTTAGGGACCAGTTGGGAGCGTTACCTAGTCATAGGCTTCATCCAGGTAGGGACCAGTTGGGAGCGTTACCTAGTCATAGGCTTCAGCCAGTCAGGGACCAGTTGGGAGCGTTACCTAGTCATAGGCTTCATCCAGGTAGGGACCAGTTGGGAGCGTTACCTAGTCATAGGCTTCATCCAGGTAGGGACCAGTTGGGAGCTTTACCTAGTCATAGGCCTTAGCCAGTTAGGGCTTTTACCAATTGGCTTCAGCCAGTTAGCGTTTGGGAGCTTTACCTAGTCATAGGCTAGTTAGGGACAGTTGGGAGCTAGTCAGGGACCAGTTGGGAGCGTTACCTAGTCATAGGCTTCAGCCAGTTAGGGACCAGTTGGGAGCGTTACCTAGTCATAGGCTTCAGCTAGTCAGGGACCAGTTGGGAGCGTTACCCAGTCATAGGCTTCAGCCAGTTAGGGGGACCAGTTGGGAGCTTTACCTAGTCATAGGCTTCAGCCAGTTAGGGACCAGTTGGGAGCTTTACCTAGTCATAGGCTTCAGCCAGTTAGGGACCAGTTGGGAGCTTTACCTAGTCATAGGCTTCAGCCAGTCAGGGACCAGTTGGGAGCGTTACCTAGTCATAGGCTTCATCTAGTCAGGGACCAGTTGGGAGCTTTACCTAGTCATAGGCTTCATCTAGTCAGGGACCAGTTGGGAGCTTTACCTAGTCGTAGGCTTCAGCCAGTTGGGAACTTCAGCCACTCAAGGTCTTCAGTTAGTCAGGGGCTTCATCCAGTCAGGGGCTTCACCTATATCCATTCAAAGCCTTCAGCTAATCAAGAGCATCATCTAGACAGGAGCTAATCAGGAACTTCAGCCAGCTGGGAGCTTTAGCTACTTAAGCCATTTGGCCATTCCAATTTTTCACTCAGTCAGACATTTATCCAATCAGGAGCCTCTGCCTTTCAGAAACTTCAGCCAACCTGGAGATCCATTCAGTCAGCCCTAGCCAGTCAGATTTCCACAGTCTTGTACTTTGGGTTTATTGGCCTCGTTGCGTGGCCTCTTGCGAAGGTCTGATTTGTGGGTTATGGCGTGTGACTCCAGAGCCTGCGCATGTGTAAATCTTTATGCTGTTACATAAGAAAATAAAACCGTCTCCCTCTGACTGTCTCTGTCTCTCACACAGCTTCGATTGTACTTTCCATTTTAAAGTCTCGGCGGAGATTTCCCTTCATATCAGTGATGCGCTTGATCTGTCCGCTATTCTCTTCCTTTGTCTCCCGTCTCTCCTCTCTTCTCCAGAACAGAACACTCCTGCTAACACAACACATGTCTAGCTTCCACCTCAAAGTGGCCACAGGCACAAATGTGCATTTTATCATAGACTGCTTACAGAAACTGGACTCGTGTTGTAGCTGGGTGTGTAACAGGTTGTGATTTCAATAGTCGTATGACGCTGCAGTGTGGTGTTTGTGTTAATTTCTCAGGTTTGGCCTTAAAGGGGCCATTTGGGCTTCATTTCAGGGTTCAGAGTTTCATTTTTGGTTTCCACTTGGATAGAATAACATGGTCTCGTTTTCCCAAAACATAATATTTGTCTTACACTGTACATGTATATTCACCCTCTGTCTGAAATGCTCTGTTAGAGCTCCTGTGCCTTTTAGCCCCGCCTCTTGATGAGCCCAGTTTGGTCAGCTCTGATTGGTCAGCTTGTTCTGATAGGTCAACGATAGAGCATGCTTTAAACCGCTTCACCACTGATCACAGTTATTCAAGATGTTTGTTCTGTGATGTTGGATGTTTTCCACTCTCCTTCCAGGATTTGATATTCCAGTTCTTGTCCCACTTCCAGTCGTTTCAGCTTCTGCCTAGTTGTTTTCTTTGCCTCTTTTCTTTGTTGGGCAATAATCTTACCCTTCTGACTACAAGATACGTCTTCCCATGTGGTTGTTGAAGAAATGAGAAGCTACTCCCTGGATCTGTTATCGGAGATGTAGGAATTGTACTGAAAACACGTGAATCCCTACAGCGGTCATCCAATCAGGCCTGTACAGACTTTACTTATATTCTTTTTGGGCCGGACAGTCTAGTGTAACCCGGTCAGGTGTGTGTTCAATGTATGGTTTTAAATCTGCTCTGAATCGGACCAAAAGACATCGGGAACAAAGCCTCGTATCTCCTAAACGGAAATCTTACAGAAGAGAAAACATTCCTGGGATGTTACGGATATTAGAGCAATGTAGAACACGTTATTTATTTTTTCCAAGAACGTTGTAACTTTCTTTCCTAGTAACTTTGGATCATGTTCACTGTTCTGTCTGTCAGACCTTTATCAGTTCGCACTTATAATTCCGAAAAACCGGAATACTCTTGTGGGATCGAAGTGAAATGTGGGATTTCATGTCGAATTGACTCGTTTCCCCCCAAAAAAGTCAAATGCAGGTCCCTGGATTTACACTCCCTGTTGATTATAGGATGGGATGGATCTTGGGAATTCCAGGATGCAAAGGCTTCCTGGTAGCTGTTGCCAAGACAGCAGACAGCAGCCTCCTCGCAGTTGGCGTGGCGCCAACTCCAGTGGCTGAGCCTGGGGAGAAATGGGCCATCTCTGAGTCTCTCGTGCGTTCTCTCTCTCCCCCTCTGTCATTGATTAGCGCTGATAGAACGAGGGAAGGCAATTAAAACGCTTTAATGATGCCTTTTTTTCATCCTCGACATCAGAGATAATGAAAGTCTTGGATGGGTCCCAGCTTCCTCCGTTTATTTATTTATTTACCCCCCAAAAAATCCTCCTTTGTTCCTGAAAGCACTTACGGCCCCTTTGACACACGCTAAAGCAGCGCCAGGTAGGTGCAGTTGCCAGCTGGGATCGGGCTCAGCGGGAGTCAGCAGTGAAGCCGTTCTCCTGTGTGCGTTTCACGAACGTTATAGCTGCATCGTCACTCGTTTGTCACTCAGCCGTCCCGCTCAGAGTGATGTCAGCCGGTCCCGCGCGCGCAGGTGGAGTGTAAGCGATGTGCTGGGTGAGGTGTGATGGTTGAGGGGGTTCCCTGCTGCGAGTGTCAGGGTCTCTGCGGAGTGGAACTGTCGCTGCTGATGCTGGAACATTGACATCATATACAGCAAATAGCTCCCATCCCTGTTTAATAGACGAGGAGCCATAAACCAGAGATGATGTGTTTGTATGTGTGAGTGTGACGGTGCTGTGGAAAGGTGATACGGATGACGGCTGAGCTCGGCCTCTCCCTTTAAATACTCCAGCCTTTTTTTGCCGCTGCATGTATAATATTACTCTGGGATGCTAATATTCCAATTCAAACAGTTTGCAGGAACTGGAAATTGAGAAATGGACAGTAAGTGGTATAAACATTTTTAGCTGATGATTCTAGTGACCATAATTGGCATTGGTATAGTGTTGTTGCAGCATATGTTCAAATATAATGTGCTAAAATGGCTGAAAAACACAAAATTAGCAACACTTTTGTTTGCATAATAATAATAATAATAATAACAACACAAAATTCCTTATGTAAAAATAGGGTATGTAGCATGGTTATTATTAGCTTCTGCAAGCTACACTAGTCTTTCTGGTCACCACTTTCTTCTACCAGCTTCTAATCTTCCAGTTCCACCTTAAATGCCCCCACTTGAGTTATAATAACTGCTACTCCATTTAGCATTAGCTTTTCTTTTCCTCCAGCCGTCTGTATAAAGAATGCTCTGGGTTCTTGCCAAGTCTTGTACGGTCAGTCGACCAGCATCACATACGTGTTGCCTGTATTTTAACAGCATTCACACTGAACACTAACACTAACACTGTCCCTCAGTGGGCGTGTCTGACGTGACTGACATCACTTGTGATGTCATGTGCATACCCTCTGTTGAATTTGCTCTGTGTGTGCAGGTTCCGCTAATGTTGGGAAACGAAATGGCTTTGAAACAGGACAGCAGTGCCGGCTGAACTGGGTGTTGGATTCACCACAGAGCAGGGCCATGGTTAACAGAACAGGGCCATCCACCCAAACTGCACTATGGTGTTTACAGACATCAGACATACACTTATTAGACGTATTGGTCAGTCGTGAAGCTGAGTGTGCGGTAAAGCTGTTTAACTGAGTGTGGTTGAATGTTTGACCATATAAACTAATAACCAGTTATCAGAACGTTCAGCATCTCAAAATGTGTCATGAGCAGTTAGCAATTAGAGTACACCAAGTGTATTGAGGGATGCGGGTGTCTTTGTCTTAAGGCCATCAGCAGCACCTGTTTTAATTGAGTGCCGGATTGATTACATAAACTGTGATGGAATTCTGGTCCACCTTAAGAAGAGGTTTACAGTTTTTGAGAACTAGGTATGCGCCTGAATGTTGAAATACTTTAATGGACATCAAAGTGTAAAGTTTATAGTGTAAAGTTTTACAGTTTACAGTTAAGTTAAGAACTGTAAGGTGTCTGAACTGTATATTCCAGCTGAAGTCGACTCACTCCTCACAAAACCCTGCTGGATTTAAGGTGGAACCTGTCCCGTCTAGGCTAATAACATCATATGTTATATCATATATAATAACATCATATATAATAGCACCATAAACGCGCAGCCCTCCTGTAGAAACTTACTGTGTGTACGTGTGTTAGTAGTTCGTAGTGCTTAAACCCCCAGTACTCAAGAGGGCGATAGAGGACAGATCAGAACGAGAGCTCCTGTTATTCCAACAACCCCAGCAGGAATAGCTGCTTTACCTGCTCTTTGGGGACGAACATTTCTTAATAAGTGGACCATTTTTGTGTGAGACTCGACGGCTCATCTTAAGCAGTTGCGAAAGCAGTTAGGCCAGGCTTGGCTTTCGTTATAGCGCCCCCTTGCTGTAGCTCTCAGAATGCAGCATGTACGTTCTTTACATTATTAATGGCCATGTGACGCAACAACCCCGTGGAACCATGTCTGTGTAGCTCAGACTGTCCCTGTTTGATTGGCCACCAATTTCAGATCACTTCACAAAATTTGAATTTGTTGTCGGGAGTCAGTATAGTTCAGGAGTTGTAGGATAGACGTCTATACGCTTACTGAACACTGCCTTAAAGGTTTGGTGAGCACATTTGGCTGAAGTGCCCATCCCTATAAGCCAGACTCGGTGCTGCCCTCCCTCCTGGTCTGCGCTTGCATGTGAAGGTGGAGTGAGTTTCAGCTCCTCATGTGCTTACCCAAACAAATACTCCCACTGTGGGTCCAGATGGAGAGCCCCAAATCTGATCCTCCATCTGCCTTTCCATTGCCTCAGACAGCCTGTGTGCTTTTAACGCGCCGGCACTTTCAGAAGTGGAGCATTTCTGAATACTCCTGGAGTCTCTCCCCCCTTTTCCTCTTCTCTCTCTCTCTCTCTCCTGCTCTCCATCTCCCCTGTGATCGTCTAATCCTGCTCTTCTCCCCGCTGTAGCACGTTCTCAGAGTCTGGGGAGTTCTCTCGCTCTCTCGTCAAACTTAATATGTCAGCCAGCTCTCGGATTGTCAGGCTTCACAGCAGGAGAAGAGGATTTCTCTGGCAGCAGTGAGACAAGGGCTGCATCCTCACAACCTTAAACTGCTTCACGGCTTGGCTGCTTTAGTCCTCTGGTGAAAGTTCATTGTGTCACATCGAACCTGAGATATGTTGCATTGTTCCTCAAGGTGTAACGATTCAGGAAGTTCATTATTCACCTGACGACTATCCTATATTTATAAATATATATATAGAGAGAGAGAGGACAGCTGAGAGGAGACGAGAGGGATGGACTAGATTAAGATTCAAACTACCGTACGAGTCCTTCCCGAGGGGTACTCGAGAGAGATGAGGATGGAGAGGATCCACCATACTGAGGGAGACAACAATGAGAGAGGAAGGAGAGAGACGGGTATGGTCGCGAGAACCGACGTGAAAACTGAGGAGAGAGAGAGACATTGATCCAGACGGGATTGAAGGACGATAAGCTACTACACATTTTTGCAGCCAGATCGCACGAAGACCGAGAGCGATGAGAGGGGAGGAACCGAGCGTACTGGAGATTGACGATGAGATAGCGCTGACGCACCGCAGGGAGGAGCTGGAGCGCCGCACTTGTCACCAAACTCCGGATGAGGGCCCGGGATCGGAGAGGCGGGAGAGAGATCGATACGGCGCAAAAGAGCCCTGAGGGCTAGGAGCGGCCTAGCGCTCGATGAGAGGAGAGCCGACAGGACCCGAAGAGGGAGCGCTGACACTCCGAAGATGAGCGAGATGCAATGCGTGACGGCGAAGAGATTACAGAGGAGGGAGCGGTCGCAGGGATGAGAAGCACCTTGGAGGTGGCACACCGAGACTCGAGGAGGCGGAAGGATGACAGAGAAGAGGTTCAGTGATGAGACGACGACGCTCCAGGACCGAGACTGAAGCGCCCTGTTGATGAGTCAGTCGCCCAAAACCCATACGGGACCCTACGAGAGGACGAGACTGCTGCTTGGAGCGATGGACGACGCGGACGAGAGACTATAAACGAGAAGCGACGACGCCGTCACTATGAGAAACAAAGACCTGACGAGAGATAGAGAATACATGACGAGTGCAGTATAGACGGAGGATCGAAGGTCCCCTCTCGGCGACCGAACCAAGATCGAATCGATAACCTCGGTGAAGACCACGAACGGAGAATGAGATGAGAGGTTAACGGGGGAGAACACAAAGAAGAAAAAACGAGGAGAAGATGCGACAGAGGAGAGAAGAAGAAGCCCGAGAGAGAGAGAATTAGAAGATGAAGAAGAGACTAAGAACTAGAGACACTAATAGATGAGCAGGAGAGATGCCTACTAGCAAGATTAAAGAGAGAAGAGAGACTAGGAGAAGCTAAAGAGCAGACAGTAAGCACAACCTCATTCGATACCAGAGAGACGAGCGCCAGAGAGAGAGGATTCGCAGGAAGAGATGAACTTACAACGGAGAGAAGAGAAAAAAGAAGAAGGTGTATATAGAGAGAAAGATGTACTATTGACTAATACTTATCAGGGAGTTATCCAGTAGAAGAGGCGTTGTGACATAAAGCACGCAGAGAGCCCCTCGGGCGGTACCCCCCTTAAGTTAACCGTGACGGAGACTTCTAACAAGACAGAAGGATCAACGAAAATTGATAGAAAGACAAAGATGAAAGACGGATACAGATAGGGAGAGAGGTGCACTGACAGGACAAAAGAGCATAATACCGAGCGAGAGCGACTGAGCGTGGAGAGAGGGACATAGACCATAAGAGCGGAGCCACGGAAGGACAAAATCCCCAACAATAATCTGGCCATCGCTCGGCATGGATGAGCGGACCGAGACGAAGGAGAGATAGAAATTCAGACTGAGAAGCTCAAGAGACAACGTAACCGTACCACAACTACAATATCTGAAACCATAGAAGGACACAGCGCTCGGAGAGAAGGAGTATCGGAGAGGCCAATTACCGGAAGGAGAGACTCGGAACCTACTACTAGAGCGGGATGAGATGAGAAGAACATGACGCTGAGCATTGACCCCAAGACATCAGCACGACGCTAGATAATTTAGATGAATCCTTCAAGTTGATCTGAGAGAGAGTTACACGAGCGGGCACGCACGTCGAGGGGGGTGACTTATCGAATTACGGGAGACAGAGAGAGAAAAAAACAAAGAATAAACGAGACGAAGAATCTAGAGACTGAGGCACGCTCGACTACGACATAACAGGGAGTGAGATACCGGAGATCCCAGAGAAGCTAAGGACGAACTAGTGAAGAAGAGCTGTAGGACCAAGAGAGCCTGTTCTGTGATCATGAGGAGAGCGATGAGATCAGAATGGAAGATAATCGACAAGGAGACAGCTCAAGAAGACTGGAAGGAAGGAGATGACCCCCAGCTAGGACTCCCAAGAGAGACCGAGATGAGAGAGAAGAGAGACAAGCCCCAACGACTTGCAAAGGCTGCACAGAGAGGTCACCGACAAAAGAACAGTGGCCCGCACCACGGAAAGAACACGAGGAGAGCAAGCTCTGAATCTACGAACGTTTCTAAATTAGCACGTTAGATAGAAGCGTAGCCGATATTTGACGAGCATGATAGCTCTCCGCAGACCTTGAAACAGTAACGCAGGAAATTCAGGATCCAGCCGAACGAGATAGAGCTGAAAGAACTGAGAGAGGACGGGGAGTGAGGAGGAGAAGAGCAGAGGCTCTAATTAGAGCAGGATGGGACGTAGAGTTGCTCGGAACATACGAAGAGAAAAACCATAGACGAAACCGCCCCTGAAAGAGAGATGAGAGTCCAGACACAAAGATAGACACATAGGGAGTGTCGCTAAAAGAAGAAGAGTGCACATGAGAGAAAATTTCATAAACTAATCCAAACGATAATGAAAGAAAGAGAGGACTGGAAGGACGACCACACCAGAAAGTCAGTTTTGCTGCATAGAGACGAAGTCGCGACCCGACGAAGAGGACGAGAGTAAGTAACTCTTACGACAGAGACAACCTATAAGCAATCTGAGAGAGACGTGGACCAACGTCAGACTCGAGACAGGATCAGACGGCAATGTGTTGATAACATCTGGGCCGAGCGAGATGCATATTGAGAAGGTGACTGAGACCGAGGAGAGGGAGCGAGATGGCCGAGATCAGGAGAGGTCAGAGAAGCGACATTAACGGAAGGAGGAGATCGGAGACAGTGGGGACGAGGAGGGACAGATCGTGTGGCGAGGTTTAACTTCACTCTGACAGAGCGGGACCGGCGAAGACGGGCCTTGATGAGTGACCCTGACCCACTGAGACAACGAGCGAGCCCCACCAGGAAGGGGTGAGCTCGGCACCTTGGGCTCCGATGGAAGTTCCTAAGAGAAAAGGCAGGAGCAAATGGGAAGTGGAATGGAGCACTCACGGACACTCCACGACTGAGAGCTTGAGAGAGGGACAATAAACAAGAGACAAGATAGAGATGAGAGAGAGAGAGAAGAGAGGGAAGCAAGAAAACCGAAGGAGAAGACTAGCACGTCGCATGAGAAGATCAAGACTAGAAGCTGAGAGAGAAGGACGAAGGAGGAGAGAGAACCGAAGAAGAAACTCGAGGAGAGATGAGGTAGAAAAGAGAAGGAGAGAGAAGGAGGAAGAGGAGAGAAAGAAGACGAGCAACGGAAGAATAACGAGAAGTCAGACCTCGGAGAGCTACAGGGACCAGAGAGAGCAATGGCAAAGACGGCCGTCAGAGAACAACAGAAGGATAAAGAGAAGGGAGAGATCGTAAGAGACGAGAGATATGATAGAGCAGGAACAGGCTAACGGAGATATACTAAGCTAACACATAAGAAGAAACTGGGAAGAGTGTCAGACCCGCACAATTGAAAGAAGAAAGAGAGAGGAGAAGTGAGCATTTACGGAGAGGATTAACGGAGAGACGGCACGAGTGAGATGAATGAACTAGGAGAGGTAGTCAGAAGAGAACATGAGAGTAGCCTAAGAGGAGGGAGGCAAGAGAGAGGAGAGAGTGGGAGGGAGGATTGATAGATAAGAGAGGATGGATGGAGACGAGAGGAGCGAGGGGGAGTTAGAAAGAAGATGAGAGGAGCTAGAGGACCGACCGTGGAAGAGGATGAGAGATGAGACGAGAAAAAGTAAACGCGTGAGAGAGGTAATCGAGAAAGAGAGAAACTAATGACGAGAAGCGAGAGGGAAATGGAGGAGACTCATGGAGAGGAGAGCGAGGTAGGAGAGGAGAGAGGAGACGAGCCAGAGGAGCAGCATGAACCGTATAGAGACTGCAGAAAGAGAGATGTACGAGAGAGAACTGGAATAGGATCCAGTAGAGGAAGAATATCTGGAGAAGAGAGAGGAGAGAAACATAAGAAGAGAACTCGGCGAGGGAACACATCGGATAGCTGAAACATAGGAGAGAAACAAGAAGAGGAGAAGGATAGAGGACGGGACGAGAGAGAGCCACGGATAGACGAGAGCAAGGGAAGAAAGCGAAAAACAGAGAACTCAGGAGGAAGACGCCGGAAGCGAGAAGAGGCTACGACCAGAGAGAGATGGAAAGCATGAGAGGACGAAGATAATTGTAGGGAAGAGGAACCAGGAGTCGAGGACCAAGAGAGCAGGATGAGAGGACGAGAAGGAGAACGAGCAGAATAGGAGAAGGAACAGATAAGGGAAGACGAATCACGAGAGAGAGGAGAGGTTTTTTTTCGAGGATGAGTATGAGTTTGAATATTTTCTTTTTCATAATCTACATGAGAATTCGCGGAAAGAGGAAGCCGCAGGAAGAGAATTTTTACCCTTTTACAAAATAAGGAGTGGTTTCTGTTCTCAACCTGGGCTAACACCCTATGCACAAGCTGATATGTTAGCCCCAAGCTAATAGATGAACCACAAGCTAACAAGCAGTGTAAAAATAAGGAGTCATTACCAACCATCAAATAAATACCTCTCACCTCCACCCTCTAAAGAAGTCATTACCAATCATCATATAAACACCACTCACCTCCGCCCTCTAAAGAAGTCATTACCAATCATCATATAAACACCACTCACCGCCGCTCTCTAAAGCAGTACAATTACCAAACAAATGACAAATAAACACCCTCCACCCACCGCCCTACTAAAGGAGTCATTACCCAACATCACAATAAATACACCCTCACACCTCCACCCTCTAAAGAAGTCATTACCATCATCTATAAACACCCAACTCCACCTCCGCCCTCTCTAAAGAAGTCATTACCATCATTCAGTATTAACACCATCCTCTCACCGCCCGCTATCTCTAAAGGAGTCATTAACCCAACCATCAAAATAAACACCACTCTACGACCACCGCCCTCATAAAGCGAGTCCATTAGCCAAACATAAATCAACACCACTCATACACAACCCTTAAAGGATTATTAACCAACCATCAAATAATACACCAACTCACCCGCGCTCTCTAAAGGAGTCAGTTACCAACCAGTCATATAAAACACCACTCACCTCCACCCATTCTAAGGCGAGTCATTACACCAACCATCATATTAAATACCTCTCACTTAAACCTACTAAAGAAGTCATTACCAATGTCATCATATAAAACAACACATCACCTCCGCCCTCTTAAACGGAGTCCCAATACCAAACAACAACCCAAATAAACACACTCACCTACGCCCTACTAATTAAGGGATCATTACCAACCATTCTAAATAAACACCACTCACACCACCACCCTCCTAATGGAGGTCATTACCATCATCCAATAAAAAACACTCACCACCACCTCTAAAGGAGTTCATTACCAACCATCCAATAAACACCCACTCACCACCACCCTACTATAAGGAGTCATTACCAAATCACATATAAACACCACTCACCGCCTGCCCTCTAAGAGGAGTCACTACACAACCACAAATAAAACACCTCTCACTACCGCCCTCTCAATGGATGTCATTACCCAACAATCAAAAACACACCGTCACCCTACGCACCTCTAAAGAGTCAATTACCAACCATCAAAATAAACCACCCATCACCACCACCCTCTAGAAGGAATAGTCATTTACCAATTTCCATCATATAATACACCAACGCCACCACCGCCCCTATAAGGGAGTCAATTACAAATCATCAAATAAAACAACCAACTCACCCCCACCCTCTAAAGGAGTATTTACTCCAACCAATCCCAATAAAACACCACTCACCACCACCTCTAAAGAAGTCATTAACAACCATCATATAAAAAAACACCACTCACCACACACACACCCTCTAAGGAGCCAATTACCAACCATCAAATAAATTATTCCTATCCACCTCCACCCTCTAAAGGAGCACATACAACCACCAAATAAAACAAACCACTCACCTCACGCCCTTATAAAGGAGTCAACTACCAACAATCGAACCAAAAACACAAATTCACACCGCCCTTCAAAGGAGTCACACTACCCTCAACAAATCGAACAAACACCACTCACCTCCGCCCTCTACAGGAGCCATTTTTCCTAACATTAGAGCCTAAATGTGTGTGCGTTCTTTATTTGCATGCCTGAGCCTGAGCCCAGCAGATAAAAACCCATGTCACGTTCTGTTTCTCGATATGTAATCATGATTGTGAAAGCTAATCGCTGTGGAAAGTAAAGGCGGTCAGCTGAAATAATTGCGATCAGGCGATTATGTAGCAGATTTGCCAGGCCCGACTGTACAGCTCCTTTGTGATGGTCTGTCGTAACAAGCCGTATACCAATCAAGTAGAAACGCCTTGAGTATTCTGGCCACGCAGCTCTAGTGGAGCCATCGGGGGGAGGAGGCTAGCCTGTGTCCGGGTTGTCCTTCGTCAGCGTCAGGCTTTGCCGAGAGACAGCAGAGAGAGACGAGTGGAGCTGAACGCGCTGCCACGCCTGGCTCCCCAATTAGCCCTGATTATTCCTCCGAGTTTTAATTGGCCGTGGAGGGCGCCGAGGAGACGGACTCGGGCGGCTGGCATGTGGAACGATGGGAGGAGGATGATGAAGGGGGGTTCCTCGCCCTGAAGATCGACAGAACTAGAGAGCAGTGGAGCGAAAGAAGGAGAGGAGAGGTTAGGCTGGAAGAGCAGCCCAGAGAGAGACAGTCTGCATTCATTTATTTATCCTTCACTTCAACACCACCACCCTCCCCCATCCTTCTTTCCTCAAGTTGAGGGATGCAGAGAGAGCTTGAATGGCCAATGAGGCTGAATAATTATGTTCATCAATTAAGGAACCCGGAGCCTTAACGAATCTGAATAATTATGAACATAAATCATGCATGCCAAAAAACCGCTAGTCTTGGCTAATGTGTGCGAGGTGTAAGTGGTTTGCCTAATGCTTTCAGTTTAAAAGGCTGAGCAGCACAGCGTGGAGATCCGAGGTAGTGCTTGCTTTTATCAGATTTCATATGCTAGTGATTACGAGACAGAGTCTTTTCAGGATGCTGGAAATATTGTTTAAGTGAGAGGACTAAATGTTCAGTGGGATGTCTGCAGGGTATTGTGAGGAACAAGTGTGGAGGGTTTAGGACGGTCTTCAGTAGAGCCCAAATTAGACACCCCGGAGTGGCTTCTTCACTGGGAAGTTAAGCTGCACTTCTTACTGCTTCATTTGGACATTATTAGATATGCTATATGAAAATTGCATCAGTGGTCGTACTAATGCACAGCCAGCACGTTATTATTCGTATTATTATGAAGGAATTTTCACCTAAATTTGTGTTATTAGTTTATAATTGGCCACCCCCCCCCACCCCCCCACCCCCCCACCCCGAAGTTTTATTCACTGCAGGGCCTTTTGGCAGTTGTCTTGTTCTGCTGTTACTGATCTCTCTCTCTCTCTCTGTGTGTCTTCTCGTTCTTCTCTCTCGCTCGCTCGACTCGGTCTCGCTCTCTCGCTGGTCTACTCTCCGCTCGCTACTCTCTCGTGTCTCATCTCTCTCTCGGTCTCTCTTCTCTCTGGTATTGTCACGTTGTCTCTCGCTCTCTTGTCTGTCTGTCTGTCTGTCTCATGTCTCTCTCTGTCCCTCTCTCTACTCTCTGTCTGGTCCTCTCACTCACTCTGTCTCTACTGTCTCTCTCTATCTTCTTTAACTCTGTCTCTCTCTCTCTCTCTCTCGTCTATCGATGTACATATACTAAATTCACTATCCTCCATTCTCTCTCTCTCCTCTCTCTCATCTCTCTCTCCTCTCTCTCTCTCCTCTCTCTCTCGGTCAACTGCTGTCTCTTCGCGGCTATCTCTCTCTCGTCACCTTCTCTCTCACTCTCTTCTCGCTGTCTCTCTCTCACTACTCCTTGATCATCGATATATATATATCTATATCTGTTGGTGTGTGTGTGGGTGTTTGTGTGTGTTTGATATAATAGATATTATAGATATCTTATTATTTGTTTTGTGATATAATTATTGTTGTATTACTATTAAAAATACCAAGTGCCAATTCATCCAAGTTCTACTCATCAGTCAGATCCTTTATTCTTTTAATTTATTCTCATAAACTTTTTGAATTCTAATGAATTTTCATTGTGGAAAAACAAGCCTACACACTTTTTCCACCTGCATATATATGTATGTAAGCTTGCTGTACAAAACAGTGAGTGACCCTTGTCTGTAATACATAGAGAATACCTCAACAAGCACCAGTAACAGCTGGGACTGGATTTGGCATGGACTGGATAAGTTTCTGGATGTAGGCCATGTCAGTGTTAGGGAAACCTCGCAATCAGAGAATTGCGACGCAACTTGAGGATGACATCCCTAGCCATGCAATTCCGAGAAGGGAATTCCCTGTAGACTGGGACATTATAGCCAATGCTAGGTAAATAAGACCGGTATAACCGTACGCTCCATAAAACTGAGCAGTTTCAGACTACTTCCTTCACCACTATGGTACTTTGGCCAACAGCCCACCTGCAGTCACTCCCTTCTAGACAATCATGAAAATCTGCTCTGGGAGAGTTTACCACACATGGAACGAGACAGTTCCTGCACTAGATAGCACATCTTCCAATGAGTGTTAGGATCATGTCGCTCAGGAGCTATCTGTGCGAGACAGTCTAACACAATTAGGATGACATTTATTTTTATTTTAGTAGGTGTTTACTCATTCAGGATGTGGTGCTTGGTAGAGCAGCGATGACACGCGAGGGTCTCATACATCATATTCATGAATCTTTGCCCTTGCTTCCTGAAAGATGTTTCAGCATATGGCTTGTGTTTCCATCCTTGCTTGAGATGATATATAATGGACATTTCAGGTAGCACTGTTGTTGTTGTTGTGTCTGTGTTCGTTGTTTTTCCATCTTGAAATTTTTTTTGGAATCGGCCACTTAGGTGGAACCACCCATGAAGCTATGCGTTGGGTTATATTTGAACTCGCCACCAGGCCCCCCCCCCCCTGCCCGCCTTCCCCCCCCTTCCTCCCTTTTTCTCTCTTCCCCCCCTTCCCTATTCCTTTCCCCCCTTCTTCCCACCCTTTCCCCTCTTCCCCCCCCTTCTTCCTTATTTATTTTTTTATTTATAACTATAACTCGGCACCTACAAACATACAAACACATAATCCGAACACACAACAAACCTACCGGGGTGGGGGGGGGGCTGTTGTGTTGTATTGTTTTCCTCTTGAAATGAAGGCCACACTTTATGTACACCCACTTGACGACAGAGTATGTGGGTTTGTATTGAAATTCGCAACAAGGCGCCCCCCACAAAACGATGCCAAGCGTCATATAATAAGGATTATGGACTGTGATGAGTTACAATTCAGGTATAGGATTTGCACAATATGAGAAACCATAATCTCAGGCTGGAACCGGTACCTGGAGTCATGGTCCACTGTTCTGAAGGTTCTTTAGCTTGGAAGCTGAAATAAAAAAGATATAGGTTCACGATATTACCTTCCAACATTGTGTTCACATATTCTGAAGCCATCGTTCCATAGCTCCTTTCAGCATCATAAACTCAGTAATTTACAAACTAGTGTGTCGGCATGTGTTTGCAAAGGCTAGAACTGCATGTGGAACACGGATTAAAACAGTAGTGACTTATTAAACCTTTGGTGGCACTTGAGTGATAAAGCGGTGGGCGTTACACCATCTAGAACTTGTAGGAAGCCAATTCTGCTAGTTGTAGTTGTATAAATATTGATATTTGTGTTATTTCTTTTGCATAATAAGACTTTTGTATTCACGTTATTGCAGTTTTTAGTGGTTCTCGTGCATATCAGATCACCCAAATAATGTAAGGACACAGTGAAAATGTGTTATAACTTAGGGAATCACTGAGATCCAAAAGAAACAAGGACCCCCAAATAATTCCTGGACATGATGTAAAAGTCAATGGAGCGAGTCACTCAATAGCACCAGTGCAGCGTAGAGTATCCAGAAAAATCTCAAACTGGAAGATGGAATTGAAGTTGAGGATGATGATGTCATTAATAGAACCACAGGAGAAGGGAAAGCTTTTCAGTGAGCGACTTCGACAAAGCTAAACTCCACAGGTCCATAGAGTGGGATATGTTCTTTCCAACAAGCCCTGGAATTCTATCCTTCATGTGTCTGGGGATATGGACTCTGGAATTTTGTAAATTTGTAATTTGATTCAGGCCAAGAGGGATATTAGAATAAAGCCCCAGATCCCCAGTATGATGCGCCCGTTCCACCGAACCCTGGAAAGCATTGTCTGACATGACCCCAGAAATATAGACCCAGAAAGCAGCAGGCCCCTCACCTGCTGTAGACCACTTTGAAGTTCATGTCGACAGCTTGATGCTGACTTAAGTTGGCAAATTAAACCCCTACAAAAATGATAATGGGTCCGGATTTCAGCCCAAACGCCTCAAAACGCATTATACGTCAACTGATGGCCACAGACGTATGCAACATTAGCATTAATCAATATTTCGTAAGCGATGATACATATACCGGTATGTGTCTCCAAGCGCATTATCTATGGAAACCAGATCGGATTACAGTTATGCAGCTGATATAAGTGCTCGGATTCGGATGTTACGGGGAACGTCCCCGCTGGTTTCCATTCATTGCTAGTCACGTTAGCTTCCTTAAAAGATCTGCTTATGCTGATTTTAGCTGTGGTTCACCAACTAGCTGAGTTCACCTCAAAGCTCCGCCCCAGGATAAGGTCAAATACTGGGATGTTCTCTCAGGACCCTGCGAAAGTCAGATATTCCTGCCCCATCCGGGGACTGAACCCTCGAAATCGGACTGTCCCGTGACTCATATGGAAAAAGCATGCAGGCGATAAGGGAATTACCAAGCCGAGTTGGGCTTGGTGGAAATTAGTCTTGACCAGAAAATTTCCAGTGAAATTAGGAGGGACTGAGGTGTCCTCGTCTTTGACCTTTAGCATTACTGTTTGTGGTGGGTCCTAAAGCAGAGCTCATGTGCCCTGGCTCCACTCCTCCTTCCAGAAGTAGGTCAGCATCAGGTTCTTTATTTTAGTCAGCAGGCTGAAAGAGTGAGAGTGAAGTCATCCCCCCTGAAGACGGTCTGAGGTTTCCATACTGTTCGCTCACACAGCACCGTATGCCTCACCACCAGGCCTGGAACAGTCACACTGCTGGGGGAAAAAAGCACCCAGGCTTTTTCCTTTTGTATGCGGAAAATACGCTCATGCAGCCTCTAGGAATAGCCCGGTGATTAGGTTATTCAGCCAGGGGAAATTGTGTGAGCAGATTTTGTGTTTATGCTGCATTGAAAGCAGGCTGACTGGTGCTGGGGTATTATGTATATGTAATACTGGCTCAAAGAGGGCATTACTGGTAATGGTGGACAGTGGGGCCCGACCCATGGAAGGGTCGTCACCGATACTGGTTATAAGAAGCTAAAAACTTCCAGACGTTTGTTATTGGCTCATATGTAACATATGGTTGTATGAAAAACATCCTCCAATAGTTTTCCCCAGTGATTTAGCCACTGGGTTTGATTGTTGGGTGTGAACTTGAAGTAGTCCAATACAATTGGCAGCTCTGTCATATTTATTAACTCGGATGAACAGCAGAAATTCAAAGTCCTACAGGGCCTACATCACATGGACAGACAGATTTGGTCAACAAAGTTTGTACTGGCTGCTTGGGCCAATGAGAAATTAAGATTAAAGGCATGTTTGTATTTTTGTACAAAAACCATATATATATATATATATATATATATATAATTTTTTTTCGGCACAATTTGTAAACTCCAGTTACTTTTTTCATTGTTTCAACATCTTACCAACATACCAGACCAGTAAAATATTTGTACATTAATTTTCCCTTGTCCTATATACAGTAGGGATGCGCCAATCCAACTTTCAGTTCCAATACCAATACAGAAACGTATCTCCACGTATCTGTGGATACCATGGCTGAATAGCGGTTGGTGTAGCTCAGCGGGTAACACCACTACCCGCCAGGGAGCCACCACCACACGTGGGAGACTGGGGTTCGAATTGTAACTGGGGTAACTACGCGGTGCTACACCAATAAGAGTCCTTGGGCAAGACTCCTAACACTACACTGGTCTACCTGTAATATGATCAACCTTGTAAGTCACTCTGGATAAGAGCGTCAGCTAAATGGCGGAAACGTAAATGTAAATGTAATTAATAAACCACATACATCAGAGTTGACTTCAACATTACTAACTTTGTAAAACATATTAGGTCAAATTAACACAGAGATATGAATTTACGAAAGCCTGTGTTTATAAAATAACACACCCCTGTGCCGGACCTTGGCCTGGTGTTTAAATTCGAGGTAATGGAGCCAAACTTCTTAAAAATAGTAAAATAAATAAAATGTGTCGACATATGATTTAAAGTGGATGGCTCGGTCCCACGGTTCGGACTGATTAACCGATACTTGATCCAGTTAATGGTGTAAACATCAAGATCAGTGTCTGATCCTTATTGGATCCGTGCATCCTGAATATACAGTCCTTTTACCGCGCATTACGATGAATTAAAGAGGTACAAAATGGGAAAGTAACAAGTTAGGTGGTTATTTATTTTACAGTGCACAGACCCACACCAGCAGGAGCTAATGAGTGCTTGTGTAAGGAATGGTCATGTAAAAACAAGTCCTATTGAAATAACGTTCACCTGGGAGAAAAAAAACACAACTAAAATGAATTTGATGTTTCCGCTTTAGTTCTGACGAAACTCTCTAGCAGTCCAGCCTTCGTAGACAGAGTAAGACAGCAGGAGGGTGCTGGCTGCAGAAGCTGACACGCGGCTATTTAAAAAGGCCATTCAGGAAGCCGCTGTGTTGGCAGTAGATGCCATCGCCTCTCCATTTGTGACCCACTAACAGCTGCGGCCCCAGTCGATGCAGGTTATTTGGAGTCTAGGTTTAATTTACCCCTGGCAGTCTTGTGCTCTTGGATACGATCAGAATACCCATGGGGCAGAGACCCTGGAATGGGGCCTATGAAAACAAGACCTAGACTGGCACAGGCTCTGATTGAGGCAGCACCTCCGAGGAGGGTAGCGTGGCATTCCTGGCGGTGTTTCTCCTGAATGCCTCAGGGTTGTTTTAGCCCGCTTTCTACAGGTGAACCATTACACAATTACTATCCTGCTACCCAGACTAACTGCAGGCACGGAAGAACCTTCAGCCTAACTGGAGAGCAGGCAGACCACTTCACTTAACAAGCCGGCATTATCTAATTGAGACAAGCCTGATGGACCCAGGGCCAGCTTTTCAGCTCTTAGGATACAGCGCTAAAGGTCCAGCAGCGGGCTGTTCAGGTTTTGTGCTCTTGCGGTTCGTAAGTGAAGCATTGACATTCTTGTCCTTCATGGCCGTGGTGAAAATGTCCTACGTGTAGAAACACCATGTTAACTACACTGTAGGGTCTTGGCGATGCATATACACTTGTGTAGTACCTCATATATATGTACTTGCATTATATTTATACCATCAGCCATAACATTAAAACCAGCTCAGCGCTGCAATTTATCAGCACTGCTGACCATATAGGTGCACCTGTGTAGTGCTACAGTTACTGACCATTACAGACTGCAGCAGCAGATGAGCTATCGTCTCTGACCGTATATCTACAAGGTGGACAGGCAAGGTAGGAGTGTCAGGAGCACAGTAATGTAAAGGGCAGCTGGCATTGTATGACCCCACGTCCTGATCTGTCTGTGTAATAACGAACGTGTTTGTGTGTGTGTTTGACAGGATCTGTCCGGTTCTATAGATGACCTCCCCACAGGCACAGAGGCCGCCCTCAGTTCGGCAGTCAGTGCTTCGGGCTCCACCAGCAGCCAGGGTGATCAGAGTAACCCTGCCCAGTCACCTTTCTCCCCTCATGCCTCCCCACGGCTCTCCAGCCTGCGCAGCGGACCCTCGCCTTCTCCAGTCGGCTCACCGGTCGGCTCCAGCCAGTCTCGCTCCGGACCCATATCCCCTGCTAGTGTACCAAGTAAGAAGAAGACACCCCTCATTTCTCAGTTCACTGCTTTGGTGCTGTTGAACTTCTGCAATGCTGAATTTCCTCTTTCGGTGCATATGATGTTGAATAGCATGAGGTCACTCTCTCGGCTCTTTCTCTTCCTCTTTGACTGTCAAACTGATTTTGTCTTCTGCGAGGACGTGAATGATTCTCTGTGGTTTTGTAGGTTTGCACCCTCTAGTGGTTTACTTGCTGAAGTCATGTATTATTTAGCTAGTTAAGCTAATGTAGCTAACTTATTTATTAATGTTAATTTAAATATATAGTTTAAATATATGGAAAAATGTGTTTGGGATGTGTTGGGTAGATGTTATTAAACATCTAGTGAGATTGTCCAAGCTAATTTAACAAGAAAGACATAAGAACACTTTCATTGTAGAGTAGAAATAAACTGGAGCAAAAATGAAAGGAAAAAATACAAGATTTAATAAAAAAAACCCAAATTGACGTAAAGAATATGTGAAAAAATGAGGGAAAAAACTTAAAAATAATATCAATAATATTATTATTAATAATAATAATTATTATAATAATAATAACAATAATAATAATAATAAAATAAGAAGGTGTTTATAGTTTAAATATGTTTCTTCCTGTATTGTAAGAGGATTTGGGGTTAGATTAACTTTATACTGATGATTATCAGTGGTGTAAACCTAGCCCTGATCTGAGTAGGTTTGGGTTTTCCAAACACAGAACATGCCAAGACTCTATTTCTAAAGGTGTAACGCGATTGGTGTTTGAGTTTAGTCTACATTTACGTTTACGGCATTTTAGCTGACGCTCTTATCCAGAGCGACTTACAAGGTTAATGATTACAGGTGGGCCAACGTAGTGTTAGGAGTCTTGCCCAGGGACTCTTATTGGTGTAGCTCAGCATAGTCAACCAGACCGGGATTCGAACCCCAGTCTCCCACACGTAGAGGTGGCACCCTGAGTAGTGGTGTTACCCACTGAGCTACACCAACCCTCCCTCTAAGAATATTCTTAATCAGTGTCTGGGAGACCCACCCCAAGTGTAATGCCCACACAGGACATCAGTGGGCCCAAATCTAAAGCCACGTCCTTTTTGGACCCGAAGACGGATGCGTCTTGTTTTATTCACCCCTCAGCTGCCTCAGTGTCTGCTGTAGAGACACCATTACATGTATAGTTACCATCTGCTCCTGCCTCACTGTCCTCTCATCTGTACTTCTGGTAATGCCGAAAAGAGAGAGGGGGGGGAATCTCGCTTTCCTCCAGACCTGGGTCAGAGAAAGGACTCCGGCGAACTCCAAACAAGCCACCCAGTCATTAAAATAGTTTGGAAACTCTGTTAGCAGTTTGGAGTCACTTTAACACAATTACTCTCCCACAGTGTGGGGCATAGTTAGCCAGGGTCGTTTGATAGGTGGCAGCGGAGGCCTTTGAGCAGCTGAAGCTGCAGAATCCGGTCCGCGGTCTCGCCGCTCTAGATATCACTAACGAGGTCCGCAGGAGACCATTTACTCGCCCGCACACACAGATACGTCACCCCTGCTGGGAGAACCGTCCACCATTAGCCTCAGACTGGACACATATACACCTTCGGGGCAGCTGTTTTGTTGTACATCTTTTCTTTTTCTCTTGTATCTTATTTTCTCTTTCTGTGGAATGCCCTGACTAAACCGAAACCATGGTGGTAGGGATAGATAATACTATCTATCTATCTATCTATCTATCTATCTATCTGTATGTGTGTATGGATATGTATGTATATGTCTAGAGAGAGAGAGAGAGACATAGAGATGGAGAGACAGACAAACAGACAACTTGTGTGCAAATCTTTGTGTGTGTGTGTGTTGTTTAGGTACACAGATGGCCCCGCAGACCCCAGGGAACGTTTCAGATGTGGGCTCCCATTCCACCCTCAGTCAGTCACCCATGTCTCAGGAGAGAGGTGAGAGTCACACAGGCACACGGTACACCCCCACACACACAGCCGCAGTAACGGTCCTCGTAATGGTCAGTTGTGTGTATTTCTCATCTGTCCCGCTATGTGTCTAATATGCCTCCGCTCCGCTGCTCCATCTCTCCCCGGCATTTTCCACCGGCACTTCAGATAAATGGACTCATTTGTGTGACATATTAGCACCTGTTATAGCTCCGTTCTGCTGCAGTACGCTGCTCCTAACTGCAGGCCGCTGTGGCTCTGACAGACTGTCTGAGAGCGTAGCTTTTCCATTGCCTGGACTCGTGACACCACGTTTTCGCGTTCTCTGTGGCCAGTGGTCTGAGAACCATTTGTGCTGAAGTTCAGTGTGGAAAGTTTTAGCATATAGACAGTGAGCTCAAACAGAAACGCCAGCCTTCGTTTGGTTTAATGGTTCAGGGATGAATTTACCGGCACAGTGGAACGTACAGAAAGCGTGGCATTGCCATTAGGACCGCCATGATGAATCGACCAGGCTCTGTTTGATTTTAGAGATGTTCATTTAAATTACCTTTTTAAAGGGCAGTCAGCTGTTTGCATGAAGATTCATATTTGAAATTCTCCCACCTTAAGAAAGAAGGCCTGAGGGACACTGTGCATTGTTAAAGCTGCCGAATATTAAAATGATCAACAGTTAATGACGGCCATGTTTTGATAATCTCCTTAAAGAGAGATTTCTGTCTGTTTATAAAAGCTGTATGTTTCATAATCGCTGTGTGAGTGGACACAACTGCACATATATATATCTTTCCCCAATGATATGGGACACCTCTTCGAGAACCAGATACGTCATCAGTTGCCGTCAGCCGCTTTTATGTAAACAGGCTGCTAGCGGTGCTCTGTAGGCGACCCTGCCAGACTGCAGTGACAGCAGAGGAGGGTGGAGTTCAGCTCCACACTGCTTTAATACCTTTAGGGAATCATACGCCTTCAAAGAGGCGGGTGACCATTATTTTTTTATCTACACAAAGAATTCTTCAGCGGTATGAATCTGAACTAGGCTTTTTGATTGTCAGTTTCATGATCTAATATCCCCGTTCCACCTTAAACGGTGCGGCAACCTCAGGGCGGAGAACGAAGATATTTCTCATTAGCGTATTATTAGCGATTTTTACATGTATTATGAAGAAAATGACCATAAAACGCTGTTACTATGGTTATTTTATGGTACAGCACCATGGTTTGGTCTCTCTGGTCACTTGTGCAGCCGTCCTGCCAATGATTCGCAGGGAATTTTGGGAAGTCTCTGTTTGAAGGGCCATGTACCCCTAACACTTCGCCCTACCCCTCCATCTCAACAACGACCGGGACAACATTTACATTTATGGCATTTAGCTGACGCTCTTATCCAGAGCGACTTACAAGGTTAATGATTACAGGTAGGCCAACGTAGTGTTAGGAGTCTTGCCCAAGGACTCTTGGTGTAGCACAGCATAGTCACCCAGACTGGGATTCGAACCCCAGTCTCCCACACATAGTGGTGGCACCCTGAGTAGTGGTGTTACCCACTGAGCTGCCACAACCTTATCCCTAGACATGAACACGCAGTACGGAGGGGTAGGGCTAAGTGTTGGGGCAAGGGGTGAAATGGGATTGGGCCTGGGACTGTGACCTTATAGTTTTAGCGCTTCATTTAAAAGAGTTAAACCACACGCCTCACACTGGGCTTTTGGGCTAGCATCATCACCTCCCTCCACCCGCTCTTGTTTTAAAGCTTAGTCTTTTAGTGGAAATTTTTTGAAAGGCCGGTACATGCTTCGTGTTTGTCCGGCTAAGACCATTTTCAGTGTTTTGTCTTCTTTGAAAACTCTGATCACTTGACTAATTGCCCAAATCATCCGTCCGTTGATGATTATAATTTATTTTACTGATGGTGGTAACAGCCCTAGAGCTGTGAGAGGTCTCCGGTCTTGGAGAGCTCTCCCGAGTTTCCTCCTCCTCTGCCACAGTCCTGTTAAGAGCTCCAGCCAATCTGCCACTCTCTGAGCAGTTAATGACCAGTCTGTGTTGAGCACGATGTAGACATTCTGCCTTTCTCCGGCATGAATTTTCCAGGCAATTAAGAAGAAGGGAAAAAAAAACTCCCACAAAATAAAAGAGAAGCCCAATCTGACACGCGTACTCTCGACCAGTTGTGTGAGGTTAAAGGAGGCGAGCATTTCACAACCTGTTCCTACATTGCTGGCGGTGGAGGAAGCAATACTAGTGCCGGGTAGTGTTAGGCGGTATGCGTCCTTTAAGCAGTCTCCGAGTATCATCATGGTGTTCAGTATTACCTGGGATAAGCAGTGGTGCGTGCCAGAAGAGAGAAGCTGTTGGCTCAGCCCTAGTGACAAACGATTCTGGGTGTTCGGGTGTCGTGTCCAAATCTTGGCTCCTGCTGAGCATCTGGAAGGAGATAAAGCCGAAATGTAACCCGTTTGCTTTCTTTGTTTAGGATTTGCTCCTAACCTGCAGCGTAGTGGCCCTGGCCCTCAGTTCGGCCCCCAGCAGTCTGGACCTCCCATGTCCCCCCACCCCTCCCCTGGAGGCTCTCTGCACCACAGTGTGGGCTCCTACCAGCAGGGCAGTGCCACCTACGGGTCACAGGGTGGACAGTACGGTCCTTCAGGTAAATAAAAAAAACATGGCTCCTTTTGGAGTCAGAATTCAGTCCGGTTTCAGGAGGGGTCGTTGATGCCTTCATGGTACTACCATACGAGCATGCACTCACGGTTATGTGCACCATGTGCATAGAAAACAGTGTAACGGCGTAGGCCTACACGCTGCTGGCTCTCCAGACAGCTTATTGTTGGAATTTAATTCCGGTAGTGTTTAGTAGCATGTTGTTGGGGGACTTCCTTTAACACCGGAGTCACAGGCCTTGAACAAGTGAGTATTTGCAGACAGAATCACACTATGGATAACTTTCAGGGCCAGATTTACAGATGTGGGAGGCTCAGTGTAGAGCTGGGGCTTTGACAGTGGTGAACAGTAATGAAGTAAATGTAATTAGTTCATGTACTTAAGTACTTTTCCCGGTATCTGTGCTTTGCTGAAGTATTCCCATTTTGGGCGACTTTGTACTTTAACTCCACAACATTTCGAGCTCTAATATCTCACTGTGTTTACTCCACCACATTAGGTGAAATCTGTAGTTCCTTTCGGCTCATGTGACATGAAAACATGTCAAAACGAAACAAGCTTATTCCTGGATTCTTAGCATCCATGGAAATGTCCATTTCAGGCCTGGACTACATCAAGGAGCACCTGGAGGAAGGCAGGTAAAGCAGGATGCGATCAGTAAACTGATAAAACATGTTCCTGTTCCTCGTGACTGGCGAGCGTCTTTTTCTGCATTTGTATAAACTCTGTTTCCTTTTATAGTAATTAAGATTTTAGCTAGTTTATATTTATGAAAAGGGACCTGCAGATGCAGTACAGTAAATAAAAACTCAATAGTGATCCGGTTTAAACCAAGTTCTTATTAAACTTGTAACTAATTTGCATATAAATCTTAAACGGAAACTTTACTTGCAGAAAGTTATTTTATGGTTCTAGCTAATGGAACCTGTTCTCCTTCAGTGTTCTGTGCTGATGATGATGATGAATAGACATCAGTGTCAGACTAATGAATGAGCTTCTGTTAAAGACTGGTGGACTGAGAGACACTAGAGTCTCTTCACCTACACTGAGCTGATGAAGAGTCCTGTTCCAGAAATGATAATGGGACATTAGAGCCGTAATAAACCATACTCCTGTTACTCTCCATACTTAAGTACATCTGAAGGTACATACTTTAGTACTGTTACTCTCCATACTTCAGTACATCTGGAGGTACATACTTTAGTACTGTTACTCTCCATACTTCAGTACATCTGAAGGTATATACTTTAGTACTGTTACTCTCCATACTTAAGTACATCTGAAGGTACATACTTTAGTACTGTTACTCTCCATACTTAAGTACGTCTGAAGGTACATACTTTAGTACTGTTACTCTCCATACTTACGAATATCTGAAGGTACATACTTGAGTACTGTTACTCCAGTGGGGGACTAAAGGGAGAAGCTTATACTGAAGCTGGAGGAGTACATGGCTTGTGTCCTTCGTCCATCACTGGGCACTGACTTGATATGGCAATCACTGTTCATATTACTGTTGGGCAGATTTGTATTTCTAGTGGAAAAAAACACACAACATTTATTTATTTAAATACTATTTAATATTTACTATTATTTACTAATGCTGTCTAACGGCCCTTTCGTTTCCTCTTTTGTCCCGAACTTGTTGGCGACTCCATAGTTTAGCTGCACCTGTTGAATCCTGCACTTCCCATACATTTAATAGATAGGCTTATTGTACAGATTGTGCATTAGCTACGGTCTGAGTCCGCTGTATGCGGTTTCAGTAGGACAAAACTCGTCTTACCCACTGAGAACAGTAGACAATTAGCACCGTCCCAGTCTGCAGCCCCCCGCTGTGCTTTGCGTATGATACATTGCTGTGTATACCACAAACAGTTTGTTCTCATGATGCAACAAAACAGCGGAAGCCTTATTGCCTCAGAGCATGTAATAATATTAGCATGATAACATTGTAGGGTGGTTCTGAAGTCATTATATAAACATTCCTGGAATTTCTTTGGGTCTAAATAATCTAAATAGGTGACTTTGTCATGCTTGCTACTGCCGGTGTTGAATACATACTCCGGTCCTGATTTTACTTTGCCTGTTTGTTTTCTGGATTTTGTTGGCTTTGTTGCGCTGACCTTTACGAACGAACCCCTGAACAAAGGCTTGCTTACAGAATCATTTGTTTTAATTTCCTCTGTTGTTTCAGCTGACTGCGTGCCTGCGCGCGTGCGTATGGGGAAGTGGCCTCTGAAAGGAACTCGGCAGTCATCTATCATGAACGTTCTGGCATCGCCTGTATAACGAATGAACGGCCGTTGCATGTTGCCTTCCTAACGTCCTAGGCCCTACCTCCTTTTCGCTTCTGATTGATGGTTCCTGTTGTCCTGTAGCTTCACTTGTATAACCGGCAGCCGGCTCACGGTGACAGGATTGTACACCTTGACGCTGGCAGATTTGCAGGGCTAGCTGAGAGTGGAGGAGCGGACAGGGAATGACTGGATAATTACTTGCCTGTGAATATAATAGGGAAGCATAGAAAAGAACAGAAGTGATCTCTTTCTCTTCCATAAGCTACATTAGGAGAACGCGCACAGAATTTCCCTTTTTCGGTCAAAAACGTTGCACCAAGGAGGAAAGGCCTGTAGAGAAGCAGGCTGCCAGGTTTATTGTATTTGGCATCAGCGCTGGCTTTTGTTTGGCTCTCGCTACGACTTGAGAAACGACTCAAAGTTCATGGAAATACCGACTCCAGAGCCGCGCACGCCTGCTGTTCAGCTCTCTGTAGCCAGGGTAATTGCTCCAGATGAAGCAGATGCAGAACTCCCGATGCAGCCTGTCAGAGGTCACATCGCCATGTTTACGGTTTCAGAATTGCAATATATGAGATTATAAAGATGTCATAATAGTGCCCAAATAAGGAATCCCCATACTGAGCTAATTATCTTTCCGACAGTGGGACGGAGGGGTGTTTAGAGGGCGAGCTAGGGGACTGGTTGTGTGTTCTGGTTCAAGCTACACATTATGAGTAGGGCCGGGTATCGTTCATGATGTTTTCATACCAGCTTTGATGGGAGGGGGAAAAAACATGTTGACATAGTATTGAGTGGTCTACCGTGAGTCATCCTGGGAAGCCCGAAATAGTCATTTCTAAGTCTGAGGCGTCGAGTTTGGAGGTTTTAGATCACATCATATGGCTTTATTTATTACCAAAGAAGGTCCAGGTTTAGGGGGTAGATACAAAATCAACCGTGTATAATTACCTCACACCCTCGAACGATGCGTCCATCATCCCGGTTTGACTGAGTTCTCTTTGAATTCTCTTTTAAGACGATCTCTGTCGTCAGATTCAGGCACTCGGGAGGGTTCAATAGGCACAGCCGAGGTTACGAAAGTGTTCTTCCACACATTTCTACCACAGAAATACCGTGTGTATACATACAGGGGTTGGACAATGAAACTGAAACACCTGGTTTTAGACCACAATCATTTATTAGTATGGTGTAGGGCCTCCTTTTGCGGCCAATACAGCGTCAGTTGGTCTTGGGAATGACATATACTGCGTCCTGCACAGTGGTCAGAGGGAGTTTAAGCCATTCCTCTTGCAGGATAGTGGCCAGGTCACTACATGAGGCTGGTGGAGGTTCGTCCTTCTTGGTGGTATGCTGACATTACCCTGGATACCGTGGCTCTTGATACATCACAAAGACTTGCTGTCTTGGTCACAGATGCGCCAGCAAGACGTGCACCAACAATCTGTCCTCTTTTGAACTCTGGTATGTCACCCATAATGCTGTGTGCATTGCAGTATTTTGAGCAGAACTGTGCTCTTACCTGCTAACTGAACCTTCACACTCTGCTCTTACTGGTGCAATGTGCAATTAATGAAGATTGGCCACCAGGCTGGTCCAATTTAGCCATGAGACCTCCCACACTAAAATGACAGGTGTTTCAGTTTCATTGTCCAATCCCTGTATATATATTTGTATAAATTTGTATGAGTGTTTGTGTATGTTTATGTGTATGTGTATATACACATATAGGTACATGGATTTATGTGTGTGTACGTATGTAGTAGTAGTAGTATTCCTTCCCATTACTGAAGTCACTTTGAGCACACATAATGAAAGTTGCTCTTTAAATAAACATTATTATTATTTTTATTTATTTATTTGTTTGTTTGTTTGTTTGTTTAGCCAGAAAGGTCTCCAAATCCCCAAAACTTAACCAGTGCAACTTTAACAACGTGCCAACAGTCCATACATCTAGTATTTGGAACAAGCGGCCCTATTGGCTCACTGATGCTGATAAATTGGTGATTAAAAGAGAGAGAATATTTGAATATTCTGTTTTACTGAAGTCATTTGGTTGGTGCCAACAATGTGTGGTTATATAGATGCATATTTCAGTCTTTCTTCCATTTAACGGTAATAATAATTGAATTATTTTATAGAATTTCTTTCATAGAAACAATAATTTAATTCAGTTAATCTAATTTACTTTGTCTGTTGATGCTTAATGCTATTTGGTCATGCCACATTAATCCAAGCAACTACGGAGCATCTGCCAGTCCACAGTAAAATGGTTAGAGATTGGTTGGAAACTCATTTGTGTGCTGCAGTATTTGGACATGGGTGCCATACTTAGTCAACCTGAAATGAGAACCGCCCTTTGTATTGTGAGTTTTTGTCCCTGGGCTTTTAAAGCTTGATTTATTGCATCATTTCATCATTACTGCAGTGTTCCATCAACATGGCGTTTGCAGAGTCTAATGACTTTATTATCTCACTGTGCACCAAAAGCCAAGGAGGACTGATATTAACCAATGATATCACTGAGAGGGAAACGGTTCAGCTGGCTCAGAGACCTACCCCAAAGACCCCCTTTTCTTGTGAGCTCGAAAATCGTATTCAGTTCATAGTGATAAGATGTCAGAAACCAGAAGCCGTTCATTTCAAACAGACAGTTCCAGTCCTGTCATTTGCCTTTGTAAGTAAGGCTCCTGGTTTGTTTAAGGTTGGTATTTCTTTGCGGACTTCTGGAATGCCTTTGTACCCTTCCGAGTTGGTGATCCCATCAGTGAACACAAACCCACCAACACCATTTTAAGAACAGCAGCCCCAGCCTTTGGCTTTACCGCCTTTCAGCTTTCCTATAGCCTTAGTGTAGCCTGTTTGGAGTTCCTCCCCGGGCCTTCTCCACTCTGGGTTTGACGCAGTGCGTGTTTCCCGTTGTATGACGGAAAGAATCAGCTGTGGGTGAGATCCAGATACGCCTTGAGGCCGCTGTATATGAGTACTGTAAAGGCTGGTAATGACTGAGGAATAATGCATTGTGCATCACTAATGCAGATCCAGAGGTTACCTCTCAGTAGCTGTGGGGAATTGAAGGCGAGGCAGCTGTCCTGTCTCTCCGAGATCAATGGCGCTGTGCCCTCTTGTGCCCCCTTGGGAACTACGGGATTACGGGGACTCGGGAGAGGCGGAGCAGGGCGGCTGACAGCGCCAGAGCTTTTCCGTGTAATTGGCAGTGCTCCAGGGCCCTACCTCGCTCTGGAAGGGTAAAACGCCAGCTTGTTAGGGGTTAGCGCTCAGCGCAGCACTGTGGAAAGTGTTGGGGGGGTGCCATCAGCTTTCCCCGACCGTCTCCTCGACCGGCTTCATATATTTTTGGATCTCATGTATGACATCAGAAATTAGTTTTTCTTTCTTTTCATTTTTTTTCTCCCCCCTTCATGTCAAGGGAACAGGAAGAGATGCCAAAGCCAGTGATTTCCTGCGAGACCTGTGCGAAACCTCAGGCAGCTTGGCGAGGTGGAGATTTCTGGCTGCATTTTGACAGCTGCAGCCTGTGTGGAAATCCCTGTTCTAAATGTGCCTGAAACGCCGCTTGGCGAAGTCTCCTGCATTGTAATAATATGCATACGAGTTCAGCTCAAATGCAGGCCTCGGTACGCCGAAGACTGCGTTTCTGCACTCGGCGCAGCCTCGCAGATCGGAGCCATGTCTCCTTCCGTAGCTCTTGGGGAACAGGCACACCTCATTAAGAACCTGGCTCTCCGCTGAACTGCCGGAGCGTCGGCCCCACGGTCGTCATGTGGAATATCCATTCAGCACCGTAGAAACTTGCTGACAAAGTGACTGTCTCTGCTCCCGGGCTCCAGCGCCTCTCCCGCGGAGCTCGGCTAATCTAGATGTCTGCTCTGGAGCGGGAGGTGGAAGAATAAGGTGCTCTGAAAGACCCAGGCGCCTTTCCAAATAGAACTCATGATTCTCTGGATAGTGGCTAATTACGGGAACAGTTTAGCAAAAAGTCAAATGCTCTCGATAAGCCAAGACACGTTTGTTGACTGAAGCCTGCCTGTGTAGTCTTGAACGGGAGCTTAAGGCTAACGGAGCTAACAAGTAATGGAGCTCCACCAACTAGCAAAACTGCTTCTGGACTAACTGTGAGGACACCATAGAACTGTCTAGAGTTTTCTCAAGTTTTCTAGAGCTACATATACATAGCGGTATAAATACAGGTGTGTCGAAACAGCCAGCTGAGGGAGTGAATAGTGGACGCAGAGCTACAGTTAATTTGGAGAGCATCGAGAGCCTGTAGCTTCCAGCAGACACTTTCTGCAAACTGTGTTTATGAATTACCCCACAGCATCCATAAGGTTAGGACACTATAACAAGACCTATAGTAATATAATAAGATCCATAAAAATGTACAAAGGTTTAGTTATAGTAGTTGTAGCAGCCATTCTAAAGTCTAAGCCATGTATAACTATTTTACCTTCACAACCTGGGTAAAGAAGGTTTGATCAAATCTCTCATAACTGCAACAAAAGCTTTCAGAAAGTGTGTGTTTGTTTTTATTGTGTGTGTGTGTGTATACATATATATATTAGTGCTGTACCCGACTCAAAATGTTGTCAGTCGAATCGGATTCGCCCGTCCTGGTCGATGATTCGACTATTCGTTCGTGTTTTTTCTCCATGTACATTATCTAGTAATCAGTAAATCAGTCTGCACACGGTTCAGATCTGATCCTCCTCATTTAGAAAGTCAGCAGAGTCACAGGAACATATTTCTGAACTAAAAGAGGCGGGGCTTATGATGATCGATCTGAACTGGAGCCTTTAATTACAGGATACAGCGTCGGGCAGCAGCGCGTATTTATGCTAAACATTAGCGCTTATAGCTTATAGTCTTTTAATCTCACTTCTAACAGCTTCTTCAGTAGGAGGACCCTTCGCCTTTCATCTCTCATAAATAATGACCTGCTAAATAAAACCAGATTAGTCCATATTTAAATTATTTATAGATGAAGAGAAGAATGGTAGACCTGAAACCGTTTATTATATTCCCCGCGCTGGAATCATTATCTCTCGTTTATCAGCAGGCGTATTAAGTGACTGTACTCATCCTTAAATAAAGATAATCTCAGCTGTAGACGAATAAATAAACATATCTGTAATTTAGGTTCTAAAATAATGGAATTATAGTAAAACAAACGTCTCCGCTCCGTTTCTCCTTCACCGCTAACAGCCGTTATGTCTAAAACGAAAGTCAGCTCCCTCGTTTGGAGCAGTGTTGGATGTCTGACTGAATGAAGAGCAGAATTCGGTTTCATTTGTTCGGATTCTCTTCTTCAGAAGCTCCTCCAGACTTCCTCAGAGACATCGTTCCCCCCGTGTTTCTCAGCTTCACGGCTTCCTTAGCGGTGAACCGCCAGCGCACGTCGTCACGGGGATTTAATTTTTTAGCAAGCCTGCATCACAGCCCAGCTAGACCTTACATATATATTTATTATTCCCCTTTAATAATTATTACAATGTCTTTTTATATTCCTAAAGTTCTTGTGCATTTTTGTAAGCTATGGTCTGTTTAACGGAAGAAAAAAAAAGGTCACTGTTGTCATTTGACTTGAAGGGTCACAGTCGACTTAAAGAGTCTCCGACTGACGATTCGACTCGTCGACTTTTAGAGGGCAGCCCTAATATATACATCCACAAGCACACACACAGTATATTAAAAATATATATATAACAAAAGCAAAAAAAATGTATATGTATCTGCCAATAAATTAAATACATGTATGTCCTTTTATGGATTTACCCAGCATTTACACAGCAGCTGCTGTTTACACTGCAAATTTCATGACTAATGAACCAGCAGAAACGGCCCAGAAGCACTGATTCCATTGACTTGCATTCAAATTAAATGAGGTTTTTCCCTCTCCTGTTTTTTTTTTCTGGACATCGATATTGCATCATCACTGATGTATCACACTCGTCCCTGTTATTACTATTGGCCCCACTCTGTTTTTGCACTATTGCTCCTATTTGCACTTCTGGTTGTTACTAACTGCATGTTGCTGCTTTGTACTGTACTGGACAGGGAGAAAGTCGAATCCATCAGTCTCTCTATGTACTGTAAAAGAGAGGATTAAATAGAGTTGAGAGTAAAATTCAGAAGATTAATGCAGGAAAAAGTAACGAGAATAGATTTGCATAAATTCTTTCACATCAGTCAGCAGCACGCCTCATTTCATTTAATGAAATATTGATTATTAAAACCAAATGCTTGATGATAACTACCATAAATACCAGGCGGCCACGAAGAGAGGTTCAGAGTGAGTACAGTACATGAATCACACTTTGTTCAGTAAAATTATATTTATTCTTATTATTCTTTCTATTATTTTTAGTAGAGATAAATGCTGACTTCCCATGTAGATAGTTTTTAAAATTTGGGAGCTTAAAATGTATGGCCAGTACTGTATAGATTTGGTAATTCCTATAGATGACAGGATGTCATTCAGTGTCCGTCCAAAAGGCAAATCATGCTGTCAGGTGCCATTTCCCGTTAGCTACATTAGACCTGTAGCTCCAGCACAACAGAAGGCCCTTCTGACACAAGATAGCTGATCGGCAGTGCATGTGTTGAAACAAATGTGGCGTGAAGTAGATTTCCTGCAGGTGCCTTTGGGTATCAAGATGTTGTTTGCTTTTCTCTTCTACGTTTTTGACCATGTTATGGCAAGTCCTTGATTTGTAAGAGCTGTCCTTGTGTATTTCCAGGTAACTACACCCGCCCACCCAACTATGGCGGTGCTCCTGGTCCCAGCTACAGTGGCCCTGGGCCAGGTATGAGCCTGGGGATGAACGCTAGCAGCCCTATGCATGGACAGGGCCCCGGGCAGCCCTGCGGCTCCATGCCAGCTGGAAGAGGCCCCGGTCAACCGGTGAGCGGACGTCCTTACCCGGCAGGCCCCAGCGGCGTGGCCCCCACCTCACCTAACATGCCCCAGTCTGCAGGGCCTGGAATGGGTCCCCCTCCACCCACAGTCGGCCGCAAACCCCCTGAGAGCGGTCCAGCACCCTCTCCACAAAACCTCCTCACGTCCGGCCAGGCCAGGTGAGCGTCACGCCCCTGTTCGTGTAACAGTCATCCTCATCAGTTCAGTTACATGGTCCGTCATTAGCCTAGTGTCATTTGTCATGCTTTAAGGAAAGTGCTGACCTGATGTCTGTAAACCGTGTACATCTACCCTAGCGCTAGAAAGTTTGGAATCACTGTTTTCAGTCAGTTTGGTTTTCTGTTCCAGCATTTTCCACAACCCTACAGCTTTATAGGTTTAATTAGTAGGAAGCTATTAAAGAGTACCACGTTGTATGTGCCTGGAGAGGTGAGCCGAGCTGTTCTAAGCTGTAATGACTAAGAACGCTGTATAAGTTAGGAATAAAATGAATCTCATAAAGCTTAGTGTAAGAGGCACAGCTTATCGTGAGTTATGTTGTGTAATTCATTACTTAATAACTTGAGAATGTTTCTAGTGCTAACACTATTGTAACCCAGTGAACTCCAAACGTGATTCCAAACTTGAATTGTATTGTAAATATTGGTGGACATCTGGATATGTTCTGCACATGTAGAGCTGGATAATATGGCAAACAATATCATAATGCTTCAAGTTAATAACACTACGTTCCAAACGTTTCTTGTTCCCGGGTGCTAGGTGTGTTTTCCCAATTCCTTAGATGTACAGCAAATGCCTCATGGCCCCTTTAAACTTTGCTGCCGTGGTCAGGACAATGATGTATTGAGATGTTCTCTGTTCTCTGGCACATCTGTGATACATTCAGTGTTGAATAGAGTACAAGTAGCTTCTGGAACCTGGGGGGAATTTGTCCAGAACTGTCTGGGACTGTCCAGTAGGGTACATAGCAGTATACATACAGGTGTGTTAAAACCTTTTCAGTTGATGCTCCAGCTGAGTGGATAGTGTATACTGGATACAGAGCTACAGGTAATCAAGGGGGCATCAAGCAGACGTGTTGTACCTCGTCTGTCGCATTGAACTACGGCCAGTTTACCAGAGTGCCAATGTAGGCTGTGAACGTGTCTGAGAATATGTATGTACAGGGGTTGGACAATGAAACTGAAACACCTGTCATTTTAGTGTGGGAGGTCTCATGGCTAAATTGGACCAGCCTGGTGGCCAATCTTCATTAATTGCACAT
Organism: Prochilodus magdalenae; assembly: GCA_024036415.1. Taxonomy (NCBI): domain Eukaryota; kingdom Metazoa; phylum Chordata; class Actinopteri; order Characiformes; family Prochilodontidae; genus Prochilodus; species Prochilodus magdalenae. The sequence continues at coordinate 47,963 of JAMWET010000689.1, read as the reverse complement.
TGCACCAGTAAGAGCAGAGTGTGAAGGTTCAGTTAGCAGGTAAGAGCACAGTTCTGCTCAAAATACTGCAATGCACACAGCATTATGGGGGACATACCAGAGTTCAAAAGAGGACACACTGTTGGTGCACGTCTTGCTGGCGCATCTGTGACCAAGACAGCAAGTCTTTGTCATGTATCAAGAGCCACGGTATCCAGGGTAATGTCAGCATACCACCAAGAAGGACCAACCTCCACCAGCATCACGTAGTGACCTGGCCACTATCCTGCAAGAAGAATGGCTTAAACTCCCTCTGACCACTGTGCAGGACGCAGTATATGTCATTCCCAAGACCAACTGACGCTGTATTGGCCGCAAAAGGAGGCCCTACACCATACTAATAAATGATTGTGGTCTAAAACCAGGTGTTTCAGTTTCATTGTCCAACCCCTGTATGTATTATGCACTGGGTTAATATCTTACACATAACAGAATAGCATGTGAAATAAACCAGATTTTTAAATTTCATTGTCCTGGTCCCAGTTTGCCATGCATGTAGTTTTTGTTTACGTTTTACACATAAACTATTGGGTTATAACACACAGAGGCCGGGAACAAGTTTTTATAATACACAATATGTCTTTATTGTTTTCCTAATGTCAAAAAATAGTGCCACATTAAAAAAAAAAAAAAAAAAAAGACATCCAAAATATCAATCCAGTGACGTTATTCAGCATTTCACGTACTGGGCTTTATGTCTCATGACTCATCACGCTGGTCAGCTGTTGCTCAAAGCACCTAAAGCTGTTAGCTAAGTCCAGTGAATGTAACTGTTGGCGATTGGCTGTAAATATGGTATGCCTGAAAAAGCATATCGACATATGTGACATATTGTGATATGTTGAATTGTGATAGCTGTTGTCATATTGCCCAGCCCTGTATTCCTATTCATGTCAAAGTCATAGTGTCAAAGTGAATGGGGACTTGACCAATGAGGCTGTTGTGCCCTTGCCCTCTGCTCCAGGCCTCCGTATGCAAGGTCCCCCGTTTATGCAGGGCTCCCTGGGCCAGGGGGGCGGACAACCCCCTTCACTTCCCCACATTTTCCTCACCCCCATCATGTCCCATACGGCAGCGGCCTTGGTCAGCCTCAGTCCGAGCAGTTTGGGTAGGTGCAGCTGGCACGCCCCGCCCCGCCCCGCTGCCTAAACTTATACAGCTGGTCCGCTGCTGCTGAAAGCTCCTAAAGCTGCTGCTGCTGTCTTCCACACTAACCCCACACGTATGAGCTTACATGCCATAACCATTACACCACATCACTCTCTGGGATGGAAAAGGCCTGGTCTGGTTTCTAGGGGTGTAAATCTCGGATCATGATTCAGTTGCGATTCTGTGGGAAGTGATTCAGTGCATCCAGAAAGCAGTGGGGGTCCCACTGTTCAGGGTGTCCTGTGCTTTCAGAGAATGCTTAGTGATTTGTCCTGTTATGGTTGGAAGGAAAAGGGTTAAATTCTTTAAGAGCCCAACACAAAATGGTACAGTTGGGTTTTTCCTCCTGTGCTAGATAGATCTAGATAGATCTCTAGATAGATACAGCCAGGATGAGCTCTTCCATTGGTTAGAACTGGACTGAAGGCCTAACATACACTATATTGCCAAAGAGATTCATGCGTCTATCTTCACACACATAGGAACTTGAGTGACATCCTATTCTTAATCCATAGGGTCTAATATGATGTCCACCCACCCTTTGCTGCTTTAACACCTTCAACTCTTCTGGGAAGGCTTTCCACAAGGTTTAGGAATGTGTTTATGGGAATTTGTGACCTTGTGATTCTTCCGGAAACACATTTGTGAGGTCCGAGACAGATGTTGGACAAGAAGGCCTGGCTCTCAGTCTCCACATTCATACCAAAGTTGTTCTACTTGCTCTTTCATGTCATGTGCCACTTGCCATAATGCAGTCAGACAAGTATCGATCTTCTGGTGACCGCCAAACCCAGACTCGTCCATCGGACTGCCAGACAGAGAAGCGTGATTGGTCACTCCAGAGAACACATCTCCACTGCTCTAGAGTCCAGTGCAGCGCTTTACACTTCTGCATTCAAAGCTTTGCATTCCGCTTGGTGATGTAAGGCTTGGATGCAGCAGCTCAGCCATGGAAACCCATTCCATATAGCTCTCCACTCACTGTTCCTGAGCTGATCTGAAGCCCACATGAAGTTCGGAGGTCTGTAGTGATGGACTCTGCAGGAAGTCGTTGAGTTGCCGTTGCTCCCAATCGCTTCCACTTGGTTATAGTGCCACTGACAGTCGGCTGTTCCATACTAACTGGACTTGTTGCACCAATGGCATCCTATCGCGGGACCATGCTAGAATTCACTGAGCTCCTGAGCACGACCCATTCTCTCACTAATGTCTGTAGGAGCAGTCTGCATGTCTAGGTGCCTGGTTTTATACACCTGTGGCCATGGAAGTTGTTGGAACACTTGAATTCAATGATTTGGATGGGGGAGTGAATACTTTTGGCAATATAGTGTATAGGGTTACATTTTAGGGACAAGAAACAGCTTTTGAATGTAATTTAATTATCAAAACTGATTTATTCTGAGGCTTTTTGCTATTCAGCTCCATTTTCAGATGTGAATATTTATATTTTGGCTAGATTTGGTGTTTTACATATATTCAGACCATCTTATAGAAGTTTGCAGTGCAGTTTGTCCATGCTTTTGGACAAAAAGCATTGGATTTCTTTGTACTGCTTAAAATATCAGATTATCCACCATCAGAATTAACATTGACACTGGAATCAACCAGCTGTTTTGTGTTTTTTATGGGTTTCTGTTTTTAATGGAGCAGCTTTGGAAAAAGCTGGCATTCTGGAAGTTCAAGAAATGCCTGCGAATGTGAGCCGTGGTCTAAGCAGGCTTTGGTCAGTTGTTGGAAATGATAAACAGCAGCAGCACATTTTACTGACTCTGTCCTGCATTAGGGTAGAATATATGTTCATGGCCAAAATGTTTATGAAGTGGTGTTAAATTAATCCCATAGGGTTGTTAGAGGCGTCTGGACATTTGTAGCCCAAATGAAAGGCCTGGCACTAATAGTCACAGTTCTCTAGGGTTGCAAACAGTTCTACAAAACTACAAAAACTAAATTTCTAAATTTCATGTAGGCATACAGTTAGCACGGCTATTAATATATTCAAAAACAGGTCCAGGATTGATGTAGTTGGATTATGACCTTCAGCCTGACTGATGCATTGGTTCGTTTTTACACCCCTACTGGTTAACATAACACTGTCTGCCCTAAGCTACTGCACTAACCAAACTTCTCATCTGAGCATTCGCACAAGCTGCTCCTTTCCTGTAACAGTTGATGGCTGGTTCTGAGCTGGAAATAAAAGAAACAAACTTCTGCTCAACAGTTAGCTGTGAGTGAAAGGGCTTCTTTCCTGAAATCAAGCTTCAATAGCTCAAACAATTGAATAAGTCTGCGCTCTAGAGGGTCTGGGTGGAAGTTCTTGGTTCTCCGAAGTCTAAACCTCGTTACGCACAGCCCTCATGAGATAAATAATAAAGATGATGGAGGTTTTAAAGAGCGCTGCCCCAAAATGTTAACTCCACACTCCTTTCTGAAGGATACCGTAAGTAAGCTGGCTCTCGGTTTTAATAAAACTTGGATTGGGAGCAGTTTAGAGGCCCCTCTGAGCAGTGTGTGTAGTGCTTATTAAATCTAGGGGATAAAGCTTACTATATATTTTCTATATTTCTAGTATATGGAGTTCTGTCCAGTGGTGCTTTCTGGAGCTTTTCCAACTTTTGGTTATCTTTGTTTTCCTATTTTCTAAGGTAAAATTTTGCTGACGTTGGGTGAAAACCTTGTTTCTCTTTTTTGACTTGCCTGCTCACCTTGCTTAGAAGACCCTGTTTAATGGAGCAGTTAGTGTTTTTTCTTCTCCTGTAGATTTTTGTTTTGTCTCGTCATCGGCGATATACTTGCGTGTCGTTTAATAGCTTCGTGCCTAAATGAAGGACTCTGGGTCTAAGAAGTTTTCTCTATTGAAAATAATAAATGCATCCGATACAGCAGAAAATCAGATCGTGGCAGTAATCCGTTCAAAGCATTTACAAGCGTTTGACTAATCGGATAATGAGAAAACTTTGGGATCCACACAAGTGAGGTAATAATCAGACTTCTGCTTTATGATCAGCCACAGGATTAGACGTGATGGGGATGTCACATGATAGTCAGACTTCACTTTAGCAGAACACATGAGCGTACATCATCTAGAAGATGAAGAATCCTCAAGTCTTTCATTTCCTCCAGCATGCAGTTGTTTTCAGCGTCGTTCCAAATGCGTTATGTTGCCGTCTCGCATCTGCTATGGTAAATGATGCTGGCTTATTTACCACACTGTGGTCTGTTTCCACACATGCCCAGACTGTAAAATCCGAAAGAAATCAGAGTAAGTGTTTACATGTGACGAGAAACCCCATTACTGAGCCAGTCAGCTCTTTTTATCAGACTTCTTAATGTGTTTCTAGGTCTTAATCCAATCTCAGAAATCAGAGTATGCAAACAGCACAAATCTGATTATAATAGGAATATGCAGCGCCTGTAAAACTATATATAGCAGCCCTAGCTACTCAGACCGCCAAGTCTGCCAACGTAACTACCACATTTTACAAAACCTGCTGGTTTATGTGGTGCGGTTCAGCGCTAGCTTTTACTTTGGCTCCCTTACAGCCTTGTAACTTTGAGGGTCTAGCAACTTTCTGAGCAAAATTGCACACAGGACAAAATTTACTGGCTTTGGGGAACGTTGTGCACTACAGGGTGGAGATTTTCAGAAAAGGTTAGGCTCTGATTTCCTTATTTGGGCATGGCACCAACTACAAATGATGGCATGACTTCAGAGGTCTGTTATCATGGGTTGTAACTTCTTGTTAAAGTGCATCGCTGTGAGCCAAACTCTGCTTACTGACACGCAAACTAAAAGCCGCAACGCTTGAAGAAACCTTCTTTCTTTTTCACACCAGCTCGCCCGTCTGCTAACAGGATATTAATGTATAAACAGCAATACATACGCTGTGTAATCAGATCTGTTCTTTATGTGTTGGGGTCTACAGGTCAGGTGGGTACCCAGGTGGGCCCCCTATGGGTGGATTGGGCCCAGGTGGGCCCTATAACCAGCCACCGGGCAGTAACTCCAATAGGATGAACCTGCAGGCCCCTGCATACAACACCATGGCGTCTGGTAAGAGCTCTGAGGGACCTTTTTACACAGATTGTGATTCCATGCATTAGACTCTGTCACATGATGCAGCCAGGCTAGTGAATAGGCTACCCCTAACCTTAACTAACCTTAACCTGGATAATCAAAGGAATGTTTTGTTTTCTGAATTATTGGATTTGGTTTGTTTGTGGCCAACATGTGCTCAGATGACGACCAGCAAAATGTCCATACTTAAAAATTGTATACTGTCACTTGACATGTGGCCCTAACAAATATATCACTGTTTCTGTGTGCCTGTGTGTGTCTGTATGTGTGCGTGTGTGTGCGCGCGCGTGCGTGTGTGTGTGTATGTATGTATGTATGTATGTGTGTGTGTGTGTGTGTGTGTGTGTATTTGTGTGTGTCTGTGTGTATGTGTATGCGCGTGTGTGTGTGGGTGTATCTGTGTGTGTGTGGGTGTGTGCGTGTGTGTCTATGTGGGTGTGTGCGTGTGTGTCTGTATGTGGGTGTGTGCGTGTGTGTCTGTATGTGGGTGTGTGCGTGTACGTGTGTGTGTGTGTGTGTGTGTGTGTGTGTGTGTATGTGTATGTATGTATGTGTGTCCGTGTGTGTGTGTGTGTGTGTTTGTGTTTGTATGTGTGTGTGTGTGTATGCGTGTGTGTGTGTGTGTCTGTGTGTGTGTGTGTATGTGAGTGTGTGTGTGTGTGTATGCGCGAGCGTGTGTGTGTGTGTGTGTGTATGAAGTTGAAGTTGCCACTCTCAGCTCGTTTTATCACTGTGTGTAATGGGTTTGTCTCTGTGTGTGTTGTGCAGGATCCATGGCCATGGGGGCAGGAGACAGCATGCCTCCTACTGACCCCAAACAGAGAACAGAGCACAAAGAGGAGGGCAGCGTGGCAAACGCAGAACCACCTAAACCTAAGGTACAAACAGGTCTATGCTCTCCATCCCTCCCTCCCTCCCTCTCTCTCTCCCCCCACCCCTCTCTCTCTCTCTGTCTATCACTTGCTGTCACTTTTCAGGCATGTGATCTGAGTCGACTGCTACCTTTCATGCACCTGCCTGACTGACCTTTTCTGTGGCTTGTGGCACAGCAATGCTTTGCGTTGTGGAGATAATACAGCCTGCTGTCCTGCTTTACTAGAACACACACTACTAACACACACACACAGATATAGGTTGATTAAAATACATCACACACATTAAATTGTGTAATAGAAGTAACATAAAAGTCAAACGTATGCACACAATTTTCACCAAAAGCTTGAAAAGATATTGAAACAATTTATGATCGTAATTACGATCCATTAGTCCAATACCAATGCAGCTATATGGCCTGTACTTTAATGCATTACGATTAATCTGTTATTGCCCCTTATTCAGCCATATTCCGGTGTGAATATAAATATCGTGTCACTGGTGCTTTACACAGGAACATATGTAAATTCTAGAAAAGATAAAAACACCATGCTCTAAATAAAAAAACAGGATATTTATGAATAGAATAAAGCCTCGGTACTTCCAGCCTCACACGGCCTAAGGAAATATGATTTATTCTGGAAATAGGAGCTCCTATGTAGCTTGCATTCCTTCTCCGGAACATTATTCCAGTGTTTATGAGCCATGTAAGAGCATAATCTTCCGCCACCTAAGCTGTAAGACATCCTAGGAGTTTGCAGTAAGCCTGCCTCAGGTCTGTACTGGCTATAATGCTTCAACAGATCAGCGAGATATGCCGGCGCTCGGCTTTACAGCTTTGCGTGTTTGTAATTCCTCTTTCACTCTCTCCTTTTTGCTCTCATAACTGGAACTGACCCATAAGCGGAACACGCACAGCGCTGCTGGTATTTAAATCGGAGCTGGCTCAGTGACTCACATACAGTGCAATCTTACACTTCTCCTTTATTTCCCTGAAAACCGCCGGGCTGTCATTTGCATGAAGCCAGAAACTTCAACACTCAAGCTGGACAGCTGTAGGGCTGGGTGGCCCCTCTGTGGCTCATGAGCAGTGGTGGACCGTCACCCAGTAAATGTACTTGGTTACTGTACTCGGGTTGCATGGACCTGTACTGAGTGTTTCCATTCTGGGGGTCTTCTTACTGTTCTGACTGTTTACTACATTATCGCCAGATCTGTCCTTCCTTTTGGCGAGTCCACCTATCAGAGGACAGTGGTCACTTTGTTTTGAGCTTGTTTTGATCTGTTGGACAGAGCTCGGTTCTAGCTAATGGAACCTGTTCAGTGTTCTGTGCTGATGATGATGTGAATAGACGTCTGGGTCAGACTAATGAATGAGCTTCTATTAAAGACTGGTGGACTGAGAGACACTAGAGTCTCCTCACCTACACTGAGCTGATGAAGAGTCCTGTTCCAGAAATGATAATAGGACATTAGAGCCGTAATAAACCATGCTCCTGTTACTCTCCATACTTCAGTACATCTGAAGGTACATACTTTAGTACTGTTACTCTCCATACTTCAGTACATCTGAAGGTACATACTTTAAGGTAGTACTACTTAGTACATCTCCTTTAGTACTGTTACTCTCCATAATTCAGTACATCTGAAGGTACATACTTTAGTACTGTTACTCTCCATACTTCAGTACATCTGAAGGTACCATGTTACTCTCCAGTACTTCAGTACATCTGAAGGTACTTTATACTGTTAGTACTGTACATACTTTAGTACTGTTACCCCCCATACTTCAGTACATCTGAAGGTACATACTTTAGTACTGTTACTCTCCATACTTCAGTACATCTGAAGGTACATACTTTAGTACTCTCCATACTCAGTACCATACTTTAGTAGTTACATCTTCAGTACATCTGAAGTTACATAATTTAGTACTGTTACTCTCCATACTCCAGTACATCTGAAGGTACATACTTTAGTACTGTTACTCTCCATACTCCAGTACATCTGAAGGTACATACTTTAGTACTGTTACTCTCCATACTCCAGTACATCTGAAGGTACATACTTTAGTACTGTTACTCTCCATACTCCAGTACATCTGAAGGTACATACTTTAGTACTGTTACTCTCCATACTTCAGTACATCTGAAGGTACATACTTTAGTACTGTTACTCTCCATACTTAAGTACATCTGAATATGATTTTAACCCCCCTGCCACTGAGGTTCATTTAACCAGCTATGCGAGTGTTCTGTGTGTGTATATATACATTCCCTGGATGCTCATCCAGCGGTAAGGTGGATAAGTCATTCCACCTTTACGGTATTGACACACGATACGTTTTTTAGTGCACCATGGACACAGAGAAGCGTCGTCTGTAACAGCCTGTGGTGTAAGCAGACCTGTTTATTTATTTATTTATTTATTTATTTAATAGTGCTGGAAAACTAGGAAACCTCCGGTTCCGTCACCCTCCGTGAACCACAATCTGTAAATCTGGTCTGTTAATATCGCTTAGTGCTTGTATTGCTATGTGCACCTGAGAAGGATGGGTTCCCCGTTTGAGGGGCTTTCTCTCGAAGGCTTCTTCCTCTTGCTCGGAGTGAGTCTGCCGCCCTTGGTTTCCTTTTTGGGGGCTTGGACCCGGATTCTCTGTAAAGCTGCTTTGGGGCAACATCTGTTTAAACCCATCAACTAAACTTGACTTGACTCATCAGTAGGCTTGTACGGAGTTGAGACCCTGAATCTTGTCACGTGTGTCATGATTGCAAACACCAAAACTATCTCCCTACTCTGTAAGCTCTGTGAGTTGATCAACCCAGAACCCAATTCAGAGTAAAGCGCTAGAAAACAGAAGTTTCCTGTACCTGAATCATTCTACTGAACCGTGTCGCTTAAACCGCGGCATTGGCTGAACCATGACTTCTGTGTACACAACTCGGTTTCCATGTGGGGAGTGAAAGGATGGTAATCTTGGTTTGAAACCTGAGCAGTGTTTACATGCTACTCCAAACTAAATAAATTAATAAAGGAACGTTCTGGTTTCTTTCATATGGACCCTTTAAATGGCCATTCCGACCAGCTTATCCCTCCCGATCGGCAGGACAGGAGCTGGTATAGCTGTTTGTAACTGAGAGCGAGTTAATCATCATGTGTATTTCTCCAGCGCCTGCTTTTCTTTTGGCACCTCTTCCTCGTTTTGACTGATTTGCTGCGCATCAGCATGCAAAAATAACCGCACGGTTCTTAGAAGCGGGGTTTACTATTCAAACTGCTTTGACACCTTCCTGTTTGCCTTGTTTGCCTCTGTTCCTCTGTTCTTTATTTCTGGGCTAGTCTGCTGTAGTACTTGTTGTGAGAGTTGTTACTTGTTTCTTTGTCTTTTTTCTGAGTTTCTTTACTTTGGTACCAAACTGCAGGGGGGAGGAGGGGAGCGGAGGGAGGGATTCTGTGATCAGAGGAGGCAGGAGAGAAAACTGTCGCTTCAAATTGTTTTAAAGAATTGCTTCCCTCGTCTCTCTCTTTGTCTATCGGGTTATTTAATGAGCATCCCTCTCTCCGCCTCGGCATTGTGCGGGGCTGTTGTCATGGCGACAGCCCGCGCAGCGGCACGGCTTTGTTTTTTGCCTGGCGCTCAGCGGAAAGTGGAAGCTCCTCCATGCAGAACCTCTGGTCCTGTGTAGCTAAACCACTGTTCAAAACCGCATGCTGTTTGAATCGCTGTTCAGTTTCTGCCCTCTGTCTCTTGCTCCCGCGTTCATCCGGGTGTCGTTTCAGGGCATGGTGAAACGAGGCAGCGTTTCAATAGCTCACGGTGGGAGTCGTTCGGAAGCATCACAGCTGGTCCAGAGTAGTAGTAGCAGCAGCCGCGTGAATAAGAGAGACGGACGGGAAGAAAAGGGAGTTTAAAGCTCACCTCCTCTCTCCGTTTCTGCCAGCTTTCAATGCTCCACACAGGCAGAGCCAGCAGTCACACTCAGATTTCAGTCACACTTGACCTGATTAGTTACGACGATATTGGGAATTCCCAGTTTGGGAATTCCATTTTTTAAAAAGTAGTGCAAGGCAGCTCCTCTTTCTGAAGACCTCTAAGGTCGTGCATTGTGTTGTTGATGTCATACCCAAACAAGGAGCTCTGGAGCGAAGCCGTTTCCGTCTGTGGGAAAAGAGAATGGCGTTCACAAACATTTCCCCCATTAAGGCTCGCTGTGAACAAAGATGCTCCAAAACTCATATCCGTGTGTTTTCCTTGGGAGTTCACTGGTTCTTCTGAATAGCTAGGCCATTGAAGAGGAGCTCCACCCATCTTTCAACATCTCTGCATAATTCAATTGTTGGGATGTTAATAGAATCATTCAGAGTTTCATGGAGAAATGCTCAGCTCTAGACAAACAGCGAAATCATAATCGTTCGCAGTGGTGGTGAAGGGAATCAGACGCCTGAAGAGCTTAATGCCTCCATTACAGAAAGTAATTACACGAAGTGGTTATAAACATGTCTAGAGAAAGTTTTGGCTTGAAAGCTAGCAGAGCAATACATGCTATACGATACAATGCTAGGCAAAATGGTGAACACAGGGAACTTACTTATTCAGGGTTAGGCCTATTTTACCATCAACATCAGATACAAACACTCAGAAGACCTGATGTGAATGGTTCCCTGCTGGGTTGGGATAGTAAATAGTAGCTAGTATAGTTAAGTAGTAAAGCTGGTGTGCACAACTCCTGGTCCTGGTCCAGCCCAGTTTGGTGATGCACCTGCTCAAACACACCTGATTACACTGATATGTGAATTGCCAGGTTTAGTATGACTGTAGAGAAACCCCCAAGGTGTTCTGGACGTGAGCCTTCCAGGACCAGAGTGCTACACCCCTGTAGTACAGGCTGTATTGGTGTTGTAGACATGGTGAACCCTGGTTCCCATCACCACCACCACTGTAAAGAAGTGAGTTTCTCTATAATAAAGCTTAATGCTACTCTGCTAACATACAGGGGTTGGACAATGAAACTGAAACACCTGGTTTTAGACAACCATCATTTATTAGTATGGTGTAGGGCCTCCTTTTGCGGCCAGTACAGCGTCAGTTGGTCTTGGGAATGACATATACTGCGTCCTGCACAGTGGTCAGAGGTGGTTTAAGCCGTTCTTCTTGCAGGATAGTGGCCAGGTCACTACGCGATGCTGGTGGAGGTTCGTCCTTCTTAGTGGCATGCTGACATTACCCTGGATACCGTGGCTCTTGATACATCACAAAGACTTGCTGTCTTGGTCACAGATGCGCCAGCAAGACGTGCACCAACAGTTTGTCCTCTTTTGAACTCTGGTATGTCACCCATAATGCTGTGTGCATTGCAGTATTTTGAGCAGAACTGTGCTCTTACCTGCTAACTGAACCTTCACACTCTGCTCTTACTGGTGCAATGTGCAATTAATGAAGAGATGCTAATGGTGGACTACAATCCAACAACGTTTCCATAGAGGTCTAAGGGCAGGTCGAAGCTGTGCTCTGGCCCTCCATGATGGAACGGCTTCCTTTGCAAAGTGTGCACTTCAAGTTAAGGTTTCATCGTAACTGGTATTTAGAGAAGTAGTAAAGCTCATCCCAATAGCCTGGTCACAGTAACAGTGGCCTGTAGACCAGAGGACACCAGTCTTCCCCACATGGGCTTGTGTTTCCTACCAGTCAGTCAGAAGTTCACTTGATTGCTTTAGTTTGAGCTACTGCTTGGTTGGAGTGAGGACCTACAGGCACGCCAGACTGGACACCATCACTATAGACTGTCTTGGCGATGAAAGGTTACGGTATTTCATAGGCTGTTGTGTGGTTTAATGAACCTTTAGTCAGAACTCCCAAACTGTAGCAGGAACCAAGTAGGCCTGCCGGTTTCACTGGTTAAAGCAGGATTGTAAACGGGATCATCTGCCATGCAGATACAGGACGTGCCTAATAAGCCCGAATCACGACATAGTCAGCAACGTACAATGGCTAGGGGGCGCTGTCAGCACAAGCACGTAAACCCAAGTCATACAGGACCTCTTTGATTAGGGCCTGGTGTGCATGCGACAGGGAAAATGGGATACGGTATAAAGGAGGAACTGAAATCCTGCTTGACTTTGATTTCTCACCATGTGGTCCTGTGTGTGTGTGTGTGTGTGTGTGTGTGTGTGTGTGTGTGTGTGTGTGTGTGTGTGTGTGTGTGCTTGTCTTTTGTCCTTCTTTTATTCTGGGTGACAGGACAACTACAGCGCTCAGTGTGTGTCTCAGCCCCCCACCCCATCCCCCCTCTCCCCCAGCCCCGCCAGCCTCTCCTCCAATCACGGAGACGACAGTGACAGCATTAGCAGCCCAGCCTGGCCAAAAACACCCACCAGCCCTGTGAGTGCCACAAGCACTTTAACACTCTCTGCTTCTCTATGCCTGTCACAGTCATAAAATTGTACTTGAAGATTAATTTATCATATGAGTCATTGTTTTAAGTTTCTTTATTCGTACCTGGTTTCTGACCATTAATGCACAAACCTAAAGTGGACAAACTGGCTGACTTTACTAGCTGTGGATATTTAGCTAGCCCCTAACTGTCAATAGATATGGCTCGAGCTCAAATAAACAACCACCACTCACAGCCACCCTCAAGGAGTCATTACCAACCATCCAATAACCACCTCTCACCACCGCCCTCTAAAGGAGTCATTACCAACCATCCAATAAACACCTCTCAACACCGCGCTCTAAAGGAGTCATTACCAACCATCCAATAACCACCTCTCACTACCACCCTCTAAAGGAGTCATTACCAACCATCAACTAAACACACACCACTCACAGCCACCCTCAAGGAGTCATTACCAACCATTCAATAAACACCACTCACCACCGCCCTCTAAAGGAGTCATTACCAACCATCAACTAAACACACACCACTCACCACCGCCCTCTAAAGGAGTCATTACCAACCATCCAATAAACACCTCTCACTACCACCCTCTAAAGGAGTCATTACCAACCATCCAATAAACACCTCTCAACACCGCCCTCTAAAGGAGTCATTACCAACCATCCAATAAACACCTCTCAACACTGCCCTCTAAAGGAGTCATTACCAACCATCCAATAAACACCACTCACCACTGCCCTCTAGAGGAGTCATTACCAACCATCCTATAAACACGTTACTCATCCCCACCCTCTAGAGGAGTCATTACCAACCATCCTATAAACACGTTACTCATCCCCGCCCTCTAGAGGAGTCATTACCAACCATCCTATAAACACGTTACTCATCCGCGCCCTCTAGAGGAGTCATTACCAACCATCATATAAACACCGTTACTCATCCCCGCCCTCTAGAGGAGTCATTACCAACCATCCTATAAACACGTTACTCATCCGCGCCCTCTAGAGGTATACTTATTAAATGATTGTAGTTAGTTCATGTAATTCTTATCAGGCGTTTCTAAAATAATTGTGACAGGCCTTTTTCTCTCTTTCTACATATCTCCCTCTATGCTTCCTCTCTCTGTCTGTCCCTGTATTTTTTCCCACTCTGTCCCTACCTTCTCTCTCTCCGAATCTCTCTTTTGTCCTTTCCCTGTATTTTCTTTTTTTCTGCGATTAGGCTGCCCTTTTTCCTCTCTCACCCCAGTTGTTCTGACATTTTATGTCAGGTTTTATTGTTTTGAATTTTTATGTCATGGCTCTGTGACAGACTTTCTCATTAAGGCATATGAGAAAACGTTGCCGCACTATTACCTTTTTGACTTTTGTGTCTGAAATTGTAACCTTAAGATGTTGCTCCCAAACTTGGCAGTCGTTCCGTAAATTCATTTAAAGTTGTATTGAAATTCTCATTTTAATGAGAAAGTCAGCAGTGGTTGTTGTGTCTTACCAAACTTTGAAGGACAGGTTCATTATGTTTTGTTGTGGATGCAAGGCTCCCTGCTCTTTACAGCTTACTTGTGATGTTTTGCTGTATAAAAATGTATTTGGATTTATTCTACAGCGGTGCAGCTGATTGGTTATTCATAGCTGGCTCGATATCTTACCTCTTCTCCACCTTTCTCATGTAGAAGCACAGCTCAGCCACCATGACGAATGAAAAGATAACACGGCTGTATGAAATGGGCAGTGAGCCGGAGCGGCGGGCGTGGGTGGACCGCTACCTAGCCTTCATGGAGGAGAGGGGCACACCTGTACCCAACATACCTGCTGTGGGCAAGAAGCCTCTGGACCTGTGCCGCCTCTACATGTGCGTACGGGAGATAGGAGGACTGGCAATGGTGAGTAGGGAGTCTTGGAGGCTTACACGGCAGCACCAGTATTAGGAGTTGCTGTGTACATCAGATCCGCAGTGTGTTGTCCAGAGTAGCCTCGCATCACCATGACCCTTCGTAGGGGAAAACAATCATGGGTCCTGCAGCAGTAGCAAATTCGAGAAAGTTCAAATGTGTTCTGAAATGTTTCACTTGTAATTTGCTGACCTGGAGACTCAGTAAGGTAAATTGATGCCTGGGTAGAAACCTCTGGCCACTATCTTAATGCTCCACAATGCTGAGAGACTGAGAGGACTCAAGATGGAGCAGGCAGAGTTGAAATACATTCACCCTGCAGTTTATAAACATGATGGAACATGATTTGTTATTACTGAGGGAACTCAGAACGGGTTCAGCTAATTACCAATCGCCGATCACTCCACACTTAGTACTGTCAGGCTATAAAATCTACACACACTACAGATTCATACTGGATTATAATCCCTCCACAGTTATTACTGTCAGACTATAAAATCTACACACACTGCAGATTCATACTGGATCAAAATCACTCCACTGTTATCACTGTCAGACTGTAAACACTACACACGCTGCAGATTCATACTGGATTATAATCCCTTCACAGTTATTACAGTCAGACTGTAAACACTACACACGCTGCAGATTCATACTGGATTATAATCACTCCACAGTTATTACCGTCAGACTGTAAACACTACACACGCTGCAGATTCATACCGGATTATAATCACTCCACAGTTATTACCGTCAGACTGTAAACACTACACACGCTGCAGATTCATACCGGATTATAATCACTCCACAGTTATTACCGTCAGACTGTAAACACTACACACGCTGCAGATTCATACTGGATTATAATCCCTCCACAGGTATTACCGTCAGACTGTAAACACTACACACGCTGCAGATTCATACTGGATTATAATCTCTCCACAGTTATTACCGTCAGACTGTAAACACTACACACGCTGCAGATTCATACTGGATTATAATCACTCCACAGTTATTACCGTCAGACTGTAAACACTACACACGCTGCAGATTCATACTGGATTATAATCACTCCACAGTTATTACCGTCAGACTGTAAACACCACACACGCTGCAGATTCATACTGGATTATAATCCCTCCACAGTTATTACTGTCAGACTGTAAACACCACACACGCTGCAGATTCATACTGGATTATAATCCCTCCACAGTTATTACTGTCAGACTGTAAACACTACACACGCTGCAGATTCATACTGGATTATAATCACTCCACAGTTATTACCGTCAGACTGTAAACACTACACACGCTGCAGATTCATACTGGATTATAATCACTCCACAGTTATTACCGTCAGACTGTAAACACTACACACGCTGCAGATTCATACTGGATTATAATCACTCCACAGTTATTACCGTCAGACTGTAAACACCACACACGCTGCAGATTCATACTGGATTATAATCCCTCCACAGTTATTACTGTCAGACTGTAAACACCACACACGCTGCAGATTCATACTGGATTATAATCCCTCCACAGTTATTACTGTCAGACTGTAAACACTACACACGCTGCAGATTCATACTGGATTATAATCACTCCACAGTTATTACCGTCAGACTGTAAACACTACACACGCTGCAGATTCATACCGGATTATAATCCCTCCACAGTTATTACTGTCAGACTGTAAACACTACACACGCTGCAGATTCATACTGGATTATAATCACTCCACAGTTATTACCGTCAGACTGTAAACACTACACACGCTGCAGATTCATACTGGATTATAATCACTCCACAGTTATTACCGCCAGACTGTAAACACTACACACGCTGCAGATTCATACTGGATTATAATCCCTCCACAGTTATTACCGTCAGACTGTAAACACTACACACGCTGCAGATTCATACTGGATTATAATCACTCCACAGTTATTACTGTCAGACTGTAAACACTACACACGCTGCAGATTCATACTGGATTATAATCCCTCCACAGTTATTACCGACAGACTGTAAACACTACACACGCTGCAGATTCATACTGGATTATAATCCCTCCACAGTTATTACCGTCAGACTGTAAACACTACACACGCTGCAGATTCATACTGGATTATAATCACTCCACAGTTATTACCGTCAGACTGTAAACACTACACACGCTGCAGATTCATACCGGATTATAATCCCTCCACAGTTATTACCGTCAGACTGTAAACACTACACACGCTGCAGATTCATACTGGATTATAATCACTCCACAGTTACTACTAATAGTACTCTCCTTCTATACAGGTTAACAAGAATAAGAAATGGCGTGAGCTCTCCACTCTTCTTAACGTGGGCACATCCAGCAGCTCGGCCAGCTCCCTGAAGAAGCAGTATATCCAGTACCTGTTTGCTTACGAGTGTAAGGTGGAGCGTGGTGAAGAGCCCCCGCCAGATGCCTTCGCCATGGGAGATGGCAAGAAGCAGCCGCAGCAGGCCAAGATCCAGCCCCCATCACCAGGTGAGGAGTGCAGCTGTCCGACTGGACTTCACACTGTTCCACCCAAAACTGATCAACATTGTTTACTTAATTACCTCTAATGTATTCAACTAAAATGCTTTGAGTGTGTGCAATAAAAGCATCGCTCATTTATCAGCTTGCTTCCAGCATGGCATACCAGCACAGCCAGTGACTCAAATGACAATTTTTTTTTTAATCAGTTATTAGTTTATTTATTAATATATCATTTACTTATTTAGCTTTGGAGTCATAGATATCTAGATTGCCTATGGCAAACATTTAAACAAACTGATTTCTGGACTTGTCAGATTGTCTTCATAATTCAGTGGCTAAGATGTGAACAGCCATTCCAAGCGGTTTGATGTAAAATGGTTGATTGTAGAGAAACGCTTTACCGATTTTCTTACAGTGATGTTGATGGGCATCGTCTACGATGCAAATATAGCCATTTCATTTACCTTCTGTGTTTTTAAAATAGTGGAAAATGTTTTTAATAATATAATGAGCCTTTTGGGGACTGTGTTTTAGATGATGCATGTTCATATTTTCCAGGAAAGTGACTCTGCTGTGAAAAATCTGCGAATTTAACGTTGTGTTTATACCGCTTATTATCTGTGAGTTTATTGGCGGGTAGTAAAGTAGAAATCTTACTGCTGCCTCTGACTTTTGTAGTCCCAGTGTTTCTCATAATCTGATTACCCAAGTGCATGCAAACCACTGAATTAGATTACTGATATTAATCTGGATTAGGTGTCCACAGTTACCCAATTAATACGCGCATGTAAACAGATGCATGTAAGAGTGTAATGTGTTATACGATCTGATTTAACAAGCTACCAGAAACTATGTATACAGTTATTGAATGTTTTGCACTGATACCAATTAAACAGGACCGGTGGTGCTCTCTTTGTAATGACACGCTCATTCTGTCCGTGTCCTTTGAGGAATGGCGATACCCACAACCTCTTCAGAGGCTTATCATGACAAAACATGTGGACAAGAATAAGTACGGTCATATTACCCATCTCTTGCATTTAGCCTGAATGATGGTCCTCCAGGCTTTCGAGCATGTCACCTTCCCCATATTCTCATCTGCCTTGAAATGAATGGGGAGCTGGCTGTGAGCTAAAAATATCTGACAGGTGATTGAGTCAAGCTGTGAGAGGAAAAGAGAATGGGGGGGAACTGGGGGAAGGGAGCTGTCATGCGGCCGGCTGAAGGAATCACCCCCCTCCTCCCAGCCCGTAGGCGAGTAGCTGATGATGTCAGAGAGAGAGAGTGAGAGAGGGGGAGAGAAAGAGAGAGAGCTATCAAGCAGCAGGAGGGGGGGATTCCCCCAGAGAAGATTAATGGGGGAGGAGTGTGGGATATAAACAAAAATGACCTCCGTCTGACCCCCTCATGCACAGCGGACCATTGAGCCAGCACTTTTTTTTTTCCCTCTCTCTCTCTTTTTTTTTTTTTTTTCTTTTCCTCCCCCTTGCTCTGAGTGAATATGGCAGTGAGGTCATTTCAGTTCACACAGACTGGAAGTGCCCTCCCATAACCCGCCTGCATTGTTTGCTCTGAGCTGAAGTGCGGCTGCCAGTAGTTCAGGGGCTGGCAGTGTTATGAAAGCTTTCACAGCCCCCATTGTACTTCACCGTACTTCTTCTGAAGAGTTGCCACTCAACCTGCACCGTGTTACAGGAATACAAACGGACTTTATGACTTTTCATAATTAGGTTAGGCTTGATAATTCACATTTTATTGGACTGCGATGAAAGTCACATGAAAGTCTGGGGCTGTAGGTCTTGAGAGCCCTTCTCTCCATTCATAATACAGGATGGAAATTTATTTCCTCCCGCTTCATACGTCTTACAGTGGCCTCAAAAAGAGTTTTGGACACCACTGACCAGCTTTAATGACATATTTCTGGGTTACTTGATAAAGCGGCATCTTTCAGCACCGGTTTAGATCGGGGGACTTTTTGTGAGGAGAGGAATTCCAGCCAGAAGCATCAACGTTTCTCCTGCAGTGCTGTTGCTGTGTTTGTTGATGGGATCATGAACTCATAAGAGTACAAAGACAATGTAGATGAAGGCCTGAAGACGTCTGCTGAAGAGTTACGATCTGTAACACGGCAGCTTCCTTGTGAAGGAATGCTTGGAATACCAAAAAGGAAGTTGCAGTCTCGGAATGGTCTGCTTGAAGGAAAATCCACATGGTTTGACGTTTTGTTTCCAGACACAATGAGCTTAATATGGTTTTAAGTTTGGCACAGACATCTAAATACTTTTACGGGCCACCGTATGCAGTG
Organism: Prochilodus magdalenae; assembly: GCA_024036415.1. NCBI lineage: Eukaryota > Metazoa > Chordata > Actinopteri > Characiformes > Prochilodontidae > Prochilodus > Prochilodus magdalenae. The sequence goes on along the minus strand of JAMWET010000689.1, from coordinate 28,709 downwards.
TCACATGCTTGATGATGTGGTGACCTATCTGGTTCCGTTGCTTACTGTGTTCAGAGTTTTCCAAAAGAGCAGTAAGGAAAAAAACAAAATAAAGAAAATCAGCTTTCTCGTATTTCTGACATCTCTTTGTTTTCCAGCCAACTCTGGGTCTCTCCAGGGGCCTCAGACTCCACAGTCAACAGGCAGTAGCTCCATGACAGAAATGCCAGGAGATCTGAAGCCCCCTACTCCAGCCACCACTCCCCACAGCCAGATGACTCCTCAGCAAAGTGGCAGGTGAGGGAAATCGGCAGGTGTATACGAACCTCCGTACATACACAGTCCTGTAGGCTTCCCAAGGTTTATAATTATCACCCAAGGACAGTAAGGAGCTGTGGGTAAGGCGCTTTAGGAAGTTGAACATTTTAGCATAAACATTATAAATATAAGTAAATACATACGAACCAAATGTGGGGAGAAAGATGGCTCCCCAGCTGTATTGGGTTCTGTAGCCATAATGCACTTTGTTTTCAAATCTGTTTACACTGTGGGACATTTAATGTTGGCCAACAGATCGTCTGTCCTACAGCGTCATATCCAGTGACCATGTCTCAGCCTCGCTTGTCAGATCGATACCACTTACCCCGTTGGGAATGCTGTAAAACGATCCTCCTTCTACACAGTTTGAACAGTTCGCCTCACAGCAAGATCCAAAGTGCTCAATTTTTGACGGTTAGCCTCGAAAACCACAAGAGAGAATTTGAAGAGGCAGGTGTGACCTGCGCACTGATTCAAGTTTTGTAAATGTAGCCCCTCTGTCGAACTACCAAGATTGAGCTTTAAAAATTTGAAAAATCTGTGTGATTTTGGAAGACTTGGGTAGAGGACTTTGGAAGTCATCATCGCAGGGTCATTAAGGCTCTGTGCAAGTCGTCACTGTAACTACCATACGGGCACTAAACATTTAAAATCGGAACATGTTTGCCTCTTCTTGATGTAGAAGCAGTGGTGTCAGTGTGCAGGATCCCTTCTCTGAGAGCTGCGACCCAGCGTTCCAAAAGCGGGGCAGCATGCCACCCGGCATGATGTACCAGCAAGGTGGAGGTGGTGCAGGTACAGATCCCAGTGCAAGAATGCAGTTTGATGCTAACAAGGAGCCTTATGGAGCACCAAGGAAAGGTGGGTTAGCATTCTTTTGCATGATATTGAAAGACAACCTTTTGGTCTGCTCAGTGTCATTTACTTAGTGTTATTAGTTCAAGTTTCGTAAGAGCCGGTACCCTGGCTCACAGTGCTGCATATGTAACCGAAGGTATTTCTTGGACAGTGCTGCCCTCTAGTGTCTACAGCGTGCCAGATCTTAGTTTTCATTCTCAGCTGTAGGCCTGCCATCAGATTTTGAACAGCGTTTGTGTTTGTAGGCGGCAGTGAGCCCTTCATACCTGGACAGTTGCCCAGCAGTGGCATGCAGGACATGTACTCACGTGGAGCCCCTGGAGGACAAGGCATGGGCCCACGTCCTCAGTACCCTTACGGTCCTGGCTTTGAGAGAAGGTTAGTAACCACTCATAGTATGGTATTGGTGGACTGATATCTAAATAAAGCTGGGACCTGCTTGTTGATGCGTCTTGTGCCACTTGCCTTATTCAGGCCAGATCATGCCATGGGGCCCGAGGGTGGAATGGCGCCACCTGTGAATCAGAACAACTTGATGCCTTCCAACAGTGATCCAAGCATGTACTCAGGCAGTAGATACCCCTCCCATCAAAGGTAAGGAGTGTTGGAATGTATGGATGTGAATGAGTAAAGGTCACAGTAACCTACAGTAAACTGTTCTTTGTCTTTAGACATGGACATGATGGTTATGGTCAGCAGTATCCACAAGGCATGCCATACAGTGGACATGGGATGTATCCACAGCCACAAGTAAGTGTATACAGTAAACCAAACACAGCCCTAAACAAATTGGATTAGCTGTAGCATGGCATCTTACATATGGTCTGATTATTGCAGTTCACGTCTGTGTGAAGCTAAAATCAAGAAATAAAATCGTAAGGCCTTTAACTACTTCCTCTTTGCCTTCTTAGGGTTACAAGAGACCTGGGGAAGGGATGTATGGCCCTTCTGCGAAACGTCATGAGGGTGAGACCTACGGCATGCAGTATGGCAGCCAGCAGCCAGACATGTATGGCCAATATGGTGGTGGCTTCCCTGATCGCAGACCCATGCAGGGGCAGTTTCCCTACCAGTATAATCGCGAGCGCATGCAACACGGAGCACAGGGTCCTCCCCAGCATGGCATGATAAGTGGGGGGCCATCTTCCAACCCCAGTGGAGGGCCTCACGGTAACATGTGGCACCCCAGGACGGATATGGGTTACCCTTACCCTGGAAGACAAGGCCACGGGCCACCGTATCCTTCCATGAGTCGTGCAGATGACCCAGAGGGCAGGCCAAATCAGGACGGCCAGTGGCCAAGCCATCCTGGTCAGCGTCAGTCACCTTATCCTCCCCAGTCTGCCTCCAGCTCCATACCCCCCATGACAAATCGTCAACCTCCGGCCTCATACCAGTCCCCTCCAGCCATGCCAAACCACATCGCCCGTGCTCCTAGCCCAGCACCCTTCCCTAGACCCATGAGTGGTTCCATGTCCCCCAATAAAGCTCATTTGATGCCGTCTATGAAGGTGCCCAAGCCAGGGGTGCCTGGGTCCATGCCAGGCTCCCAGAGTGGTATTGTCCCAGGACAAAGCCTCCCATCCACCCACCGAGATATCAGTTTTCCAATGGGTTCTATTGAAGCTACGCAGCCTCAGCTAAAACCTCGTAGAAGGCTGACTTCGAAAGACATCGGTAAGAGTCCCATAGTCATTTACAGTGATGGACAAGTCTTGCTAAATGATTTCCTATTGCCAGGCCAATTCCAAATTTGCCTGGACGAACCAGGAAATAATCGGCTTTATAATAGTAGCCTCTTGCTTTAAGCTGGGATTTAATTCAATCATAACCTCATATTAGTGAGTTTGGGTGTATAGACTTTGTGTATAGGTTTGGTTCAGAGCTATCGGCTCAGAAATGTTGTTCCCTCGTAGGCACACCAGAGGCCTGGCGTGTGATGATGTCTCTGAAGTCTGGTTTGCTAGCAGAGAGCACTTGGGCCTTGGACACCATAAACATCCTTCTGTATGACGATAGCACAGTGTCTTCCTTTACCCTGTCCCAGGTACATGTCTAAGCTAGGTGCACTTTGAGTTAAAACGTGTTCGCTGTTCCGATCTTACTGATATCTTGTTCTCTGTTTATATAGTTGCCAGGTTTCTTGGAACTTGTGGTGGAGTATTTCAGGCGATGCTTGATTGAGATCTTCGGGATCCTGGAGGAGTACGAAGTAGGTACTGAGGGACAGAAAACCCTTCTCGAACCCCTTCCAGAGCCAGCAGGCAAGGAGGAATCTGAGCACCAGGAGCTGGATAGCCATTCAGATACGGAGCAGCTAGACAAGAAGCTGGAAGCAGAGCCTCAAATGCGTAACCCCAGCAGCACATCTGGAGCAGATCCATTAGAGAAGAAGCCATCAGAGATGACTGATCAGGAAGAGACGAGAGACAGGGAATCAGGCAAAGAGGAGCATCCACCCTCAGAGCCTAGGCCCAAGCAAGCCAGCAAGTATGACAGGCTGCCTATAAAGGTGGAGGAAAGGGAAGCAGTTGATGACCTGGTGGAAGACCGATCAGAGCAGCTGGGCCTGGTTGGAGAGTTTACCAGCGGCCTGCTGCACTGGAAGGCTGGTGGAGGTGACTCTACTGCACACATTCAGACCCACTTTGACAGGAAACGTCAGGAGACAGGCGCTAAACCCTCACCGGCCAAGGAGTTTGAGGAGGAAAAGAGGAACGAGCAGGAGAGTCAGGATCCTAGTAATGCAGAGGAGAGAACTCCGAAAGAAGACGAAGGTGCCACAGACACGGGTTTGGGAGTCACTGTGGATGACGCCTTGCGTTCCTCTCCAAGGTCCATGCCGGAGAACGAGGCCCAAGCCTTACCTTTGCGAAGCCAGAGGAACCACAGCAACACCCTTCTAGAAGATGAGCCACGCTGCTGGGATGAGGCACCCCTTTCCACCGCGGAGGATTGGCAGGATCAGCTGGCCAAGCGCTGCATATGTGTCTCCAACATAGTCCGAAACCTCTCCTTCGTCCCAGGTAACGATGCCGACATGGCACGGCACCCAGGCCTGGTGCTTATACTGGGCAAGCTGGTGCTCTTGCACCACGAGCACCCAAAGCGGAAAAGGACGCCTCCAACCTACCAACGTGAAGAGGAGCGAGGTTTGGCCTGTAGTAAGGATGAGTGGTGGTGGGACTGTCTCGGTGCCTTGCATGAAAACACCTTGGTCACCTTGGCTAACATTTCAGGGCAGCTAGATCTATCAATCTATCCCGAGAGCATCTGCTTACCCATCCTAGATGGGCTTCTGCACTGGATGGTGTGCCCATCGGCCGAGGCTCAGGACCCTTTTTGCACGGCAGGTGGTTTCTCCTCACTTACACCGCAGAGGCTGGTGCTAGAGTGCTTGTGCACAGATTGAGATCACACAGAATTGTCGGTGTTATATTTTTATTTAATGAAAATTAAAAAAAAAGACAAAAATGTTTTTACATACAAAGGAATATATAGAGATTATATATAGCTCCTCTACCCCATTTCTTTTTGCAATTTTCGTTTTGGATTTTTAAATGATTTTAATACAGATATTTAATACTTCATGTTTTTTTTCTATTCTTTTTTTTTTTTTTTATGGTTTGTTCCCCACTCCCTCATTTCCGTTTTAACCAAAGTTGGCATCTGATCGATACTGTATGTTAGTTTTTAAGAGTTTGCTCTCAGTGTTTTTGTTTTCGTCATTGTTTGTGGCTGTTTTGTTTTTTGTTTTTATTTTTTCCGGTGGGATTTGTTTATTCGGGGATGCGGATTTATTTAAATTGTGCGACGTGTTGTAGATAGAACTTCTCTTGCGATGTGTCAAGATAAAAAAAGATTTAAAAAAAACAAACAAAAAAAAACGAACACTGATTTTACTCGAGATATACATGTATCCAGCTCTACAAAAGCTTTGTGCAATAGGATTTAGACGGCTTGTTGGATGGGGAGCTTACCAAATGTGAATGACTCTTTACCACAGGCAATATTAAAATCTGACAACCAGTATTGCACTGCGTAACCGCACCAGTATCTGAGGGTAAAAGTGAGAGCTGGTTTTGAACTGACCTTCTTCCACCCAGGATGTCCATTAGAGCGTTAGGTAACTCTTGGAACGGTTGAATTCTAAAGTGCTTCGGTTACCACTCCTCTCCATTTTTGATTCATGGGCCAATTTGTATATATGAGCTGTACAGTAAACAGGCCCCTTTCACTTCCCCTTTTCTCTAACCCCCCCAGGAGACACGGTATTATACAGAGCGATGGTAGACGATGCTAATTATCAACAGCAATTCGAAAATGAAATTTTCACCGTACCATCTTCTGCTGAGGTCAACGTAATGACGTGTAAGAACGCAAGTTCCCGTGCGGACTGTGCACACGGTTCTGTGAAACAGAGGTAGGAACGACACCCTCGAATGGCCTTAGATGTCTGGCTTAAATAAAAAAATAAAAACTCTTCACACAAAAAAGAAAAAAAAAACAAGAAAATTAATGAAAAAGGAAAAAAAAAAACAGGCTCATCAAACAAGTCAGTTGGTGTAACTGTAATCCAGCTCAAATTGAAGTTATCCCAATATGACTTAAGCAACAATTCCAATGACAGTGTACAACTCTGTGAACTTTTTTTTTTTTTTTTCATGCCATATGATTTGATGACCATTGTTTATTAGTATAAAGTCTTTATACTACATGTTCCACATGTTTAAAAAGTAAATGTACATGAAATCTGGTTGAGCACTGTGAAGGTTGTTTTTCAGTGTTTTGTCTTTTCATTCCACGGAATCCTGGAAATCCATACAACTTCGGAAAAGCGCTCGTCGCGTCATCTTGATGAAGTTAGCGCGCAGTAGAGCAGACGTTCTCAACCTTTTCGCCTAAAGGTCCAGCCGTTTATCAGTAGAACGCTCGAGGCCCACAGGTAAACAACAAACCTGATTCTGCCTTGGGATATTGTGTATTACTGGTCTCAGAATATTCACCTTGTTTTACTCCTGACCTCGAGAGGAGTGGTCGGAGTAGGGCTGTAACGATACGCTCAGTTCAGGTAGATTCACAAGGCTGGGTGTTGAGCTGAAGAAAACTGATGACACTGCATGGCGTTTGGGCACAGCGGGTACTGTCAGACTGAAGGGCCTGGGTTCGGTCCCAGTCAGGGCAATCAGGATCCCTTCTCTGTGGAGTCTTCATGTTCTCCCCATGTCCGGGTGGGTTGCCTCCTGATGTCTTGGTTTCCTAGGGGTGTGCGTGTCTGCCCTGTGCAGGGTGTTTGCTGCCTTCTGCCCCTGCCCTGCGAGTATCACCCTCCCCACCCCTCGTGAGTGAGGTGAGTGGAGTGAGTGGAGTGAGGTGAGTGAGGTGAGTGAGGTGAGTGAGGTGAGTGAGGTGAGGTGAGTGAGTGAGGGAGGGAGGTGGAGTGGAGTGGAGTGAGGTGGAGAATGAGCTGAATCAGACGTTGCTAGACTGAAGTCTAGACTGAAGTCTGACTGGATTCAGAGGACTGAGAATAACTGACAGCTACTCGTCCGACTCTCAATCATGAATGAATGTAATGAGTGTCAGTAGGAGGCTTCTAATCCCTAAACAACAATGGCGGAGAATACTGCAGCTAGTGGAGTTACTCAGCCCCTCCTGCCCCAGCACTCCTCCACCCAGCTGCTATAGCATCACCACTGGCCGGATATTTCCCCTTTAATGACGTTATGGGAACTAAATGTGTGGAGAACATCAGCAGCACTCACAAGCGTGCTCACGCCGACACCCACAGGCGGTATTTCTGTACAAGCTGGAGGATTTTTTTTTTTTTGCTTCTGACAAAATGTTCTTTTCTGGTGAAAGCTAAATTCAGTCTCCCTCCATGTGTGTTGCTGGACCTCCTTATGATGGGTGTTAAACTATACAAACCCAACAAATGATTAAATACGTCTGTTTACTATTAAGTAAAGGTTGGTAACTTTGTTTCCATGCCAACGCAAAAACAATCCAGCAATATTTCCTTCGATTCAGATTCTCATTTTATTCTTTAGGGAAGCCTTCTCTGAAGCCTGATCACGTGAGCCTAAAGTTAACCTAGAGGAACTGAGAGCTGAAGAACATTGCTGTTAGACAGTCTAGAACGTTTGAGTTTAAGCTATCTGGCTAAGTGAGGAATCCAGTTTTCCCATAAATCATTGCACCCTGACGAGACTTCCCTTTTCAAACCCCCAAATAATCCTAGACATCAGCCAGTTTTATGTTTTATTAGACAGGGTGAACAATAACAGTGGATAAAAGGAACCAGGCGTCCAACGTGCCTCTACAAGCTCCCCCACAGAGTTATAACCTCACTTGGCTCGGAACACGCTGCCGGATGCCTGACACGGTGCTTCCTGATAGTTTGGTGATAAAGTTTGGGATTTAATCCGTCCGTGGTACATGCAGGGTGTCCTGAGGCAGAACAGACCCCATAGGAAACTTCCGATTTTCCACTATTTGGCCATCAACAACATTCCTCATATAACTCCGAAGGCATGTGTAGGTTCACTGGTGCTGACGGATAGGAGATAGCATGGCTGTATTTCTGTCCTAGACATGGTGACCCCTGGATCCAATCACCACCACTGTAACGAGTCTCTAAGTTGCTCTACATTAATCATTCCCCTTCAGGATTTCAGCTAACCTGCCGAGGGTAAGTGCGTTACCCTGTCCTCACTGTAACCCTGCTCTCCCCTTCGGCCACAAGAGAACAGTCAGATCTGAGTGGGGACTCAACCTGGGCTAAGGCAAGTTCCAAGCAGAAGTGACCTGGGACCTCAAAATCTACCACCCTGGGGTGTTTCTCGAGAGCATCGCTGGGCAACTACTATAGTTAAACGATAAAGAGACTGCCGTTTTGAGCAGTCTCTCTGCATCGTGATGGTCTTGGTCAAGAGGAGCCATGGATACGACAGTTCCCGCACACCCGACTCTAACGTCCAGGTTCCCCTAAAGGCCCCCGACTCCCTGGATCAGGTATGTTTCATTAGGGTGTGTAGCTAAACTCTCCATGGCTATCCACTGCTGAAGCCATAGTCATGTTGCGGAAGCTAATGCCAATTAAAGACAGTTTAGCAAAACATCGACAGAGTTAACCGCAAGTCCTTTGGGTGCAGTTCTGTGAAGCCCACAAGTGCTGGCACTCATTTTCATCTTGCATGGAAATAAAAAATGAGTGTCAAAAAACACTAGCGATGATATTTTCAGATTATGATATCAAGGTGGAGGATAAACGTATGCACCAGCAAAACAGTAGTGCCCCACTTAAAACAGACTGGGGAAAACAACAAACATGAACAAAAAGAAAAACAGAATAAATTAATAAAAATAAGGCAACAGCATCAACAGCGCCGATATCCAGTCAGCTAGATGGTACAGTTTCGCAGGTTGTCGTTGATGGGCTCTGTAGTTCTGGACTAAATCTGGACTGGTGTTTGGGTTTTGGAGAGGTACCGAGCGCACCTCGGTGTTGTGATCCTGTTTTACAGAATTCCAGCATCCGTTTGCCCACCCCAGTTACACGGTCTGTGCTGAGACCAGATAATGATAGTTGGACGTCGTCGATGAGAATCGCCACCAAAGCAGTCTCATCAATGGAGCACTGTCATTGCATTCTCAGCTAGAGCTCCACTCAGAGCAGCCTGATCATCCAGGGTACAAAGTCTGTAAATGGCGTCACGTCTTCCAGCATTAACCGATTACTTGGACTTAAACAGAGAGTCCCAGTCAAAAGGCGCTGTGTTCGGTTGGGCCTCCTCAGGTTTTGGGATGGCAGGGAAAATGGACTGCATTTTCTGTCGAAACTCCACCAACTGCAAGAAAGACAACGGGATAACACTCAGTGTCGGACAAGACATGGTACAGAACAGTGTCAATACTAATAATTCTCCTATGAAAAGGTAGTGTACTTCTAAAAGTCTGGAATCACCCCTGACAGGAGCACCACAGAGCAGGTATGATGTGGGTGGGGGATCATTCTCAGCACTGCAGGAACACTGACGTGGTGGTGGGGTGTTAATGTGTGTGGGGCTGGTGTGAGTGGACTGAGAATTGCCCACCAACCAAAACCAAATCTAGCCACAGCGTCCTGTGCACAGCATCCTGTGACCACTGATGAAGGACTAGAGGATGACCAACACTGCACTGTGCAGCAGCAGATGAGCTATCGTCTCTGACTGTACATCTACAAGGTGGAGCAGCAAGGTAGGAGTGTCTAATAGAGTGGACAGTGAGTGGACACAGTGTTTACACACTCCAGCAGCACTGCTGTGTCTGATCCACTCACACCACCACCACGTCAGTGTCACTTCTGGGCTGAGAATGATCCACCACCCACACACACCGCCCTGTGGTGGTCCTGTGGGGGTCCTGACCATTAAAGAATAGGGTAATACAGTATACAGAGAAACAGATGGACTACAGTCTGTACAGAGTGCTCCTATACGGTCAGTGGAGCTGATAACTTGGACAATGAGAGTAGATATGGAGGTGGTTTAATGATCTCTTTGATCAGTATAAATGACTGAACAGTCATCCCAAAGTTTTGAATGGTCTGAGAGGACGTGTACTGAACAAGGTACTGAAGGGACAATTCGGTGTACTGGTACGGAGTTGTTGGAGCTCTACAAAGTCATTTGGAAGCGAAGTAAGAAGTTAGCTTTCTGTGTGGATATCGGTGGTGTTCTACTGGAGCTGAAGTACATACACTGTGGACCCCCATAGCTTTCCAGACAGCAAAACTGAGGAGGCCAACTCCACACCAGGCGTACAGAGAACCCCATCCCAGCGCACGCAGGGCTAGCGATGCTCCACTCTCAGGCACCGCCGCTGATCCCACTAGACCCTAAACACAGACATAAGGAAAAACAATTTAACTGTCTCGTGTACCTCTCTGAGAAATACAAGGTACAGGTTTTAACACAGGTGAACAAAGGCTTTCATCGGGACACTTACACTGTTCTTCCAGCTTTAATTAATGAATAAATAAGACGCCTGTTTCTTCCTCATGTTTATGGTGAACAGCCATGCTTTTACGTACACACACCTGCTTAACGCCAGCTTAAGTATCTAAATGGAATAACCGTGGCTGCATTTATTCAGTTTTGCCATGTTGGAACTGGATCAGGAACCTGAATATCGCTGCCTGATTTCGTCCTAATGTAAGTCAATGGAACCAGACTTTTCCCCTCCAAAGGGATTTTGGGCCACTTCTGTTGGGTCATTCGTCACGGAACTTTCACACAAGTAAAAGTGAAGATGCATACAGCTCCTGGTGCACTATTCCAGCTTCAGATACTGAAGTTTGCTCTTCAGGTGCGCTGCACAGGGGGGTGGGCGGACCAACATGTACTCAAACCCAGGCCGCAAATCACACATAGTAGGACAACATGTGAAAGTGGCTTAGGTCAGATTTGGGCATCAACACAGCTTCTAGAAAACCTGATCTGTGTCTCATGAAGGCAGGGTGGGGACTGGGGTTCGAACCCTGGCAGGTAGTGGGAGTTACCACCACATGTGGGAGACTGGGGTTCAAATCCCGGTCTGGGTGACTATGTTGTGCTACACCAGTAAGAATCCTTGGGCGAGACTCCTAACACTACACTGGTCTACCTGTAATATGATTAACCTTGTACGTCACTCATTCCGATAGAGACAATCAAACGGCAGCTTTAATGCATGGTAAATGTATAACTTCCGAGCTCTTGAAAACTGATACAATTAGGTAAAATTAACACAATCACTTTTCAATGTCCCCCGAACAAAATAACTACCTCTGCCATGCTCTAAAAAACTTCATACCTCATTAATAGCTAATAGAGCCAGTAGCTGATAAACATATGGCTGAGATACTAATAAAGTTTACCTAAAGGTTCTTTAAAGCAATTGGTTTCAGATTTTATGAAAATAAATATGAGAATAAATAAATAAAAAATGGAAACCCCATGTAAACCAGTGCACCATCACCAACGGAGTCATAAAGGCATCTCTGTCCAGCCCGAGCTGCTAAACACGCTCAGTTTATCTCCTAATCTAGTTTAAAGCTGCCGTCCCATCACTGTGACCTCACAGCCACATTCCTCTCCACCTCCAATCTAATTTGGCCTCTTTAAAAGACATGTTTGGCTACGACGCGTGTTTACGAAGACGTGACTTTGTTTAAAAATAGACGGAAGAAAAAAGAAAAATCAATGAAGTTAACAAAGAGGGCACTGTTCCCCACCCGGCTTAACAACAAACACAACTCCCAGTCCTGTGTGAGGATCTGCGTAATTTCTAATTTCATTCCACGGAGTAAACAAAGATAAACACAGACGCGGCGTAATCGAATCAGGGTTTAATACGGTTAGGGCCGAACACGGCTTTCTGAGAGAGCTGCAGATTCTGCCTCTGTCACAAGTGAAGAGCTTTCAGAGTTTCTCTGTGTTGTTTATTTTCTGATGCTGATGTTAAGCAACTCTGGAAAATCCTAAAATAATCCTGACTGGGTTTTTAAGTTTGTTAGCAGATTCAGACAGTAGCTGCAGCTGCGTCACTGTCGGTGTGTTTACCATCGTTTAAGATAGACTAGTAAGTGTGATGTTAAGTTGGAGCTTGAACTAAATTCCCAAACCTTCATTCTTCATGAAATTCTCACACGGTGTAAACGGCAGCTGCTGTGCTTAAATAAAGCATAAAAGTAAAAATCAACAAAAATTGAGATACATGTTTTTCATTGGACACCAATGATACATATACACAGCTCTGGAAAATGTAAGAGCCCACCTGTAACTGATCAGTGTCTCTAGGTGTACAGGTTCTGGGTTTGTGTGGGACCAGAATTCCTCAGTTCTGTTTGATTCTCTACACTACTGGAACCATGTCTCCCAAACTCCAGATCAGATATTGTATTAGATCTGTGTATTTAGAAAACCACTAATGACCTCCAGAAGCCTGTGTTTAGAACCATGCTCGCGGTGCATCTCACCCCAGCCACCGCTCGCCAGTCTCTCTGTAGGTCACTTGAGGTCATCTTACGGTGGTTAAGGGACATTGGAATGAGGTGGCACTCATCACGGTCAGTAGAGAGTGGGTTTGGCCCTCTGCCAGTCTGTAGCTGTGTTGTCCTGTGTGTTTGCTGCTGGACCTTGTTCTTATGAACCAGACGCTCACTGTATCTGCCAGTAAAGCTAGAACCCAACCTTCAGTTCCTCACTGAGAACCTGCTGTACATGTGGAGATGCTGATTTAAGAAGAAATTGCTGTGTGTGTGTGTGTGTGTGTGTGTGTGTGTATGGGAGAACAGTCCTGTCTGTAGATTCTGTATTTTATATATTTAATATTCATCTAATCGGAATTGACGGGTCCGACTTCGGAAAAAAATAAATAATAATAATAATAATAATAATAATAATAATAAATCAGAGAATCAGCCCAAAACAGCCAAGAATTTTGAGATATATCTGTCAGACTGAACATGAACTCATGATGTGGCTTTGGAAAGATGAGATGACGTCTAAAAGCATGTTGTGATTGAGCCCGTGATGGACAATGTGATGATACTTCATCATAATTGCGATCACTGTGTCACAATATATCTGCAGTACTGAAAGAACACTGACTGATTCATTACCATGTGACCATAATTAGGCCTGTTGGACTGTATTTAGTGCAGTTAGTGAAACACTGAATTAACTAAAACTGAATAAAAAGAAGCAATAAATAAATCACTGTGAAGTATACTGTGCCTCATGGAAATGTCTTGAAGTATTGAGATCACCCATCATTACCTGATCAGTACCTATATAAATCAACCATGTGACCCTTCAGCCTGAGTTAGTTTGTGCCCCGCTCAATACATGCTCATACATCTACACAAAACTCCACACACCTTATTAAACCATTCAGGGCTTTTCTTCTTAGCCAAGGCCAGCGTTGACCCGAATCCAAATATTACACCAGCAGAGGCTACTGTTGTAAGGAAGGCCCCACCTGGAAGAGAATACGAAGACCATAAGACCACAGACAGCAGACATGGCTACTGAAATGGGCTACTGTTTCTGGAACGCTAGTGATGCAGCAGACTGTGGTGATACCAAATACTTCAGCCAGATTTTACCAACCAGAACAGCCAGAGACTTTTGAAAGTCAAACAAGGAATAATTGATTATTCTAGATTTTTTATTATTATTTAATAATATTTATTTTATATTTAATTTTTTTGTATTATTTATTTTTAAATTGCCAAATAATCTGTATGCTTTTAATTGTATGTATAGATAGATAGATAGATAGATAGATAGATATAGTGCAGAGTAAGGTGGAACGGAGAATTCGACTGAGAAGCCAACACCAGAGCCTCCAGCAGCACAAACACAAGGCGAACTAAAGAGCTAAACAATGTCAGCTGGTGTCATAACACGCCAACTTAACCCAGCCCGTCTGAAATAAGAAATAAATTCATAAACTTCTGTTTAATTCACCTTTTATCAGCTGTAGTTTCTCTCCGTCCTCGCTGACATTCCCCTTAGCCGCCGTCTCCATCGCGTCCGCCCTTCATAAACGCTCGGGCGGAAACAACCATAGGAACCATTTATTTAGACTCCGTGAATATACTTCAGTGTTAAACATCTTGATGTTCATCATTTTATGAGATTATAATTTAGCACTGGGGCAAATATGATAATATTTATATATACATAATAGCATAATGTGTGATATAAATATTAACACATTTGTATATTTTTTAACATTGCTCAGTCAGTGAGGCAGCATACTTTTTTGTTTTGTTCGATTTATCATTATTATTTTACTATGTTAAGTCAAAGTTGCACATTTTAATAGTACTCGAGTACGATCTGTTATGTTTGGAGGTGCGTAAACCGAAATACAAGGTCAATCCAACCGCACGGGCCGCACTTTTATTTTGTTAAACAAAGTAAGAGTCCTTTGGGACTTGGCGAATGATGTACATTATTGTGTTTAATACATGTAACAAATGTAAAATTAATTAATACATTTATAAAACATACCCCAGTACTATTTAGATAAAGAAGATAGAATACAAAATCAAATTTTAACATAAACATATTCAAACATATATAAATATAAATTCAAACATATATAAATAATAACACTTGGCTACAAATCGTATATAGCATGAAAAAACGGCATATATGAATAGATAAATACATAATAAACATGGTGTAGAACTATTAAAATGTAGATGATAAAATACGACATTAAAGAAAATATATATATATTATAAATATATATTATAATTGGTGTAAGGACAAAATAGTTGCGTATGGTAACATATATGGCACACATAAATAAATAAATAAATAAATAAATAAATAAATAAATAAATAAATAAATAAATAAATAAATAAATCCCTTTTCAATGAGAAGGCGGTTGTGGGTTGGGGAGCAGAACAGCTAACGAGCCCACTCACTGCTGTAGATCTGCTGCGGTTCTCCCGCTTCCTTTTCTTCTCAGAGCAGCACATCGGCGCTTTGTCCGCCTAAAAATGAGAAACATTCAGTCTTAAAGGAGAACACAGCAGACAACGGCAGAGCGAGGACACTGGAAGGACAGGCTTCCTCCTACTGTGAAATATTCCTCCTCCTCCTCCTACTGCTTCTGGAAATCAGAGCTGGAAAGCGTGGATGGACAGGCGGAGGGACATTTCTACACCCACCGAGGGAAAACGAGAAGGCTGATCCCAGCCAGCCTCATTCCTCCAGTTCCTCCGGGTCGCCCGGAGCTCCGGCTGCTCTGACCGCATGTGGAGCTCTCAGCACGATGGAGGAATGTTACAGGCACGCATGGGACTTGTGCTCCGCTCTGGCTTCTCCTCCGGATTTCCTCCCATGACCATGCCCTCCTTGTGCTGGACGCCTTGGATGCAACTGGCTGCCCACACATAAGCCGCCACAGTGATGCATCTCCTGTCTCCTCACCATCTCTGGTGATGCTCTGCTCCTCTCTCCCCTCTCAGAGCCTGGCTTTCTGTGGGACCCTCTCGCTTCTTCTCGCTGGTCTGTAGGCCAGACACCACCATCAGCATGCACCTGGGGATGGATGAGCCCAGGGAATGCCAGTACAACCAGATCTGCACGCACAGCTCCTCCTCGCCCATGGAGACCCCGCACAGCAAGAAGAGGAGAGTGAAGAGAAAGTGGCAGGTCTTCCCCGGCCGGAACAAGTTCTACTGCGACGGGCGGATCATGATGGCTAAGCAGAGCGGGGTCTTCTACCTCACCATGGTGCTCATCCTGGTGACCAGCGGACTGTTCTTCGCCTTTGAGTAAGTCAGAGTGTGGGAAGTGGTGTTGGGGTTCCATGCTGGCAGGGCTGGATCATATGAGCTCCAGGTTATTCCACTCTTCATACAGTAACAGGATCACATCATGAGCTGTATATATATGTGGTGGTAATAATGATCATTATTATTATTAAGAGGGGTAGGAGGAGTTGTAGGTGTATTTTATTTGTGACAGTATCATTATTTTATTATCATTAATATTTTACTATTAGTACTGACATTAGTATTACTAATAGTAATATAATAATAGTAGTACTCACAGTACTTATTATAGTTTCATTATTTTACGGTTGTAGCAGAACAGTAATAGTATTTTGTTATTTTGTGTTTTATTATTATTGGTGTTCTAGTATGCAATTAATTGTAGTAGTAGCAGTATTAATATTATTATTATTAGTAGTAATAATATTATTTTTATTATTAGTAGTAGTAATATTATTATTAGTATTATTATTATTATTATTATTATTAGTAGTAATATTATTATTATTAGTATTATTAGTAGTAGTAGTAATATTATTGTTATTATTATTATTAGTAGTAGTAGTAATATTATTCTATTAGTAGTAGTAGTAATATTATTATTATTAGTATTATTATTATTAGTAGTAGTAGTAGTAGTAGTAATATTATTATTATTATTATTATTATTAGTAGTAGTAATATTATTAGTATTATTATTATTAGTAGTAGTAGTAATATTATTATTAGTAGTAGTAGTAATATTATTATTATTATTAGTAGTAGTAGTAGTAATATTAGTAGTAGTTTTAGTAATATTATTATTATTAGTAGTAGTAGTAGTAGTAATATTATTATTATTATTATTATTAGTAGTAGTAGTAGTAGTAATATTATTATTATTATTAGTAGTAGTAGTAGTAGTAGTAATATTATTATTATTATTAGTAGTAGTAGTAGTAGTAATAATATTATTATTAGTAGTAGTAGTAGTAGTAGTAATATTAGTAGTAGTTTTAGTAATATTATTATTATTATTAGTAGTAGTAGTAGTAATATTATTATTATTAGTAGTAGTAATATTATTAGTAGTAGTAGTAATAGTAATATTATTATTATTATTAGTAGTAGTAGTAGTAGCAGTAGTAGTCTTTTTGTTGGCATAACATTATTTTATAATGATTAATTGTACTGGTAGTACATTATTATTATTATTGTTGTTGTTGTTGTTATTATTATTATTATTATTATTATTATTATTATTATTATTATTATTATTAAATATATCACATATTTGGACATATTTTCAATAATGTAATTAGTAGTAGTAATAATATTTATTATGATTATTTTTGTTACTATTATTATTATTATTATTAGTTCTAAACAGAAATTATTCTGAATAAGTAGTTCTTATGTACTGTGTGTATTTAGTTCGGTGAACTTTGTAAGTGTTACATGAGCAGTTCAGGTTCGTGTTTAGTGTGTGGTGGTCTATATGGTGGGTTGTTTGTTGGACCGCTGTTTTGGGGTCCTCAACATTGTAAAGCCCACCGCATGGGACAGCATTCACTTCCATACTGGAATACCTCCCAGCACATGGCACAGCCTGGATGATGGTGGCTCTGTTCACTTTTCCGGGTCTGGGTTCCGGATCACTGACTGGCGGTACAGTGGAATGAGAAGAGGAGATGAACAGGTCGTCCTGGAGGAAGTGTGGCTCGATCAAAGGGCCCATTCACTGCCAGCTGTAGCGTGATGTTGTGATGTAGTGATATAGTGAGACTCAGGCTGATACGTCAGCAACGTGGACCAAAGGTCTCAGGGTCGGACTGATACGAGATCAGCTCCTGACTGTTGGTTTAGTTCATTGTCCTGAATGTGAAATGAAACGTCTGGTCCCAGATCAGTCTGCTGTGCCTCGGTCAGGGGGTCTATGAATACGAGAGCCGGACTGGGGGCTGAATATATAGCCTCACAGGGTCTTCCCTGACGCGTAGGTAATGTGATGTAATAGAATTTGTGGGGGGACGTGTAGTCATTAGTGGTCTGCGTTCCTCTAATCCAGGTGGAGAATTTTGGCACGATGATGAATAGCTGCCATGCCGTTTTTCTAGCAGTCAAGAGTTGTCTCAGATGTGGCAGAATATGTTTGCTGAACAGTAGAGGATCTTGTGTTGTCTTGTGTCTTTCCAGGAATGGGCTCGAGCATCCGCTCCGTTATGATACTCGGGGGCCGTTTTGTGGGCTGCAGAAATCCAGAATGATTCATAAATGCAGCTATTGATGTTAGTGAAGCCTAAGCTGTACCTCTGACCAGATAGGTGATAGCCATAGCGTGAACGACACCGAAGCTTATGAAAAATTGGACTTCACTGGAGACACTTTGCAGCATAGTGAGGATACAGCCCCTCCCCACTGCTCACACCTCTATGGGTAGACCCCCCCCAATGGTAAGTGCCCTCCAACCCCATGTAGTGCTGATAACGGTGCGTGTAGGCCGTGGGCTGTCTAAGAAGGACCATATTAGTAGCACTCCGGATGATAAGGCTTCGCCTCAGTAGCTATGGTTACCATAGTAGCTTATAACTGGGGAACAGCGCATAGTATGGTATCCATGTGACTCGATACCGTCGTAATATGTTAGTGTACTGTAACTAGTGGTTGGTGTACAGTAACGCAGTAAGTTGTGTATTCGTGTGCTGGTCCTAGCTGCAGCACTAGCAGCTCCAGTGAACGAATGCGTAAGTGGCAGCTATCTTGCGTGATACATGTAGTAACTCAGTAAAGGGAGTAACTGTGTTAGTACCGGTACTGTAAGCTACCTTGGTGTAGGTTAAAACGCAGTAAGTGTAATGCGTTAGGTACTGGTAGTGTTGGTGTACAGTAACTCGTCAAGTGTAAATGCGTGGGTGACTGTAAGTAACTCTGTGTTGGTGTACAGTAAACTCGGTAAGTAATGTGCTAGATTACTAGTATGTAGGTGTGGGTACAAGTAACACGTGCGTAAGTTGTAATTGTTAGTGTACTGTAAGTAGTGGTGTTGGGTGGTTACAGAACTCACAGTACAGGGTAACTGCGTCGTTTGAGTTTGTGCTGTTAAAGTAGTGGGTGGTGTACAGTAATCAATCGGCTAGGTGAACAGAGTGTAGTCCACTAGTCACGTGCTGTGATAGTGACACCACACCACTCTGCCCCACTTTACACAGTAGCAACTCGTCCTGTGAAAGGCTTCGCTGACACAGTAGCTAGTGGGGCGTCGCACAAACATAATGTGTTATGTACTGTCAAGACAGTCTGTCCTGATTGCCTAAAAGATCTCCCCCCCCACCCTTATTCTAGGTCGCGTACATCCCCCCCTGGTCCCCCACCCCTCAGTAAAGAGTGTAATGTGTTAGTGTGTTGCACTGTCAAGTAGTCGTGTTGGTGCTAACGTAGACCTCAGTACACCTATAAAGTTAGTGCCTAATGTGTTAGGAGCGACTGTTTTAAAGTGCGTGTTGGTGTACAGTAACTCAGTAAGTGTGTTAATGCCGTTAGTGTGCTGTAAAAGTAGCGTGTGGGTGTACAGTAAAGTTACAGTCAAGTGTAATGTGTTAGTTTTGACTAGTAAGCTAGTGTGTTGGTGTACAGCTAACTCAGTACAGTGGATGTAAATGCGTTAGGTAATGTAAGTACGCTGTGTTGGTGGTACAGTAACTCGGTAAGTGTTTATGCGTTAGTGAACTGTATAGTAGTGTGTGGTTTGTGGTGTTAACCCCCAGTAAGGATCGGGTTAAGTGTAAGTGTGTTAGTTGTAAACTGTAGAAGGAGTGGTGTTGGTGTCCGCAGCTAATCTCGAGGTACAGTGAAGTTGGTATGTATGTGGTTATTAGTGTACCGGAATAGGTTGAGTGTTGGAGAATGTGTAGTGTGTGGCTTATCAGTGTAACTCCAAGAAGTGTAATTGTGTGAGTAGGTAGTCGCTGGGGGAGTGAGAGATGGTAAAGTAGACGGGTTGTGTGGTGGCGAAATCATAGTGGGAACTCAGTTTCTAGTGTAATTTGCTTAGTGTACTGTAAGGTAGAGTGTCGTGTTACAAGTAACTCAGTAAGTGTAATGTGTTGTGTGATGGAAATGTTAAGTAGCTGTGGTGGGTACAGTAAATCAGAAGTGTAATGTGTTTGAGTGTGGCTTAAGTAGCGTGAGTTTGGGGTACAGTGAAAACTCGTAGGGGAAAGGTGGTAGTGTACTGTACAAAAAGTAGGGTGTGCTGGAGCTGTTTACAGTAACTCAGTAATGTAATGTGGGGAGTGCTTTCGCTGTAATGGAGTAGTGTGTTGGTGTACCAGTAATCTGTCACAGCCGTAAGTGTAATGTGGTTAGTGTGCCGGATAAGTCTAGTGTGTGACCGCCGTTGTACAGGATGTAAACTCATAGTACGTGCTAAGGTCGGCCGCTCTAGTTGTGCTGGTCAAACGACGCTAGTTTTTTGTTGTTTGCAGGGGGGGGTGTTCTACAGTTGATAAAATGCATGTCACGTGAAAGTTGTAAGCTCGTGTTCAGTGTGCTGTAAGTAGTGTGTGGGTCGTACAGTAACTGGACAGTACAAGTTGATTAGTGTGATTAGTAGGCTTAGTATAGGTGTGTTGTAGTGTGTGGGGTGATACAGTAACTCAGTAAGTGTACGTGCGTTAGTTGTACCTGTGTGGTGGTTGTTAAAGCTACACAAAAAGGGGAGCAAACCGTCCAGTGCTCCTGATGCTGGCATCGATGCAGATGTGAGGATAGACGTCAGGGTCCAGGGACATCAATGAATGAGCTTTATTAAAGGACGGGTGGACTGAGAGACACGTAGGAGTCTCTTCACTACAGTGAGCTGTGGGCTAAGAGTCCCTGTATCCCAGGAAAAAGACGATAATAGGACATTAGAGCCGTAATATGCCATGCTCCTGTTACTCTCCATACTTCAGTACATCTGAAGATACATACTTTAGCATTGTTATCCCAGTGGAGGTCTAAAGGCAGGACCTTCTACTTCAGGTGTAGAAGCCGCTTTTGAGGATAGGGAGGGCGCACTTAACCGATATCCGACACCTTCCTCACTCGATCTCACGTAAGCAAATATCCAGGATGCGTATGACGTATTTATGCGTGAGTCTTTGGCTTACACTATATTCTATTCAGACTTCAGGCTTTGCGTCAATATTATGCAGACACTAAGTGTAAGTGATGTTCATGGGGCATTAGTCAAGTACTAGTATAACCTGTGTAATTTGAACTAGTTAGCATTGTCGATGATAATGACCGGTAGCCACTCATGGAAATATATGAGGTAATCATGGGATCACGTTAACTTCTGTTGTGCGAACGCAATTGGCCCAGGAGATGAGTAAGCACAAGTGAAATTGAGTTGAGGTCTGGATGGCTAGTGGATCAAAAATACTGTTTTGTGAAAAAGGCAGCTGTGAAATGGCTTTGAGAGTCTTGGCAACTCTGAACTACTGACGAACAGGCACTCAAGCTCCGCACTTTGAGTGAAAGAAGCGGTAACGTTAGGGTATCCAGATCATTTACCCCACGCTCTGTTAGGGGATTCACCCACAAGACGAATAAAGCTACATTTCATCATAAAACATGTTATATGTGCCGCTCCCGGTGGAAATGCTTCCCCCACCTCCTCCTATGTTAAAACAGTGGATGACCTCTCGGGCGGTCACCTTCGTAGCACTATGTACCACTTTAACAATGCTAGGTAGGGCTATGGCGTTGCCGGGAGGCATGGAGTGTTTAGAGCTTCCTATTGCATGCATCATCCGGATGCAACGCCTTTGAACATGCGCTCACATTCAGTCGTACGACCTACCCTATGGGTTGCACGGGTAGGGGTGGAGGGGAGTGACCACCAGGGCCTTACATGGATCAGTGGATGACCCCCCAAACCCCCACACAGACCGGTTACCATCTTGCGCGCTGACCACGGTGCCTCCACACAAGGATTCGTTGGGCGGTCTCAACCAAGACTAAAGCGGGACGCGTCAACTGAAGAGACCCGCTGCCATTCTGAGTCACTCCATGACAGTCTGGTACGACAACCACTGCAGTCTTTGGTGGAACGGTGACGTGGTGTTTTAACGGGCCAGTCGTGGTAGCGGTCTGTGTGCGTGTAGTCCAGCATGGTGCAAGCCCACGAATGCCAATGGTTAGGACTGTGATATCAAGGAAGGGCAAATCAAGAAAACCAGGTGTATTCACGAAAAGGTCATTCGTGCGCTGTTGGGTCAGGTAAGGTACAGCGATAGAATACCCTGTCCACCCTACCGCATGATGTGTGGAGGTGATCGTCCGATGCTCTCCCCGTGACCCAAGCACAGACTTTAATATGTAATTTTAGTGCCCAAATCATTTGCATGTCTCATGATGTCTAAACCACCCACCAAGTTTCATTCCTTCTGGTTGATTCTGTCTGGGTGCAGCTATCCTTTGATGATGGGTGAATGTCCGCTTTAATAGACCTAACAATAAACCAGCCAGGAGCCATTACATAAGCACAGCAAGCATCTCTTAAAAAAGCTGAGAGTGACACAGTGATGTGCAGCAGAGACTAAAGCTGCTGCAGCTGGTCCTGCAGTGCTTGGCATGGGCAGCTGACAGTGGAATTCTCCAAGTATCCGTGTTCACTGTTTTCGCCGATGAGTTCGAAGTGATTATCTCACGCTGATCTGAGCATGCGAAAACAGTAGCATACTTCTGTCCAGTAAGTCCGTCAGATTCTGGTACAGGTCAGATGCCCCTTCGAAAGCACCCACGATAAAGCCGATTAACGAGAGGTCAAGCCAAGCGCGCTGCTGTTCTTTTCACAGCATACGTAACAGTACGACATGCAGCCTTCCGTCGTGACCCGATAACCCCGAGCGCCGGCCTCTAATGGTCAATGATAATGGAAACTTATTATTAGGGCATTTTAAAAGCTAGGCATGAGACAGCCAGGCGCATGGCAAACGAACACGCACACCCGTAGCAGCGGATGTGGCCTCCCGTTTACCTAGGAGACGGCCGGAGTACTGTTTTCAAATCGCTGACAACATGGAAGTGGGTAGGAGAGGAGGAATCCCGTTTGAACCTTGCGAAAAACCGCCCCCAAAAACACGACCGGAGAGTGCCGTGCGATGTTCATTGGGAAGGTTGTTTAGTATGGCAATGGTTAGGGGATGGGTGCGGGCGGGAAAAGAGGGGAGGGGGAGGACTAGTGGAAATACTCTGAGGCACCACACACACCTCAGCCTTCACATTACCAAGCACGCACCCCGTTCCTTCCTGCACAGTCGGACGCAGACGGTTTACCTGTGCAAGGCCACCACGCATGAACACGAGGTTGTCTCTCCCTCTACTTCGTAGTGTTTAGGACTTTGTGGTTCTGGGACCCCCCAGAAGGCCCCTGTTTTTCCTTCGTCCTGATGTGCTGTGAGTTGGATTGGAGCGAAACTGTTGAGCGTCTGCAGGGCCCATTGGCGAAGTCCAGGTCTGCCGAAAACAGATCCACTTATGAGACTTACGGTTGAAACGAGCTGGAGAAGCGCGTGGTGGCGCACCAGCTTGCAGCAACTGACCATACTATGTGTCAGGAAACACAGGGGTCGTTCAGGTCAGAAGGGCGTGTTTTGGCAGTCGTCGCTAATGTTCTGTAATGTTAGCTTGAAGATAATTTTCTTTACCAGTGGTCGTTCTAAGGTGGTGGTCAACTGAAACCATTCTAGGCGGATGCACCCTCCACCGGGTCAACATGTATCGCGGAATGGTATAATTGGTTCATCATGGAAAGACCTTCCTGGCCGTAGGAGTGTTCCGTATGAGGGAATGTGAAGAGTGTTTCGTGGCTGTTAAATATGGAACAAGGGGATCGAACCAACGGATCTTGAGTACTAAAATCTGTTCTCTTAGCGTTTTTGGATGTGAATTTTACATGATGTTTATTTTCCGAGTCAGGCTCAGGGAGTTGGATTGTTGCATGGGGACCTGGACACGGTTTTCTGGGATGTTCGGTGATGTAAGTACATGTTCAGGACACTCTTGCATTCCAAAGCAGTTGGTGATGCCCAGAATGTGGGGGGGATGCTTTTTTCCTTCCTGGAACAGGTTTCCTGTAGGACTGGGAAGTTTTTGCCAGGCCTAGGTGTGTAGGTGGGACTTGAGCGATCTGGGCCTTTGGACAGCGCCCATAGTTCGCTTTGCTTACGCGCACGGCTCATTACATCTAGAACATCTGTGTTATCTAGTATGGTGGAGCCTTTTCCACACCACATGGTCGGCATAACGAGGACATTTCATATGGTCACCTGTACTGGTTGTAGCCATGTCATGCTTTCCGATGATTCATGGAAGGCCCAATGCATAGTTTACATCTTACACCCCGTACTGGGTACTTATACCCGCAGGTTCTTGTTGCAGTGCAAGTGCCATCTATACTAATCCTCAACACAAACGCAGGGGACTCAGTTTGTGTGAAAGGTAAGCGGGTTATTATCAGCTGATGTTGAGGAATTGAGAGTGGAGCACATGGCGTGAGTCATGGTATTGCTACGGACCCCAACTTCTGGCATAAAGAATCATTTAGGGATGGTATTTTGCCAGAGGGACGGGCTCCAGATTTGGTGGCATGCTTTCCTTGGAAGACAGTTTTTTTCATGTAGGACTAGACTGGGATGTTTATGCCCACAGGGTGTTACTGGTAGGCCCATATGGCCGATTTTTGGACACGACCAAAACGCAATCCCGCCTCTTTTTATAGCTCCAATTAGTAACATCTGCTGTCGAAGCCTTTTTCCCCACACATGGAAACCGAGGGACTGTTACCAGACCTCTGCACAGTTCTATGGATCCCATCACCTCACATCCCCCACTATTACTTATTACCCCCAATTATACCCCCATCAGCTGGTGCAAGGCGCCATCTACTTCCTTAAACATGCATGTCAGATGACTCATCATTGGAGCTGTCCAGGTGAGCTTGTTATTATCATATCCAGCGTGTGTGAATGAGTGGAGCTCTGTAAATGTATAGTGAATGAGTGGATATTCCTAATAATGGCCGAGGTGGGTTTTAGTATGATATGATGCCGCTCTCAGCTTGTCCTTCCATGGTCTTCTGTCTTGTACGGCCCTCTCCTTTCAGTACTCTTGTACCTAGACCCACTGCTGCATGTAAGGTGGACTGAGATCTCACCGCTGAGTTCGTATCGTATTTATAAGTGACATTTTGAGTCGGTGTGGCCCCTCAGAACGTGTCCTCAAGGGGGACAACTGACTTGGAAATTCGGATGTCTAAAACATTTTTTATTTATTTTTCCAAGTCAGCTCAGGGATTGGATCCTGGCATGGAGAACTGGTGGACACGGTTTTCTGGGATTGTCGGTGATGTAAGTCATGTTCAGACACTCTTGCATCAAAGAATTGGTGATTTGCCAGACGGGCCAGATTTGGTGGATGCTTTCCTTGGACTAGTTCCTGTAGACTGCGATTTTTGCCAGGGCTGGTAGACCCATATGGCCTTTGCCACGCCCAAATGGCAAAACAAGCCCTCCCTTTACCCAATCATTAAACATCTAATGTGGAGCCTTTTCCACACATGGACCGAGACGTGCCACCCTACGTGATGCACCTATTACTTTGAGGATTGGGGGGTTTGAATATACCCATGGTCACACTTAACGCAACCCTCAACTTCGTCCGTGTGATCTTATACCCACACAGGCTTGAGGTGCAGGCGCAATCTATCTTTCTCTTTAATATTCGCTGAGTGCGCCAAAGTGTGAAAGGCTGAAAGTGTTTGTTCTGATTTATTAGATTCAGGGCGTGTGAGCATGAGTGGAGGGTGCTTATTGGCACTGGTAAAATAGGGAATATGACAGTGACCATACTCTCCTCCCATATTTGTGCCTCAGGCGTATTGATGTCCAGCTTCAGCTGTCTTATCCAGGGGTTATGTGTGAGTGGGGGATGTCTATGTCATGTAGCGGGCACCTCTCCTCTGCGAGATTAATATCCCGTGTGTTCTTATAGCTCACATGATTCAAGGATGGCTACAAGTTGTACAGAGTTGGACGTTGTGAGCGGCGGGAGTTGTGGCTCTATGCAGGAAAACGTGTCTCTCGTGCGGAGATGGTTTTTAGTGCTTCAAATCCATTTGGTGTCGGCAATATGCCGCGGAAAGAGTATAGGGAGAAATGAAATTGCAAAGGGAGTCGTTTAAGTGAGAAACAGCAGGAGCTCAGAAAGGAGAGGGTGATCATGTTTGTGTGTCCGGTGTCCTCTGAGGCCGACCACTGAGACTGAGCTTTCGCTGGGGTCCTCACGAAGCTCGTTCATAGCGTACTTTAGGCGCAAATGTAATCCTTTGCTCGAGTTTTCAGTGCGAGGAGTAAGCCAGCAGAAGGTTGCAGTCCACCAGCTACGTGTGGCTGAAGAGACAACAAAGCAGTCTCTTTAAAATTAGAGGAGTCTATTCCTCCTGAGTGAGGTAAAATCATATGCGAGTGGATGTCCTGGATTGCATAGGAGATAGAGCTCTGGTTTGTCTAGCCCTTGATGGTTTAGAGGGATCATTTAATCCTCTGGTGCAGTTCAAGTAAAGCAGGAATCGGATCAGGAACTAGGAGCCGTGTATAGTCCGGTAATCAAGAAATACTCCTTTGTTCACGCACACAGATGCGCTTACAGGGAGCAGCGAGACACGGTTAGCGTTATGCATTGCTCTTGTTTGCTGCAGTTCCATAGGGACAATCTATTTCTCTGGAGAAACCTGATCTCTGAGGGCGGTGCGGAGGTTGGTATTCGGTACTTTGGAGAATTGTCTCGCTTTGCTTGGAGACCAGTCTAGCAGTATAGGGTGTTTATTGAGGTGTGTTTATGGACTGATGTCTCCCGAGCCGTGTGGTTGGGCCTCTTGTCAAGGTCGACGGGTGGAATATCTGAACTGCAATTAGTGAATATTCAAAACACAAAAGGACACTTCAGGGACAGGGATTGTTAACAGTAATAATGTGTCGTTAGCACGTTGTGCTGCTGACTGCCTGTAGGGGGATTCTAAGTTACTGTGGTGCTACAAGGAGTTATAGAGTCCAAGAGTCCCAAAGACCTTGGAGTTGTAGTGTACTACGATTTGATTGTTTTGATTGGGTGTTAATATTGTCTGATATACTTCTTCTATCATTATTATGCCGAATTGTGCATCATGGGCGTATTCTGGGCCATGATAGATCAGTGTCGAATGGGTCGAGTGATATTCTACGAAGGCGGGGTGATTAGGTTGCAAGCGTGAGAAGATTATCTCTCAATCTTTCAATGTCGTTTCTAGCCGCGTATACGTTGTAGTCCTTGGTGGGCTAGTTTAGTTGAGATGACCAACGGGAATCTGGCTCGTATGGAGGTCCTCGTGGTCTTAGCGATCCTATAAGAATTGGAGGAGGAATTTTTAGGTGTCCACCCCCTCCACCCCATACCGCACCAATCGCAGGAAACTGGGTACAGGGAATATTTACAAATTCATTCGACCATGGGATGGATTATTCACGTGGACACCATTGTCTAAGAGGACCTTCTAACAGCTCCATTTACCTGAGGAACGTTCGCGCACATGTTGAGGGTTAGCACACCTGGGCGACCCGAACGGCCCATACTGATGAGTGTAACAGACTTCATTGTATGTTTGGGGTAGACACTCAATAACTTATTAAGTGCATATCGACATGTTCTAAATGTTCATCAGTTAGGTATCCGTTAGGTCAGCCCTGATTATCTTCCGTATCTCTATTACCCCACCTCACCACCGCATGTCTCACAACATCACTCTCCTACGCGTCTATATATCCTGATCACTATTATTTATAATATTAGTGTATATAGCTCAGCATCGCCATTATTTTAATGATCAACTACTAAACCGTGTCGTGAAGTGTCACGCGCTGTCTCCTGTTATTCAAGGTAACTCCGGAACATTGGATCGCTGTAGAGTATGAGAGCTACACTGACTTGTTATAGTCTCTATCCCAGGTGACAGGATTCTCGCGTAGTCAGCACGTCGTATCATGTATTACTTAGTTAATTACCCATGTTCTTGCAATGGTCCAGGACCCCCAGCAGGACCACCACCGAGGAGGTTAGTGATGTGGAGTGATGGTAGTTCCATGTTAGAAAGGATTATTCTTCATTTAGCACTGTACAGGGACAGCGAGTGGGGCGAACGGTGAGGCATGATGCGTGTTGGTGTGATCCAGGGGACGACAGCAGGGTTGCTGCTGTGATGCATGCGTTTGAACAAACACGATCCCCGTGTCCCATCGCCACTGCGACCATTGCTTAGCGATTTCGACACTGCTACCTGCTGGGTACGATCCCTGTCTGATTAGCCCAGCATCTGGTCAGAACACACAAGTGTGTAGGTTTATTCTATATGTACCTTTCAGAACGAAGTCGGGGTAGGTTACGCATGGGCGCTGCCCACAGGGACAGACGGTGGGGCGATGGAATCAGGAGTAGGCTGGTCGATTTCATCATGTTTCAGCTGGGTTATTTGTTGTTGAGTGTCAGAGAGTTGAGTATTTAATGGTTCTAAAATTGAAACACCATCAAATGCACGCCATTTGGGGACTGAGTAGATAGTCTATAAGGTATATTGTATCACTATCACCAGCTAATATCATTACCATTATTTTTCCCTGCACGTATTTTAATGCACGAGTGTTTCTATTCAGTTGACTTGATTAGTCCGTTAGCACAAAAAATGTCTCTTGAGCATTGGAGAGTGTCTCAGTGTAGAAGATGCATTGCACAAAGTTTACACTCAGAAAAATCAAAAAACAAAAATAATCCAGATTTTGGGCGTAGACGGAGACATATATGAAGAATGAAGTCCTGAGGATCAATTCACAATACGCTATATTGAATCTTATAAGCCATGATACAGGTCGGATTGAATCGGGCAGTGATGAGTGGAGCTTGTATAGATATTATAGATATATGTTATAATATTATATAAGGATTATAGGATACATTTGATTGGTGATATATATGAATAAGTTAGAGATCTTGACTGATTATTTAAAGATATACACATAATATCGACCAATAAAAACAGATGTCCAAAATCGTTAAACATCTCCAAACCCTCCCCTGTTAACGTTGTTAGTGAATTATAAGCCAGTTCAGTCAATTTAGAAAAAGATGCAACAATTCTATGAACAGTTACATATGGAGCTAAGCAAATCCGTGAACGCA
>JAMWET010000688.1:65000-83685 GCA_024036415.1 Prochilodus magdalenae | reverse complement strand
GGTGGGCCAGCAAGTAGGAGTGTCCTAATATGAGTCGGAACAGTGAGGGGACCCAGTGTCTAAACACTCCAGAAGCATGCGATGCGATCCACCACACCAGCATCCACCCACACTAAACGCCACACCAACCGATGGACAACAGTCGAGTGGAACTGTGGAACTACAGAGTGCTCCTATAGTGGAGCTGATAACATGGACGAACCATGTAAATGCCTGGAGGTGGTTGCAATGTTACGGCTGACCGGTGCAAACGGGGTCCATTGGGTGCCACTAGCAAAAATGATCCCCACTAAATATCAAGCGCCACTTGGAAAAGAAGCCTTTATTCCTATTCCACGTGAAGCTCAAGTCTTTCAATAAAATGGGTCAACATGGAACTGTACGTCATGTCACCATTCAGTTACGTGAATAAAAGAGGCTAAGGGAAATTGGCTAATACGATTTCCATTCAAGACAGTGAAATGAGGAATGTGTGAGGCAGCTCTGAAGGAATACAAGTTGGCTCCATTGCCACCAGCTATTTGTCCAAGCTTTCAGTTTCACCTTAAGCGGTGCTACCGTTGCATTCTGGCATCACGCGGGTGATTGTAAATGTGGTCTATCACTATGCTGCACAGCTGTAGAATCAGAAAAGCAAATGGCCTTGAGTCTGATGAGCTTTGGCAAATGTTTGACCAGCTCCTCTGTATTGACAGAGCAACTAGCCTTTACTAGCAGCTGGCTGGGCCTGGTTTGCTCAGGAGTTGTATAGCGTGACCCTATGTTTAAATTGGCTGGTCAATAAGGTTACGGTGAAGCCCCACAGTATGTAACCCCGGTAAAGAGATCGCCCATCCATATGTGGAGGGCACTAGAACCAAGTTTCAGTTTGGACAAACTTACTTTACCCTCTGGTCGACTCTGACTGTGGGTTATGTCATCAGTATGGGTGAATGAAAGATTACGGAGATAGCAAGCACCACCTCGGCGAGACCCTGGCTTGGGCACTGGACTCTTAGGGACTGTCCAGGGTCTGGACACACGTCTCTGCTCATCAGTTCATCAATTTCCTTCAAGACCACGAAATGAAAAATGTCTTTTAGGACAACCCTGTAGCAAAACATGCCGGACAGGTGTACCAAACCTGGACACCTCTCACCTACAAGCTGCTGTTACCGTCCCTTGCCCTGATATCTCGGCTCCGAGATAATGACTGTCTAATAATCTGTGTGAGATAAGAGGTGGCTTTATAGGTGCGAGTTGACCTGTTAATCCGGAAAGAGCGATACAGTTCAGATAACTGTACCACGAAGGCAGTGAGGAAAATCCAGATGAAGAAATAACACAGATCTTGCTGTCTTGATTAGTTGGACTTGTCTTGTCTTTGTCCAGATGTCATTTGGTCTCTGCCTAGTTTTGGAGATGGCATCATTAGAACTCAGTCTTGTTCTGGTCTCAAGATCATTTAGACTACTCACGGCACAGACATGATAGGTACTGTCTTAGTCTCTGCAGGATTTGGTCTCGGTATCATCTGGGTCTCGAGCACATTTAGATTTGGTATTGTCTTGGTTTCAAAATCATCATTCTAGACATCATCTGGACTCTGTCTTGTCTTGTTCTAGACGTCATCTGGACTCTGTCTTGTCTTGTTCTAGACATCATCTGGACTCCGTCTTGTCTTGTTCTAGACATCATCTGGACTCCGTCTTGTCTTGTTCTAGACATCATCTGGACTCCATCTTGTCTTGTTCTAGACATCATCTGGACTCCGTCTTGTCTTGTTCTAGACATCATCTGGACTCCATCTTGTCTTGTTCTAGACATCATCTGGACTCTGTCTTGTCTTGTTCTAGACATCATCTGGACTCCGTCTTGTCTTCTTCTAGACATCATCTGGACTCCGCCTTGTCTTGTTCTAGACATCATCTGGACTCCGTCTTGTCTTGTTCTAGACATCATCTGGACTCCGTCTTGTCTTGTTCTAGACATCATCTGGACTCTGTCTTGTCTTGTTCTAGTCAAGATTCAGCCACGTCTCAATAAAGACATAATTTGGACTCTTCTTGTTATATCAGTCAGGACATAATCGGACAGTGGTCTTGTCCAGGTCTAGACTTGATCTGGACATCCTTTGACTCTCATCTCAGTCTAGACATTGTTCAGGCTCTGCCTTCTCTTAGTCTACACATCATTTGGTCTTTGTCTTGTCTTGTCTTGTTTTGTTTTGGACATCATTTAGACTCTGTCTCGTCTGGGCCAAGACATCTGTAGCATTTGGTCCTGTTCTAGACATGGTTTGGACTTTGTCTAATCCGGATGTACACCAGTCTTTCTCAGCTCTGGTCCTGGAGTGCTTCCCCTGCTTCTTTTCGGAGTTGCACTGATCTAGACTGATCTAGAACTGCTCTAGGACATCACAGACATGGACATCATTTGAACTCTGTCTTGTCTTATTCTAGACATCATTAGGATTTAGTGTTGTCTTGACCTAGACATCATTTAGGTCTCATTATTTAGTCTCATCTTAGCCTAGACGTCATTTGGACTTGGTCTTATCCCGGCCTAGACATTATTTGGACTCAGTCATCTCTTGTTCTTGGGTCAATGGTAGAATACTTACATTTATGAGTTTCTGTTTTGATTTTTTTTTTTTTTTTGGTTGCCCACCTACATTGTCTGTCCCTCACAAGACGTTCTAGGTCATTTCTGTGGTCTTGACTCCAATACTAGACTTTTAAAATGTGATATTTAGTAGAAAGCATTTGAATGCATGGAACCTCAAGTGTTCCACTGTTGGGAAAGCTCTCCTGTTGTCGGATGCACTGCAGCAGGAATTGTTTCAGGGCCAGAGCTGTGATCCTTCACCATCTGCTTCTCTCTATCCATATCCTTCTGTCTCAGGGACAGTATGGACGCAGCGGATCATGACTCTGCTGTATGAGGAGGATTTCCCAGAGTTAAAGGACGATTTGACGTATAACCAGATGCCGTGGCTGGAGTTTATGAAGAAAGGAGAAGATTATAACATCCGTCCATCACCCAGACTCTTCTGCTCCCACCTGCACCAGCCCCTAATGCCCCACGCCCTCCAAGGGAAAGGCAAGGTCAGTGTGACCAGTTAGTGGAAGAACAAGGTAACTGTTTCTAATAAAGTGGCCAGTTAGTGAAAGCTGAAGGTAACTGTTTCTAATAAAGTGGCCAGTTAGTGGAAGCACAGAGGAGAGGAGTTGTTTCTAATAAAGTGGCCAGTTAGTGAAAGCTGAAGGTGGGTGTTTCTAATAAAGTGGCCAGTTAGTGGCAGCAGAAGGTTGGTGTTTCTAATAAAGTGGCCAGTTAGTGAAAGTACAGAGTAGGTGTTTCTAATAAAGTGGCCAGTTAGTGAAAGTACAGAGTAGGTGTTTCTAATAAAGTGGCCAGTTGACACACGTGTACACAGAACTGATAGAACTATTGGAGATGTTTCCAGACACTGACACTGAATGTCTTCGTTTCCAGATCATCTATGTCTTCAGGAATCCCAAAGACATCATGGTTTCATATTTCCACTTCTCTCAGTTCATGAAAAAGCTGGAGTGTCTGGACACGTACAATGACATGCTGGACAAATTCTTCAGTGGATGGAGTCAGTCATTTTCATACTTCACACTCATCCTCACAGCTAGCTTTCAGTCTGCTGCATAGATGCATAAGTGTGGTATTAACCAGACCTGGCTACCCACTGGTTCATCATTAAACTAGGGTGGTGAGAAGTTCAGCTCAAACCCAGTATTAACCATTTCACCCATTGAGGCAGATACCTTGGTGATATATGGAGTAAGGTTCTGCTAGAGTGGCAGTGCTGCTATGGATAATAACATTAGGAACTATTTAGAACACTGGAACTTCATTAGTATATAACCTTGTTGTTGGTGTTAGCTAGTGCTTAACACAGAGAACTACCTAGATCATTACATCTCCATTGATACCTGATGCTAAATGCCAAGAACTATCTAGACCATTACATCTTACAAAAACTTGTTCAAAACAAAAGGACTAGCTTCATGTTCGCCGCTTGAACAAAGTTTTTAGCAGGGTAGCTAGTGCTAAAGACCAAGAACTTTACATCTAGAACATTACATCTCAAATAGAATAGTACCTCAGCTGTTAGTTAGCTAGTGCTAAACACCAAGAACTATCTAGAACATTACAAGTCAAATAATATGTTACCTCAGTTTTTAGCATTAGCTAGTGCTAAAAGCCAAGAACTATCTAGAACATTACATATCCCTTAATATATTACCTCAACTGTTAGCATTAGCTTGTGCTAAATGTTAAGAACCATCAAGAACATTACATTTCGCTTAATATATTACCTCAGCTGTTGTCGTTAACTAGTGCTAAACACCAATAACTATCAAGAACATTACATTTCCCTTAATATATTATCTCAGCTGTTAGCATTAGCTTGTGCTAAATGTCAAGAACTATCATGCACATTACCTTTCTCTTAATATATTACCTCAGCTTCTGGCATTAGCTAGTGCTAAACACCAAGAACTAATGTTAATGATTTAAAAATGTGACTGATTGATTACACTTGTGGGAACAATCATTAAAAACTGACTAATGTGTTCAATTCATTTAAAAAATAGCCATGTGATGAACTGGAAGAGAAACTGTTCTCTACAGGGCTAATACCACACTCAATACATGCGACAGAACAGGAAAGGTTCTTGTTTTGTTCTTAATTAATTTAAATAAGAAATTCATGAGTCTGGACTTCATAGCGGGATCACTCTGGCTCCTGTGGCTACAGTTAGCATGAGCAGTGTTTGTCTCCTGTGCAGTGGTGGGAGGCTGCTGGTTTGACCACATCAAAGGATGGTGCACCAACAAGGACAAGTACAACATACTGTTCCTCAGCTACGAGGAAATGATCAAGGTGAGAGTCATTAAGCTCAGCTCAAATCCTCCAGTCTTCTGATGCTAGTTTCTGAGTTAGAGTTTCATATGAGCTGTCATATAAACATGTTAATGTCCAGGCATGATGTCCTTTAGGCCCATCTTAGCACAATCTCAGGGGGGCTTTGTGAAGAGAGTAAACATCAGGCGTGATCAGTTTTTCAATCCGGAGATCCTAAAAACTGAGTACAAGCTGCAGACATAGTTAAGTGTTAGTGCCACTAGTGCTAAACACCTTCTAGACTCTACCATGTCCATTAATTTAATACCACAGTGGTTAGTGTTAGCTGGTGCTAAATGGCAATAACTATCTAGAACACAACATCTCTGTTAATTTATTATCTCTGTTTGTGTTAGCCTTTGGTTATCAGAATTGTCCACCATTGGTTATCACAGCTGTCCACCATTGATTATCACAGCTGTCCACCATTGGTTATCACAGCTGTCCACCATTGGTTATCAAAGCTGTCCACCATTGGTTATCACAGCTGTCCACCATTGATTATCACAGCTGTCCACCACTGGTTATCAAAGCTGTCCACCGTTGGTTATCACAGCTGTCCACCTTTGGTTATCACAGCTGTCCACCACTGGTTATCAGAACTGTCCACCATTGGTTATCAGAACTGTCCACCATTGGTTATCACAGCTGTCCATCACTGGTTATCACAGCTGTCCACCACTGGTTATCAGAACTGTCCACCATTGGTTATCACAGCTGTCCATCACTGGTTATCAGAACTGTCCACCATTGGTTATCACAGCTGTCCATCACTGGTTATCACAGCTGTCCACCACTGGTTATCAGAACTGTC
Source organism: Prochilodus magdalenae (assembly GCA_024036415.1). Lineage (NCBI taxonomy): Eukaryota > Metazoa > Chordata > Actinopteri > Characiformes > Prochilodontidae > Prochilodus > Prochilodus magdalenae. The sequence goes on along the minus strand of JAMWET010000688.1, from coordinate 77,947 downwards.
CACCATTGGTTATCACAGCTGTCCATCACTGGTTATCACAGCTGTCCACCACTGGTTATCAGAACTGTCCACCATTGGTTATCACAGCTGTCCATCACTGGTTATCAGAACTGTCCACCATTGGTTATCACAGCTGTCCATCACTGGTTATCACAGCTGTCCACCACTGGTTATCAGAACTGTCCACCATTGGTTATCACAGCTGTCCATCACTGGTTATCAGAACTGTCCACCATTGGTTATCAGAACTGTCCACCATTGGTTATCACAGCTGTCCACCATTGGTTATCAAAGCTGTCCACCATTGGTTATCACAGCTGTCCACCATTGGTTATCACAGCTGTCCACCATTGGTTATCACAGCTGTCCACCATTTGTTATCAAAGCTGTCCACCATTGGTTATCACAGCTGTCCACCATTTGTTATCAAAGCTGTCCACCATTGGTTATCACAGCTGTCCACCATTTGTTATCAAAGCTGTCCACCATTGATTATCACAGCTGTCCACCGTTGATTATCACAGCTGTCCACCATTTGTTATCAAAGCTGTCCACCATTGGTTACCACAGCTGTCCACCAATGGTTATGACAGTTCTAACTGACACTAACGGTGTTTGTGTTTCAGGACCTGAGGAGTGCGGTGGTCCGGATTAATGAGTTTGTGGGGAAGAATCTGTCGGACGCTGCCATCGACAGTGTGGTGGAGAGAGCCAGCTTCAGCTACATGAAGAAAGACCCCAGAGCCAACTACGAGTTTATGCCTGAGGACGTCAAGGTTCCAGGAAAAGGGAACTTCCTCCGCAAAGGTTAGAACGTTATCATAACATGTGGAACGTGTTGCCTATTAGATATCACTTATCACACGGTATCTCATGCTGTGCAAAGGTTACACACCACCGGTCATAACAGTGTTCAGTGTGTCCAGCCTTTTACTTCATTCCAGCCTGGATTCCCCAGGAAACTCACTTTCAGTCCCTCAAAGAGACACACCTCCAAAGTTCAGTCTTAGAAGCTGGTTTAGCATGTTCTGGTTTCTTTCAGCATCCAGAGAACCCCAAACACATTTAGTGGTGTTGAGGTTCTGGTCTCTGGGGAGGTCAAGTCCATTGTTCTGACAACACCAGCATCTTGTATGTTTGATGTGTCCGTCTCCTTTTCTCAGTGAGGAACTTTCTAAACAGCTACACCTCCTTTCAGACCTCCACAGCGTCGTGGGGTCGTCTCACACCTTCTTGTATCTACACTCATGGCCCACTGTATCAGCTCCACTGACCATACAGGACACTCTGTAGTTGTCCAGGTCCAGACTGTAGTCCATCTGTTTCTCTGTGTACTGTATTACCCTGTTCTTCAATGGTCAGGACCCCCACAGCACTGCAGTGACACTGAGGTCCTGTGGGGCAGGGTCCTGTCCCCACTGATGAGGGACTAGAGGATGACCAACACTGCACTGTGCAGCAGCAGATGAGCTATCGTCTCTGACTGTCCATCTACAAGGTGGACCAGCAAGGTAGGAGTGTCTAATAGAGTGGACAGTGAGTGGACACAGTGTCTAAACACTCCAGCAGCACTGCTGTGTCTGATCCACTCACACCAGCACCACACACACTAACACACCACCACCACGTCAGTGTCACTGCAGTGCTGAGAATGATCCACCACCCACATAGTACCTGCTCTGTGGTGGTCCTGTGGGGGTCCTGCCCATTGAAGAACAGGGTAACAAAGTACACAGAGTGTACCTAATAAAGTGACTCAGTGAAGGACTGTGTGAGTAACCATCTCGTGACTGTGTGCTGTGCTGTTGCTGTAGGTACAGTGGGAGACTGGAAAAACCATCTAACGGTGGCTCAGAGCGAATGCTTCGACCACGGTTTCCAGGAAAAGATGAAGGACGTCCCCGTGGAGTTTGTGTGGGACATCACAGAGCTAAAGGGCTGAACTCTGACTCCTATCGATGCCTTGTTGTATACTTAAGGGAACCATCCGGTGAGAAATCAGCCAATAAATGTTTGGTGACCAAATTTAGCTTCTTTAGTTTCGCACTGGAGCTAAAAGGCTAACATTGCTAACACACAGCAGAAGTCAATAGTCACCCAAATCTTTTCTGTAGGTCAATTCACTCCAACCATGTGGTCCAGGTCTCAATAAAGTGGCAACGATCCAATGACATATATCCATATATGCAAACAGAAGGTCAGTCCAACAAAAGAACGGAAGGTCCACTTCCCCCATACAATATCTCATAATTCTGACTTACTATCTCATAATTATGACTTAGCATCTCATTATTCTGACATACTATCTCAAAATTATTATTTAAATTATGAATTATTATATACTATCTCATCATTCTGACTTACTATCTCATAATTTTGGCTTATTATCTCATAATTATGACTTAGCATCTCATTATTCTGACATACTATCTCAAAATTATTATTTAAATTATTAATTATTATATACTATCTCATAATTCTGACTTAGCATCTCATAATTATGACTTACTATCTCATAATTATGACTTACTATCTCATGATTATTATTTACTATCTCATAATTATGACTTTGCATCTCATAATTATGACTTACTATCTCATAATTATGACTTTCTATCTCATAATTATGACTTACTATCTCATGATTATTATTTACTATCTCATAATTATGAATTAGCATTTCATTATTCTTACATACTATCTCAATATTATTACTTACTATCTCACAATTATTATATACTATCTCATAATTCTGACTTACTATCTCATAATTATTATTTAAATTATGAATTATTATACACTATCTCATCATTATGACTTTGCATCTCATTATTCTGACATACTATCTCAAAATTATTATTTAAATTATGAATTATTATACACTATCTCATCATTCTGACTTACTATCTCATAATTCTGGCTTATTATCTCATAATTATGACTTAACATCTCATAATTATGACTTACTATCTCATAATTAAGACTTAGCATCTCATTATTCTGACATACTATCTCAAAATTATTATTTAAATTGTTAATTATTATATACTATCTCATAATTATGACTTTGCATCTCATAATTATGACTTACTATCTCATAATTATGACTTTCTATCTCATGATTATTATTTACTATCTCATAATTATGACTTTCTATCTCATAATTATGACTTACTATCTCATGATTATTATTTACTATCTCATAATTATGACTTAGCATCTCGTAATTATGACTTACTATCTCATAATTATGACTTTCTATCTCATAATTATGACTTACTATCTCATGATTATTATTTACTATCTCATAATTATGACTTAGCATTTCATTATTCTTACATACTATCTAAAAATTATTACTTACTATCTCACAATTATTATATACTATCTCATAATTATGACTTAGCATCTTATTATTCTGACATACTATCTCAAACTTATTATTTAAATTATTAATTATTATACACTATCTCATAATTCTGACTTACTATCTCATAATTATGACTTACTATCTCATAATTATGACTTAGCATCTCATAATTATGACTTACTATCTCATAATTATGACTTAGCATCTCATTATTCTGACATACTATCTCATAATTATGACTTAGCATCTCATTATTCTGACATACTATCTCAAAATTATTATTTAAATTATTAATTATTATATACTATCTCATAATTCTGACTTAGCATCTCATAATTATGACTTACTATCTCATAATTATGACTTTCTATCTCATAATTATGACTTACTATCTCATGATTATTATTTACTATCTCATAATTATGACTTAGCATCTCATAATTATGACTTACTATCTCATAATTATGACTTTCTATCTCATAATTATGACTTACTATCTCATTATTCTTACATACTATCTCAAAATTATTACTTACTATCTCACAATTATTATATACTATCTCATAATTTTGACTTACTATCTCATAATTTTTACTTAGCATCTCATAATTATGAATTAGCATTTCATAGCAATCATAGCCCATAGTAAGTCAAACTCCGTCCTAAACCACCACTATTAGCCTGCACCTCCTTAATAGAGTTAGATAGAGTTAGTTTAAAAGGCTGAGAGAAGTTTTAGGGACATTCTAACAGATAAGATTTGGGTGACTATTGGCTTCTAGTGTTAGCATCATTAGCTCTATAGCTTTGGCACTAAACTAAAGAAGCTAAATTAGGGCAGTAAGCGTGTCTCGACTGATTGGCCACGTTTGGGGTCAGACTAGTAGGTACATTTCAGTGTTTGCAAACTGCATAAAAGTTGTTTTAACTTCAGACAGCCAGAAAATGTTCATTGTTTATTGAATATCTATGATTAGGCTAATAGAGCAATAATCTGCACCCTCTGTTTACTTATTATAGTTTTATATACCACCTGTATTGTACATGGACATTCATCACAGAAATGTAAAGAACGCACATGCTAATTCTAGTACTCCAAAAATGCTATGTAAACATTGTAACAGTGTATTAGCATTGTCCAATAAACCATCTGCACAACCAGTCTTTCGTCCTCACTGTTTCACTCTGGTGCTGCTATAACATATACTTTTACGGAGGGAGGTGTTTAGGGTGCAAAGTGTAAGATGATGCCACCTGTATGGGGCAACATATCACCAGAAGGTTATGGTGTCCGCCCCTCCTATCATAAGAAACAAGGAAAATGCACAGTCTACGCCCTTCCCTGCCCACCCCCGCGACCCAACCCTTACTCCTTAACAGTTTAGAAAAAACATTCTGAGTTCAGCATCCAACTTCCTCCATTTCCTCTCCAAGAGGAAAGAGTGTCTTCATCACTTCCTTTGTTTGCTGCTGAATGTGGTTTCTTGTCGAGAGCGGAATCAGCCATCATCCTTTCATTGGCTGCCTGCCCTTAAAAGTTTTAACCGGGAACGGCACCTTCAAGATTGTTGACTAGAGGTTAGTATACATAGCACTGCCTTTTCTTCATCCTCTCATGTTGGATTATCAGCAACACTGCATGTATGTATATATAACCACTCTAAATGATGTTGTTTAGATCAGGCTTTCTCAACCTGTGGGCTCAAAACCACCAGCGGGCCATGTGGAATCCTCTAGTCCTCCATGGGCCTGTAGACAATGGGAGGCAAAACCCGTCATATTTAACTTTATTAGTGTTTTATTAAATATAATAATGCACATATGTAATTAAACACATTCAGGTTGAGATAGCATGGTCACCGACTAGCCACTGGGGGAGACATTTCTCAGGATGCTTTTATATTTTATATGCAAATATATCTTTTTTAATAACTGCAAGTTTTGGTTTGTGTGATTGAACAAAAATAAATTTACATTTATAAAAGTTTATTTATTTTTTATTTATTTTTTATTATTTATTCATTTATTTTTTGCTGCTCGATGCTTTGTAGGTATTATTAGGTGGGCCTTTAAGTGGAAAAGGTTGGGTACGCCTGGTCTACATCTCAACCATTTAACGGTGCAGATTTTTTTTTTTTAAACTTTTATTTTGAAATACGGGACCGGAAGTCGATCCAGTTATCGTAGCTGAGCTCGCAGTCTCCAGCTGTCCGCCTGTCCAGCTCTGGTGGTGTTGAGCTTCGGGGTTAAACTGAATTAACCGAGCAAATAAGCAGCGGAGGATCTTAAAGCAGGCCGAACAGAGCAGGGTGGAGGAGTATAATGAGCTCTAACAGCATGTCGGACCCGCGGAGACAGAACAAGATATTCCGGTGAGTAACGTTATAAAGGTTTACAGCTCGGATTAGAAACAGAGCTACATCAGACCATTACGGCAGAGCACTGGGCCTTCGTTAACCTACAAACCTACCTTTAATTAAGAAAATTCTTAATATAATATAAATATTAAACAAAGCGCTTCATTGCTGATTTATATGCCATGTATGCGCTGGATTTGTTAGTCTTAATGCTAAACTATAGCAAGCCTGTCGTGCGCCATCTTGGAAAAATGGGCCAATCAGAGATCGCGGCGTCAGCGCGTGGCGTTTATCTGGCCAATCAGAGAGCGCCACGTCAGTGGTTCGTCCTCTTCCTGTAGGTCTGTAGTTCCTGCTACAGCAGGGCAGTATGGGAATATGAATTGTTGAATGATATTATAATATGGCAAAATACGTTTTTCAGACTAGCTAAAAACACCTTACAGCTGCACGTTCGGGTAAAAGAGTGGAGAATCAGACATGTTCAGCTGGTTTACTGAGGTTTAGTGTGTGAGGTGAGAGCGTGTGAAACTTATTAAGTGTTATTGACGATATTAAAGTTTAGGTCACATCAGTAAACATTAATCTGTATGTTTATTAAATTAATAATTGGAATACTGTATTAGCTGACTTGCATGTCAGCGGTGCTAGTGGAGGAATTAGAGTAAATCTGATTATGAGGATTCTTAATCCTTAATCTTCTACTGTAGATGTGTGTGTGTGTTTGTATACACACACATTATATATATAATATTATATATATATTTTATATATTTGTGTGTTTATATAGATAGATAGGCAGATCTCTTTATTAATCCCAGAGGGAAAGTCACATATTGCATCAGCCCAACTATATTAATAAGTATTATATAATAATAGATATACACAAATAAAGAGAAAAAAAAGTGCTCACGTAATAATAATAATCTACATAATAATAATAAGCACACCACTATGAGTGGGATAGAAGTTAAAACTGTTAAAAGTCTAATGGTATGTATGTAACGAAAATAACATGATTATGTAAGTATACTGCCATGAAAAGTATCATTACCATGGAGACTGTATGTACAATAATAAAAAGCATAGCACAGTGCAGCTGTATATTTGCCACATTCAGAAGTCATATATATATATATATATATATATATATATATATATATATATATATATATATATATATATATATATATATATATAACGTATGTGTGTGTATACATACTACATACATACACTCAGTATATGTAATTTTTTTCCATGTACATATTATAAATATCTGATTTGGCAGTTTTATTTATTATTGCTGTTATTAATGTAATTTTTATTAGTGAAATTGTTTACCATATTAGAAATGAGATCATTTAGCGATTTCCTTAACGCAAGCTTCATCAACTTCACTTAATAAAGATGGTTAGTCAAAGCGAGAAAAGAAACACAGGGCTACAAAAATAGCATGTCACTGTACCAAACACGCAGTATGAAAATGTTGGGTCCGTGCGACGTGAAACTCGGCTCTGAGGTTCAGACTGAGCTCTGTTAATACGCTGCGTGCCTGAGAGCTGAGGACCCTGGCTAACCACAGCGTGCATATGCACTGTCTCTCTACAGCCTGCTGTACTACAGCACCTAGTGTTTATAGGTCACTGTGGTAGAGTACGGTGGCCAGATTCAGACCCGAGTAGCAGACACTTAGTCGATCTACTGCCCAGCAAGCACCTAAAAAGCACCGCGTTTTGTTTTGTTTGTTGTGCAGCTACAAGCCCCCCTCAGCACAGACTCCAACCCCACCCAGGAGGACCCCACCCCAGACTACATTGAACCTGCTTGGCATGTATCACTTCAGATGCACTGTGTTGGACTCAGGATGCTCAATGGTGACACTACCCAGAAGCCGGAGACGGTGGGGACAGCCATGTTTACATGAAAAACGCAGTAGTGTTTGTGTCTGATGTTACGTGTTATGGTGTTGTTTGTTGTTGTTGTTGCTTTATCAGAGAGACAATGTGACCTGGGTAATTAAACCCTCTGCAGCCGGGAGGTTCCAGTGAGTGGTCACTGGTGTGCAGTAGGCAGGGTCTTTTTTATTTTTGGGTGGGGGGGTGTCTATAAACTATATTGCCAAAAGTATTGGCTCGTCTGTCTTCACACGCTTAGGAACTTGATTGACATCCCATTCTTAATCCATAGGGTGTAATATGATGCTCCACCCTTTACAGCTACAACAGCTACAACTCTTCTGGAAACATTTTCCACAAGGTTAGGAATGTGTTGATGGGAATTCCTCACCATTCCTCCAAAAGCTCATTGGTGAGTGTGTCAGGGACAACTGACTGTTGGACGAGAAGGCCTTTGTGCTCTCCATACTCTCCACTCTAAATCCATCCCCCTAAAAGGTGTTGTAACTCTATCGGTTCTTCGTGGAGGTCAAGTCCAGTTCCTGTTCCACCCCCGCAACTCGCTGTCATCCATGTCTTATATCTGGAAAGTACTCGTTGGTTCTCCTGGGTACTGTTACACCACTAAACCCAGACTCGTTCATTGGCTCACCAGACGGAGAGGTGTGATTGGTCCCTCCAGAGAACACGCCTCCACTGCTCTAGAGTCCAGGGGCGGAGCTTTACACCACTGCGTTCCACGCTCTGCACTGCGCTTGGGGATGTAAGGTTTGGCTGCAGCTGCTCCATGGAAAGCTCTACACACTGTTCTGAGCTGATCTGAAGGACACATGAAGTTTGGAGGTCTGTAGTGATGGACTCTGTAGAAAGTTGGTGACCTCTGTGACCTATGACCCTCAGCATTCGCTGACCCTGCTCTGACATTGTACATGGTTGCTGTCGTACCCAATCGCTCCCACTGTGTTCTAATCCCACTGACAGTGGACTGTGGAATATTTAGTAGGAGGGAGTTTCACCACTGGACTTGTAGCACAGGTGGAGCATCCTATCACGGTACCACGCTGGAGTTCACTGAGCTCCTGAGAGCGACCCGTTCTCTCACTAACGTCAGTAGGAGCAGTCTGCATGTCTAGGTGCTCGGGTTTATACACCTGTGGACCTGGAAGTGACTGGACCACCTGGATTGATAATTTGGATGGGGGAGCGAATACTTTTGGCAATGCAGTGAATCTATCCACAGCAGAGCTAAAACTAACAGTAAATGAAAGGGAAGGTCTGTATAGGTCTCTTCCGCACCCTGTTATTCTCCTAAGTGATGAGGACAAGTCTGACTCTGTGGTGTCTGTGTGCAGCTGAAGTGGTGTGCGTGGATCGCCGTGTACTGCTCCTTCATCAGTTTCGCCAACTCACGAAGCTCAGAGGACACCAAACAGATGATGAGCAGCTTCATGTGAGTAGAGTGTCTGTCTGTCCGTCTGTCCACCACACATAGTCTTAACACTACTGCTGTCTTAAAGCTGCTGCATGGCGTCTGATCACTACCGCACACTTTCTAGAAGTTACTGCAGCTGTCTAATAGCTGCTGTATGCCTTCTAAATACTACTGCAGCTGTCTAAAGGCTGACACACACTGTCCAAACACTACCACACACCATCTAAATACTCCGGCAGCTGTCTCAAGGCTGCTGAATGGCTTCTGAACGCTAAATCCTACTGCAGCTGTCTGAAGGCTACCACACACTGACTGAACACCACTGTAGCTGTGTAAAGCTGCTGCACACCATCTAAAGACTACAGCACAGGGTCTAAACACTCCTGTATTTGTCTAAAGGCTGCTGCACATCGTCTAAATACTGCTGTGGCTGTTTGTAGGCTGCTGCACACCGTCTTTATGCTACCGTCTAAAACCTGACACATGCCGTCTAAACACCGCCACACACCATCTGAATAGCCTGGCAGCTGTCTAAAGGCTGCTGAATGGCTTCTGAACACTACCACACACAGTCTAAATACTTCTGTAGCTGTCTAAAGGCTGCTGAATGGCTTCTGAACACTACCACATACAGTCTAAATACTTCTGTAGCTGTCCAAAGCCTGCTGAATGGCTTCTGAACACTACCACACACAGTCTAAATACTTCTGTAGCTGTCTAAAGGCTGCTGAATGGCTTCTGAACACTACCACACACAGTCTAAATACTTCTGTAGCTGTCCAAAGCCTGCTGAATGGCTTCTGAACACTACCACACACAGTCTAAATACTTCTGTAGCTGTCCAAAGGCTGCTGAATGGCTTCTGAATGTTACCACACACAGTAATTACTTCTGTAGCTGTCTAAAGGCTGCTGAATGGCTTCTGAACACTACCACACACAGTCTAAATACTTCTGTAATTGTCTAAAGGCTGCTGAATGGCTTCTGAACACTACCACACACAGTCTAAATACTTCTGTAGCTGTCTAACGGCTGCTGAATGGCTTCTGAACACAACCACACACAGTCTAAATACTACCGTAGTTGTCTAAAGGCTGCTGAATGGCTTCTGAACACAACCACACACAGTCTAAATACTACCGTAGCTGTCTAAAGGCTGCTGAATGGCTTCTGAACACTACCACACACAGTTTAAATACTACCGTAGCTGTCTAAAGGCTGCTGAATGGCTTCTGAACACTACCACACACAGTCTAAATACTACCGTAGCTGTCTAAAGGCTGCTGAATGGCTTCTGAACACTATCACACACAGTCTAAATACTTCTGTAGCTGTCTAACGGCTGCTGAATGGCTTCTGAACACAACCACACACAGTCTAAATACTACCGTAGCTGTCTAAAGGCTGCTGAATGGCTTCTGAACGTTACCACACACAGTCTAAATACTTCTGTAGCTGTCTAAAGGCTGCTGAATGGCTTCTGAACACAACCACACACAGTCTAAATACTACCGTAGCTGTCTAAAGGCTGCTGAATGGCTTCTGAACGTTACCACACACAGTCTAAATACTTCTGTAGTTGTCTAAAGGCTGCTGAATGGCTTCTGAACACTACCACACACAGTCTAAATACTACCGTAGCTGTCTAAAGGCTGCTGAATGGCTTCTGAACACAACCACACACAGTCTAAATACTACCGTAGCTGTCTAAAGGCTGCTGAATGGCTTCTGAACACTACCACACACAGTCTAAATACTTCCGTAGTTGTCTAAAGGCTGCTGAATGGCTTCTGAACGCTACCACACACAGTCTAAATACTTCCGTAGCTGTCTAACGGCTGCTGAATGGCTTCTGAACACTACCACACACAGTCTAAATACTTCTGTAGTTGTCTAAAGGCTGCTGAATGGCTTCTGAACACTACCACACACAGTCTAAATACTACCGTAGCTGTCTAAAGGCTGCTGAATGGCTTCTGAACACTACCACACACAGTCTAAATACTTCCGTAGCTGTCTAAAGGCTGCTGAATGGCTTCTGAACACAACCACACACAGTCTAAATACTTCCGTAGTTGTCTAAAGGCTGCTGAATGGCTTCTGAACGCTACCACACACAGTCTAAATACTTCTGTAGTTGTCTAAAGACTGCTGAATGGCATCTGAACGTTACCACACACAGTGTAAATACTCCCGTAGCTGTCTAAAGGCTGCTAAATGGCTTCTGAACACAACCACACACAGTCTAAATACTACTGTAGCTGTCTAAAGGCTGCTGAATGGCTTCTGAACGCTACCACACACAGTCTAAATACTACCATAGCTGTCTAAAGGCTGCTGAATGGTTTCTGAACGCTACCACACACTGTCTAAACACTTCTGTAGCTGTCTAAAGGCTGCTGAATGGCTTCTGAACGTTACCACACACAGTCTAAGTACTTCTGTAGCTGTCTAAAGGCTTCTGAATGGCTTCAGAACACTACCACACACAGTCTAAATACTACCGTAGCTGTCTAAAGGCTGCTGAATGGCTTCTGAACACAACCACACACAGTCTAAATACTATCGTAGCTGTCTAAAGGCTGCTGAATGGCTTCTGAACGCTACCACACACAGTCTAAATACTTCTGTAGCTGTCTAACGGCTGCTGAATGGCTTCTGAACACAACCACACACAGTCTAAATACTACCGTAGCTGTCTAAAGGCTGCTGAATGGCTTCTGAACGTTACCACACACAGTCTAAATACTTCTGTAGCTGTCTAAAGGCTGCTGAATGGCTTCTGAACACTACCACACACAGTCTAAATACTTCTGTAGTTGTCTAAAGGCTACTGAATGGCATCTGAACGTTACCACACACAGTCTAAATACTTCTGTAGCTGTCTAAAGGCTGCTGAATGGTTTCTGAACACTTTCACACACAGTCTAAATACTACTGTATTGGTCTAGAGGCTGCCGCACGTTGTCTAAGCACTCCCGTATTTGTCTAAAGGCTGCCGCACACTGTGTAAAGACTACAGATCAGCATGTGGTGTTGATAATTATTCTTATGGAGGATTGTGAATCTTTTTGTCTTCCCCAGGCTGTCCATCTCGGCCGTGGTGATGTCATACCTGCAGAACCCCCAGCCCATGTCGCCGCCGTGGTAGCAAAGATCACGTCCCCTGCTTGAGCTGCAACGATAGCCAACGAGAGACAAAGTGACGCAGCAGCACACGTAACCAGTGGAGAACCCCTCACTGGTGGGACAGTGAACTGACCAGCACTGAAACGGGAACACCTGACCTTTGACCCCGTCTCTGGAGCCACATCTTGAGCTCCTCTGGTCTCTCCACAGCTGTGCTGGGATGGTTTTTATTTGTTTTGTTATTGCTAATAAACCCGTTTACTTGTAGATGATCTAATATATAAAATAAGGTTTATTTTTATTTTCTTTATGTCGTTTTTTTTGACATCAAACTTTGAACTAATTGAGATGAGTGATATGATGGGTGATTTTTTTTGCGTTGCCCCTTGTGACATTTCAATTTTTATTTTTGTTTTCCAGTCACGTGTTTTTTTTTTTTTTTTTCCCGTGACCATAATTATACAGTCAGCTACGTTGGGCAGTGTGATTCAGGTACCGTTCCATATGAGCAGCTTCTTGATGTGATGCTCATCACCACTTGTAAAACAAGACTCGCACTGTGATTTAAGTTGTATACAGGGCTTGGTGTAATACGGAGATAGACTCATGGAGATCTAGACACACAGTGGTAGTGTGAAGGTAACCGAGACAGACGTCCCCCTCTAAAAGCTCCCTTCCAGGAAGTTCCTACAGGAGGTGGTTCTGAATACGCTGCCTGATGTCTGAGACGCTGTTTATGATAGTGTGGAGAAGATCTCAGCCTT
>JAMWET010000688.1:35000-60000 GCA_024036415.1 Prochilodus magdalenae | reverse complement strand
CCTCTCATGATGTATGCAGAAACCTCTGGGATATTAGAGAGAGCGCCGCCCTGCTGGCAGGGAGTGAAAGCACAGCCGCTTAATCACAGCCTGCAGTACCATCCTCCAGCTAGCAGGGGCAGCATATCCAGCACCACCCACTTCCATATGAATGATCTGAGTGTGGAGTCGTGTCAAGATGGCCCGTTTGAGTTCAGCCCGACTGGCCAGGGTGATATGCGTGATCCAGCTGACCCAATGTATTCTATAATGGCCAGAGACTCACTAGTGCCCCCTACAAGAAGAAGGGGAGCGCTGGTGGACCACCGTGATGTCATTAAAGCCCACCAGGCCCACAAGCTGCAGAGCACGCCGCAGGCCAGACGGAAAGAGTGGGAGTGAGTATGACTGCTCAGTAGTGACCCCTAAGCGAAGTCTGTTGACAGTGCTTGTTATGTGACCTGCGATTATTTGTTTATGAGGCAATAGCACCATCTACAGGCCAAATCTTTTATTCCTTTTATTTATATATTTCCTTTCTCATTGGTTGTTAGAAGTCACATGATTACTGTCACATGATCACCATTTCCACCAGTAAACTAGCTAGAGAGCAGCACCTCCGAAGCCCTCTTGTTCATCTAGCTCCATCTGCCTATGTGAACCTAGCAGAAGCCTTGTTTGTAAGTAGATCAGTCCATCTATGTTTACCATCTACTTACCAGAAGTGCCAAATCTTCAATAAACGGACACTCAAGTTTCTACCACAGTTCTTGGTGCCCCGTCATCTCTGAAGCTACCTGGTTCTACTTCATTCAAGTCTGCTAAAAGTGTTTAGCTATCTGGTGATGTGTGCCTCATAATGCACTCAGGTGCCAGAACAGTACCGGTACTGGGCTGAGAGTGGTGATGGTGGTGATACTGGTGATACTGCTAATACTACTGAAAGTAACAACGCTGTTGATACTATTGGTGAAAGTGTTGGTTGTCATACTGGTGGGGACATTAGGGGGATGGTAATGGTCATGATGCCAGTTGCTGGTGCTGGTGGTGGTACTGGTAGTCATAATGGTAATGATAATAGTGGTGATGCTAAAAATGGAACTGGTACTGGACAGATACTGGAAATGATGTTGGTAGTGATACCAGTAAAAATACAGATAGAGGTACTGGTGATAAGGGTATTGGTAGCCATGATGTTGGTGATACTGGTGGTAATTTGGGTGATAGTACTGATAGTGGTGGTGGTCATGAAACTGGTGGTAATGGTTTTATTAGCAGCCACAATATTGGTGATACTGGTGGTAATACTAGTGTTGATTCTGGGTATAGTACTGGTAATAGTACTGGTAGTATTAATGGTACCGATAATGAAACTGATATTGGTGATGCTGATAAAGGTAATGTCAGTGATACTGGTAATGGTATACTGGATATAGTATAGATAGTAATGGTGAGAATGATACTGCTAACCGTATTGAACTAAGAGTGGTGCTGGTGGTGGTACTGGTACCAGTACTGGGGGTGATAATGGTGATACTACTGAAAGCAGTAATGCTATTGGTGGTAATATTAAGGGGATGGTTATTGTATTGATGCCTGTGGCTGGTGCTGGTGGTGGTACTGGTAGTCATAGTGGTAATGATAATAGTGGTGATGCTAAAAATGGAACTGGTACTGGACAGATACTGGAAATTATGTTGGAAGTGATACTAGTAAAATACAGATAGAGGTACTGGTGGTAAGGGTATTGGTAGCCATGATGTTGGCGATGCTGGTGGTAATTTGGGTGATAGTACTGATAGTGGTAATGGGTATATTAGCAGACACACTGTTGGTGATACTGGAGGTAATACTGGTGTTGATTCTGGGTATAGTACTGGTAATACTACTGGTAGTATTATTGGTACCGATAATGAAAATGAAACTGATATTGGTGATGCTGGTAAAGGTAACGTCAGTGATGCTGGTAATGGTATGATGGTGGTGATACTGGTAACATTATTGAACTGAGAGTGGTGCTGGTAGTGATACTGGTAGCAGTACTGGGGTGATACTGGTGATACTACTGAAAGCAGTAATACTATTGGTGGTAATATTAAGAGGATGGTAATGGTAATGATGCTAGTTGCTGGCGCTGGTGGTGGTACTGGTAGTCATGACGGTAATGATAATGGTATCAGTGCTGGAAGTGATACTGGTAGTGATCCCGGTAATGACACAGATTTAGGTATACTGGTAATAGAACAGATATGGGGACTTATTATGGACATTGAAATGATACTGTTGACGGTACTGGTGGTGGCACTGATGCTGGTGTTACTGTAGTGATGGTGATAGAACGGGTAACTACGCTGCTGACTGAAGCTGTCTGCGTAGTTTTATCCGTGATGGACAAGATCAGAGAGAGAGAGAGCCGAGGGGAGACTGAGGGAGGGATAGAGGAGATAAAGCTGTGGTGCTGATGAAAGCAGAACGAGTTGCTGTTATCATTTAGATTAAATTGGTCCTCTACTCTCTCTCTCTCTCTCTCTGTCTCTCTCTCTCTCTCTCTCTCTCTCTCTCTCTCTCTCTCTCTCTCTCTCTCTCTCTCTCTCTCTCTGTCTCTCTCTCTCTCTCTCTGTCCCCTTGTTTCTCAATTTCCTGATTGCCTGTCTGGTTTGTAGAGACGTCGCAGACACTGCTTCTTCTTAAACGAGAAAATTACAGGAAGAAACATTCAGGAAAAGCAGATATCACTCCACTCATTATACAAACATACACACATCATCTAAAGAACAGCTGCATCCAGAGGGAGGTGTGGGAGTGCAGGTGTGTTGGGAAGGAAGATAAAGGTGACCAGGATCAATAACTGATGATACATTTAGACTGATATGATCAATATTTATTGAGCTACACATACAGAAGTCTGTCTCTCAGTATGGCGTCGGGCCGCCGTGTTCGCTAACCCAACACGCCAGACGTCTCGGTATGGAGCTGTAGAGGTTCCTAATGGAGTCCTGTGATAATCCATCCCATGCAGCTTGAACATCCTCACACAGTTCCTGCAGATGGTGCGGTAGGGGTGGAGGTGGAGGGACACCAGGCCTTCTGGACGTGTGACGGCAAACCGTTCATCTTGGTGCTGACCATGGTGCCTCCACACACGGATTCGTTGGGCGTCTCCACCAAGACTAAAGCGGGACTCGTCACTGAAGATGACCCGCTGCCATTCTGAGTCCCTCCATGACAGTCTGGTACGACACCACTGCAGCCTTAGTGACGGTGACGTGGTGTTAAGGACAGTCGTGGTAACGGTCTGTGTGCATGTAGTCCTTTCTGAGAACAGAAAGTGAGACAGTAGAGAGAGATGCAAGGGAGGGACAGAGCAGAGAGAGAGAGAGAGAGAGAGAGAGAGAGAGGGAGGTAGAGAGACTCTGAGTCACAGTAGGCCGGAGATATACAGACAGTAGTCAGTAATTACAGAGCTTTACATAGAGCCTGTGTGGCTGTAGGAGAGAATAAACCCAGCATCAGCCTGACACTTAAACCCAACACTATTTATACACTGACTGGGTCCACAGCCAGCCTTCAGACTGACACCCCACAGTCTCACATCCTCATCCTCATCGGCACGAAGCACCAAGTACCTGAGTTACAACTGAGACCTCCTGTGGTAGAATAGTAGAAGTTCCTCTTTAGACCTCCACTGGAGTAATGGTACTAAAGTATGTACCTTTAGATGTTCTTAAGTATGGAGAGTAACAGTACTGAAGTATGTACCTTCAGATGTACTTAAGTATGGAGAGTACCAGTACTAAAGTATGTACCTTCAGATGTACTTAAGTATGGAGAGTACCAGTACTAAAGTATGTACCTTCAGATGTACTTAAGTATGGAGAGTACCAGTACTAAAGTATGTACCTTCAGATGTACTTAAGTATGGAGAGTACCAGTACTAAAGTATGTACCTTCAGATGTACTCAAGTATGGAGAGTACCAGTACTAAAGTATGTACCTTCAGATGTACTTAAGTATGGAGAGTACCAGTACTAAAGTATGTACCTGCAGATGTACATAAGTATGGAGAGTACCAGTACTAAAGTATGTTCCTTCAGATGTACTTAAGCATGGAGAGTACCAGTACTAAAGTATGCACCTTCAGATGTACTTAAGTATGGAGAGTACCAGTACTAAAGTATGCACCTTCAGATGTACTTAAGTGTGTAGAGTAACGGTACTAAAGTATGTACCTTCAGATGTACTTAAGTATGGAGAGTAACAGTACTAAAGTATGTACCTTCAGATGTACTTAAGTATGGAGAGTAATGGTACTAAAGTATGTACCTTCAGATGTACTTAAGTATGGAGAGTACCAGTACTAAAGTATGCACCTTCAGATGTACTTAAGTATGGAGAGTAACGGTACTAAAGTATGTTCCTTCAGATGTACTTAAGCATGGAGAGTACCAGTACTAAAGTATGTACCTTCAGATGTACTTAAGTATGGAGAGTACCAGTACTAAAGTGTGTACCTTCAGATGTACTTAAGTATGGAGAGTAACAGTACTAAAGTATGTACCTTCAGATGTACTTAAGTATGGAGAGTACCAGTACTAAAGTATGTACCTTCAGATGCACTTAAGTATGGAGAGTAACAGTACTAAAGTATGTACCTTCCGATGTACTTAAGTATGGAGAGTACCAGTACTAAAGTATGTACCTTCAGATGCACTTAAGTATGGAGAGTAACAGTACTAAAGTATGTACCTTCCGATGTACTTAAGTATGGAGAGTAACAGTACTAAAGTATGTACCTTCAGATGTACATAAGTATGGAGAGTACCAGTACTAAAGTATGTCCCTTCAGATGTACTTAAGTATGGGGAGTACCAGTACTAAAGTATTGTTTCCTTCAGATGTATTTAGATGGACTGAGTAACAGGTAACTAAAAACGTGTGACAGAATCAATGTACTTAAGTATGGAAGTCCTAACACCAGTACTAAGTATGTACCTTCAGATGTACTTAAGTGTATGGAGAGTACAGTAACAGTACTAAAGTAATGTACCTTCAGATGTACTAAGTATGGAGAGTAAATGTACTAAAGTATGTACCTTCAGGATGTACTTAAGTATGGAGAGTAACAGTACTAAAGTATGTACCTTCAGATGTACTTAAGTATGGAGAGTAACAGTACTAAAGTATGTGTACCTTCAGATGTACTTAAGTATGGAGAGTAAACAGTACTAAAGTATGTACCTTTCAGAATGTACTTAAGTATGGAGAGTACCAGTACTAAAGTATGTACCTTCAGATGTACTTAAGTATGGAGAGTAACAGTACTAAAGTATGTACCTTCAGATGTACTTAAGTATGGAGAGTAACAGTACTAAAGTATGTACCTTCAGATGTACTTAAGTATGGAGAGTAACAGTACTACAAGTATGTACCTTCAGATGTACTTAAGTATGGAGAGTAAAGTACTAAAGTATGTACTCGTCCTTAAGATGTACTTAAGTATGGAGAGTAACAGTACTAAAGTATGCACCTTCAGATGTCACTTAAGTATGGAGAGTAACCAGTACTAAAGTATGTACCTTCAGATGTACTTAAGTATGTGAGAGTAACTCAGTACTAAAGTATGTACCCTTCAGATGTTACTTAAGTATGGAGAGTAACAGTACTAAAGTATGTACCTTCAGATGTACTTAAGTATGGAGAGTAACCAGTACTAAAGTATGTACCTTCTCAGATGTACTTAAGTATGGAGAGTAACAGTACTAAAAGTATGTACCTTCAGATGTACTTAAGTATTGGAGAGTAACAGTTACTAAAGTATGTACCTTCAGATGTACTGTAAATGGCGTCAAGTAGTAACAGTACTAAAGTATGTACCTTCAGATGTACTTAAGCTATGGAGAGTTAACATTACTAAAGTATGTACCTTCAGATCTTCACTTAAGTATGGATAGTAACAGTACTAAAGTATGTCCCTTCAGATGTACTTAAGTATGGAGAGTAACAGTACTAAAGTATGTACCCTTTTCGGATGTACTTAAAATGGAGAGTAACAGTACTAAAGTATGAACCTTCAAGAATGTACTTAAGTATGGAGAGTACCAGTACTAAAGTATGTTACCGTTCAGATGTACTTAATTGCATGGTGACGTAACTAGACTGTATGTACCTGGCGGTAATGGATCATAACTAAAAGTATGTACCTTCAGATGTACTGAAGTATGGAGAGTAACAGGAGCATGGTTTATTACGGCTCTAATGTTCTATTATCATTTCTGGAACAGGACTCTTCATCAGCTCAGTGTAGGTGAAGAGGCTCTAGTGTCTCTCAGTCCACCAGTCTCTAATAGAAGCTCATTCATTAGTCTGACACTGACGTCTATTCACATCACCATCAGCACAGAACACTGAAGGAGAACCGGTTCCATTAGCTAGAGCCAGATACATGACCTTCTAAAAATCTGTGTTGAAGGTGGAGGCAACTGAAGCTGAAAACCAACACAGCACCTGAAACGTTAAGCTCTGGTGGTGGGCCGGAATGTCCTGCAGTGCTGTAGATAGGCTGTAGATGGCGCTACAGGACAATGACACATGCACACTGGTGCCCTCACTAATCACATCATATACTGCCAAAAACCTGCCTGTAGTCTCTCTCTCTCTCTCTCTCTCTCTCTCTCTTTCTCTCTCTCTCTCTCTCTCTCTCTCTCTCTCTCTCTCTCTCTCCCTCACTCCCCCTCTCTCTCAGTGCATTATGGTAATGATTATGAGTCTGTATTTAAGCCCTGTATTGACGAGTGCTGCCTATAAATTAGACCTAATGGCCTTAATCATTACTCTCATGCCATGCAGTGTGAGTCAACGTGTGCGGTCAGATGGACAAAGCTTAGTGCGGGACCCACTGCACCACCAATCTCTGTGTAGGGTGATAGAGGGGGAACCAACACCCATTAACACAGCAACATCACAATATACCACAGTACCTACATTTAGAGCTTAGAGTTATACACTCGCCCTAATGAGAAACTGTAGAACAGACTCAGTCTATACCACAGTACCTACATTTAGAGCTTAGAGTTATACACTCCACCTAATGAGAAACTGTAGAACAGACTCAGTCTATACCACAGTACCTACATTTAGAGTTTAGAGTTATACACTCAATCTAATGAGGAAAACCTTCTGTAGAAATTGCAGCACTCTGTATATTACCACAGTACCTACATTTAGAGCTTATTTTAATACACTCCACCCTAATGAGCAAACTGTGACAACCAGACTCAGTCTATACCACATGTACCTACATTTGCTAGAGCTTAGAGAGTTATACACTCAATCTAATGCGAAACTGTAGAACAGACTCTGTATATACCACAGTACCTACATTTATTAGCTTAGAGTTTATACACTCGACCTAATGAGAAACTGTATACCAACTCAGTCTATACCACAGTACCTACATTTTAGAAGCTTAGAGTTATACACTCCACCTAACGAGAAACTGTAGAACAGACTCAGTCTATACCGACAGTACCTACATTTAGAGCTTAGAGAGTTATACACTGTATCCCACCTAATGAGAAACTGTAGAACAGACTCAGTCTATACCACAGTACCTACATTTAGAGCTTAGAGTTATACACTCCACCTAATGAGAAACTGTAGAACAGACTCAGTCTATACCACAGTACCTACATTTAGAGCTTAGAGTTATACACTCCACCTAACGAGAAACTGTAGAACAGACTCAGTCTATACCACAGTACCTACATTTACAGCTTAGAGTTATACACTCCACCTAATGAGAACCTGTAGAACAGACTCAGTCTATACCACAGTGCCTACATTTAGAGCGTAGACCTGGGGAGATTTGTATATTTTTACCAGGCCATGTCTTTGTTTCTTTCTCCACCTTTACACGGGGTCTTGGTCAGTGTGTGTATTATTGATCACGTTCTGCACCTGATCAATAAGCTTACTAATTACATCAATCACATCAATGCATGTGCATGAGCGACTGGCCGTGTGGGTTGTCCCTCATTCTTCTGAGCTCCTTCCTGATTGGTCGACTGTCATTTAGTGCTCTTTCTCAATGGAGGGCTGATTTATACACACACACACACACACACACACACACACACACACACACACACACTCACTCACACACACACACACACACAGACACACACAGTCCCCTCGCTCTGGCTCAGAGTGACTCAGTGGACTTATTGATTATGAAACACATAAAGTCAGATTTATGGGAGAGAAGGAGAGCGAGAGAGAAAATGAGAGAAGGAGAGAGAGAGGGAAAGAGAGGAAGAAAGAGGGAGGGGGAGGGAGAGGGATACAAGAGAGAGAGAGGAAGGGGAGAGAGAAAAAGAGAGAGAAGGAAGGATGAAGAGAGAGAAAGGAAGAGAGAGAAAAGTAAGAGAGGGAGAGATGAGGAAAAGTAGGGAAAAAGAGAGGAGAGACAAATGCAAGGAAAGAGTGGACAAAAGAACGCCAAAGAGAGACAGAAGAGGGAAAAAAGAGAGGGCCACAGAGAGAGAAAGAGACAATGTGTGAAGAAAGAAAAAGTGAGAGACAGATATAAGAGAAAGAGGAAAGAGAGGAGAGGACAGAGAGTAAGACAAAGAAAGAAAGGGAAAGAGAGAGAGCAGAGAGAGGGAAAAGAAAAAGAGAGTGAGAAGAAGAAGAAGAGACTGGGGAAATGAATAGGCAAATGCTGGGGTGTAGCCAGTCTGATACTGGGGGGGCACATTTGCCACCTCAGCCCCTAAAACATTACCCAGCTGTAAGCTGGTCCGACTGTAGCTAAGGTGAAGTATGTACAGTGACGTGGTGGAGCAGCGTTAATGTGGAGTTACAGTAAACAGCAAGTAGTTATGGATCTGCTGCCCTGAGGGTACTGGTGTTTGTGTCCTGTGATGGTGTTTTTATTCCTGTGATGGATTTTGTGTCTCGTGATGGTGTTTGTGTCCTGTGAGGTTGGTTGTGTCATGTGATGGTGTTTGTGTCCTGTGGTAGATTTTATGTCCTGTGATGGTGTTTGTGTCCTGTGATGGTGTTTTTGTCCTGTGGTGGTGTTTGTGTTCTGTGGTGGTGTTTGTGTCTCGTGATGGTGTTTGTGTCCTGTGATGGTGTTTGTGTCCTGTGGTAGATTTTATGTTCTGTGATGGTGTTTTTGTCCTGTGATGGTGTTTGTGTCCAGTGGTGGTTTTGTGTTCTGTGATGGTGTTTTTGTCCTGTGGTGGTGTTTGTGTCCTGTGTTGGTGTTTGTGTCCCGTGATGGTGTTTGTGTCCTGTGGTGGTGTTTGTGTCCTGTAATGGTGTTTTTGTCCTATGATGGTTTTTGTGTCCTGTGATGTTGTTTGTGTCCTGTGGTGGTGTTTGTGTCCTGTGATGGTGTTTGTGTCCTGTGGTGGTTTTGTGTTCTGTGATGGTGTTTGTGTCCTGTGGTGGTTTTGTGTTATGTGATGGTGTTTGTGTCCTGTGGTGGTGTTTGTGTCCTGTGGTGGTTTTGTGTCCTTTTATGTTTTTTGTGTTCTGTGATGGTGTTTGTGTCCTGTAATGGTGTTTGTGTCCTATGATGGTTTTTGTGTCCTGTGGTGGTTTTGTGTCATGTGATGGTGTTTGTGTCCTGTGGTGGTTTTGTGTCCTGTGGTGGTGTTTGTGTCCTGTGGTGGTTTTGTGTCTTGTGGTGGTTTTGTGTCCCGTGATGGTGTTTATGTCCTGTGGTGGTGTTTGTTTCCTGTGGTGGCATTTGTGTCCTGTGGTGGCGTTTGTGTCCTGTGGTGGCGTTTGTGTCCTGTGGTGGTTTTGTGTCTTGTGGTGGTTTTGTGTCCCGTGATCATGTTTGTGTCCCGTGGTGGTGTTTGTGTCCTGTGGTAGATTTTGTGTCCTGTGGTGGTTTTGTGTCCCGTGATGGTATTTGTGTCCTGTGGTGGTGTTTGTGTCCCGTGATCGTGTTTGTGTCCCGTGATGGTGTTTGTGTCCTGTGGTGGTGTTTGTGTCCCGTGATGGTGTTTTTGTCCTGTGATGGTGTTTGTGTCCAGTGGTGGTTTTGTGTTCTGTGATGGTGTTTTTGTCCTGTGGTGGTGTTTGTGTCCTGTGTTGGTGTTTGTGTCCCGTGATGGTGTTTGTGTTCTGTGGTGGTGTTTGTGTCCTGTAATGGTGTTTTTGTCCTATGATGGTTTTTGTGTCCTGTGATGTTGTTTGTGTCCTGTGGTGGTGTTTGTGTCCTGTGATGGTGTTTGTGTCCTGTGGTGGTTTTGTGTTCTGTGATGGTGTTTGTGTCCTGTGGTGGTTTTGTGTTATGTGATGGTGTTTGTGTCCTGTGGTGGTGTTTGTGTCCTGTGGTGGTTTTGTGTCCTATTATGTTTTTTGTGTTCTGTGATGGTGTTTGTGTCCTGTAATGGTGTTTGTGTCCTATGATGGTTTTTGTGTCCTGTGGTGGTTTTGTGTCATGTGATGGTGTTTGTGTCCTGTGGTGGTTTTGTGTCCTGTGGTGGTGTTTGTGTCCTGTGGTGGTTTTGTGTCTTGTGGTGGTTTTGTGTCCCGTGATGGTGTTTATGTCCTGTGGTGGTGTTTGTTTCCTGTGGTGGCATTTGTGTCCTGTGGTGGCGTTTGTGTCCTGTGGTGGCGTTTGTGTCCTGTGGTGGTTTTGTGTCTTGTGGTGGTTTTGTGTCCCGTGATCATGTTTGTGTCCTGTGGTGGTGTTTGTGTCCTGTGGTAGATTTTGTGTCCTGTGGTGGTTTTGTGTCCCGTGATGGTATTTGTGTCCTGTGGTGGTTTTGTGTCCCGTGATCGTGTTTGTGTCCCGTGATGGTGTTTGTGTCCTGTGGTGGTGTTTGTGTCCCGTGATGGTGTTTGTGTCCCGTGATGGTGTTTGTGTCCTGTGGTGGTGTTTGTGTCCTGTGGTGGTGTTTTTGTCCTGTGATGGTGTTTGTGTCCTGTGGTGGTGTTTTTGTCCTGTGATGGTGTTTGTGTCCTGTGGTGGTGTTTGTGTCCTGTGGTGGTGTTTTTGTCCTGTGATGGTGTTTGTGTCCTGTGGTGGTGTTTGTGTCCTGTGATGGTGTTTGTGTACCGTGATGGTGTTTGTGTCCTGTGGTGGTGTTTGTGTCCTGTGGTGGTGTTTGTGTCCTGTGATGGTGTTTGTGTCCTGTGGTGGTTTTGTGTTCTGTGGTAGATTTTGTGTCCTCTGATGGTTTTTTGTCCTCTGATGGTTTTTGCGCCCTGTGTTGGTGTTTGTGTCCTGTGGTGGTGTTTTTGTCCTATGATGGTTTTTGTGTCCCGTGATGGTGTTTGTGTCCTGTGGTGGTGTTTGTGTCCTGTGGTGGTGTTTGTGTCCTGTGATGGTGTTTGTGTCCTGTGATGGTGTTTGTGTCCTGTGATGGTGTTTGTGTCCTGTGTTGGAAAGAGACAGGAGAGACTGAGAGAGAGAACAGCATAAATGTAGTGAGGGAGCAACAGAGAACAGAAGAAGAAGAATTAAAAAGAAAGAGTAGAGAGAGGAAAAGGAAAGGGAGAAATATAGAGGGTAAGAGGGAGGTGGAGAGAGGAGACAGGCAGAGGCAGGGGGAGGGAGAGATAGAGGGAGAAAGAGAGAGATAGAGGGAGGATGTTTAACTAGTCACTTTATCACTGTCTCATTTGCTCCTGCCAGCTGCCCTACTTACAACACTCGCTTCCGCAGGGATGAGGATATATCCAGATGGTGACAAATGAAAGGAAAATCTGGAATAAAGGAGTGGAGGAGCGCTCCTTATGCACAGGGGCAGGTATAAAAACACCGAGCCGGTCCAGCTGACCTGTATTAGCTCGGTTCGCTAGCACTGCATCTCAGTTGCGTACTACACACTAACACCATATGGTGTCTACTCCGTACTGGTCCTAATAGTGTGGGATCTGCAGGCTAGTACTCACAGTATTAGCATTAGCATCGTTTCTCACTAACAGGAAGGGGTGGAGCTCAGGTCATTACCGAGCTGGACTCTGATAGGCTGCTTCAGCCGGGGGGGTTGTTTGCACAACACGAAAAAATAAACACATTGTTTACTAGAGTATGTTCATTCCTCAGCATCCGTCATGTTTTTCAGAATTTTCCAGATGTGAGAACCTCCACCCTTTCCATTAACCGTTGCATTGTGGGACAGCAGTGTCCACCATTACCATACTCAAAAATTGACGTGAAAATTGAAAGTGTAAATTGTGGGTTTTTGAGTTTACTCAGCTTTGACTGTAAGAACTTCGGCAACTTCTCAGTGACCAAGAATACCATAGCAACACCCTAGCAACCACATGGGATATCATGGCAACTATCTGGAATACCATATCAACTGCTTAACTTGGCAATGACCAGGAACACCCTAGCACTCACATAGCCACCATTTAGGGTACCATAGCAACCACCTAGCAACACTTTAGCAATCTCCTGAGATCTACTGTCAACTGCAGTACCTTAGCAATGACCGGGAATACCGTAGCAGTCTCATAGCAACTCCCTTGCAACCACTTAGCCACACCATAGCAACCAGCTGGAAGACCCTTGCGACTGCAGCACCATGGCAACGTCCTGGAGTACCAAAGCAACTCTCTACCAATGCCCTAGCAGCCATCTAGGATACTGTAGCAACCATCTAGCGCCTGCTTAGCAACCACCCGCAACCATTTACAGACAGCCCAGCAAATACATATCATAGCAACCGTCTTATTAAACATCAAAGCAAACTTGGGCTGTACCCTGAAGCCTGTAGACCCTCCACACTACCAGGGGGTGGAGTCACTGTGAGACCATGATCTGTCCACAGGTGGTCTACCTCCACGTCTTTGGTGTATGAAGGTTCTAGTGGTAGGGTTCTCAAACCTCAGCACAGGTCTATAGAGATGTGGAGAACAGTGATATGGCCAGATGGGTCATCCTTCAACATGTTCTCCAACAGTGGGTGAGTGCATGTGCATATATGCATATATACACCTGTGTAAATATAAGTTTACTGGACAAGAAAGTCCTGGACAAGTTTCTGGATGTAGCCACGTCAGTGTTCAGACTTTCTTACATCAAAGAGTTTGCACAGTTGCACCAGATTTGGTGGATGCCATTCCTGACACAATTCCGAGGAGAATTCCCTGTAGACTGGCACGCCCACATGCAGTCACTCCTTTTACCCAATGATTAACATCTGCTTTGGAGCCATTTTCCACACATGGAACGAGACTCTTCCCAATCCCGTCACTCACACCCTGCAGGTGTTTAGAGCCCCGTCGTCCTCGTGGGGCACCTTAAAAATGCAAACGCACTCAATTATTGTAACTTATAACTGATTTAATAAAACATTCCTATAACAAGTACAGTACAGAGCGTCTATATGCTGCACACCCACACCCAGACACACACACCAACACCCCCACCCTCACCACACACACACAGGTTGTTGAAATGAGGCCATTCAGTTTTAGACTCCACCTGCAGCAGAACAGGGACACAGCTACAGTAAATAGGCCATGTGTACTGATAATACACTACTATATATAATACACCATACCTCTCTATCACTCTCTCTATCAGTCTATACCTCTCTACCACTCTACCACTCTATCACTCTCTCTATCAGTCTATACCTCTCTACCACTCTACCACTCTATCACTCTCTCTATCAGTCTATACCACTCTATCACTCTCTCTATCAGTCTATACCTCTCTATCACTCTCTCTATCAGTCTATACCTCTCTATCACTCTCTCTATCAGTCTATACCTCTCTATCACTCTCTCTATCAGTCTATACCTCTCTATCACTCTCTCTATCAGTCTATACCTCTCTACCACTCTACCACTCTATCACTCTCTCTATCAGTCTATACCTCTCTACCACTCTACCACTCTATCACTCTCTCTATCACTCTATACCTCTCTATTACTCTATACCTCTCTATCACTCTACCACTCTCTCCACCAGTCTATACCTCTCTACCATTCTACCACTCTCTCTACCAGTCTATACCTCTCTATCACTCTATACCTCTCTATCACTCTATACCTCTCTATCACTCTATAACTCTCTATCACTCTACCACTCTCTCTCCCAGTCTATACCTCTCTACCACTCTCTACCAGTCTATACCTCTCTACCACTCTACCACTCTCTCCACCAGTCTATACCTCTCTACCATTCTACCACTCTCTCTACCAGTCTATACCTCTCTATCACTCTATACCTCTCTATCACTCTATAACTCTCTATCACTCTACCACTCTCTCTCCCAGTCTATACCTCTCTACCACTCTCTACCAGTCTATACCTCTCTACCACTCTATCACTCTCTCTATCAGTCCATACCTCTCTACCACTCTACCACTCTCTCTACCAGTCTATACCTCTCTATCACTCTATACCTCTCTATCACTCTATAACTCTCTATCACTCTACCACTCTCTCTACCAGTCTATACCTCTCTACCACTCTCTCTACCAGTCTATACCTCTCTACCACTCTACCACTCTATCACTCTCTCTATCAGTCCATACCTCTCTACCACTCTATCACTCTCTCTATCAGTCCATACCTCTCTACCACTCTATCACTCTCTCTACCAATCTATACCTCTCTATCACTCTATAACTCTCTATCACTCTACCACTCTCTCTACCAGTCTATACCTCTCTACCACTCTACCACTCTCTCCACCAGTCTATACCTCTCTACCACTCTACCACTCTCTCCAGCAGTCTATACCTCTCTACCACTCTACCACTCTCTCTACCAGTCTATACCTCTCTATCACTCTATACCTCTCTATCACTCTATAACTCTCTATCACTCTACCACTCTCTCTACCAGACTATACCTCTCTACCACTCTACCACTCTCTCCACCAGTCTATACCTCTCTATCACTCTATACCTCTCTATCACTCTATAACTCTCTATCACTCTACCACTCTCTCTACCAGTCTATACCTCTCTACCACTCTCTCTATCAGTCCATAACTCTCTACCACTCTACCACTCTATCACTCTCTCTATCAGTCCATACCTCTCTACCACTCTACCACTCTCTCTACCAGTCTATACCTCTCTATCACTCTATACCTCTCTATCACTCTATACCTCTCTATCACTCTATAACTCTCTATCACTCTACCACTCTCTCTACCAGTCTATACCTCTCTACCACTCTCTCTACCAGTCTATACCTCTCTACCACTCTACCACTCTATCACTCTCTCTATCAGTCCATACCTCTCTACCACTCTATCACTCTCTCTACCAATCTATACCTCCCTATCTCTCTATACCTCTCTATCACTCTATAACTCTCTATCACTCTACCACTCTCTCTACCAGTCTATACCTCTCTACCACTCTATCACTCTCTCCACCAGTCTATACCTCTCTACCACTCTACCACTCTCTCCACCAGTCTATACCTCTCTACCACTCTACCACTCTCTCTACCAGTCTATACCTCTCTATCACTCTATACCTCTCTATCACTCTATAACTCTCTATCACTCTACCACTCTCTCTACCAGTCTATACCTCTCTACCACTCTCTCTACCAGTCTATACCTCTCTACCACTCTACCACTCTATCACTCTCTCTATCAGTCCATACCTCTCTACCACTCTACCACTCTATCACTCTCTCTATCAGTCCATACCTCTCTACCACTCTACCACTCTCTCTACCAGTCTATACCTCTCTATCACTCTATACCTCTCTATCACTCTATACCTCTCTATCACTCTATAACTCTCTATCACGCTACCACTCTCTCTACCAGTCTATACCTCTCTACCACTCTCTCTACCAGTCTATACCTCTCTACCACTCTACCACTCTATCACTCTCTCTATCAGTCCATACCTCTCTACCACTCTATCACTCTCTCTACCAATCTATACCTCCCTATCTCTCTATACCTCTCTATCACTCTATACCTCTCTATCACTCTATAACTCTCTATCACTCTACCACTCTCTCTACCAGTCTATACCTCTCTACCACTCTACCACTCTCTCCACCAGTCTATACCTCTCTACCACTTTACCACTCTCTCTATCAGTTCATACCTCTCTACCACTCTTTCTACCAGTCTATACCTCTCTATCACTCTATACCTCTCTATCACTCTCTCTATCAGTCTATACCTCTCTACCACTCTCTCTATCAGTCCATACCTCTCTACCACTCTACCACTCTCTCTATCAGTCCATACCTCTCTACCACTCTATACCTCTCTATCACGCTACCACTCTCTCTACCAGTCTATACCTCTCTATCACTCTATACCTCTCTACCACTCTACCACTCTCTCCACCAGTCTATACCTCTCTACCACTCTACCACTCTCTCCACCAGTCTATACCTCTCTACCACTCTACCACTCTCTCCACCAGTCTATACCTCTCTACCACTCTACCACTCTCTCTACCAGTCTATACCTCTCTATCACTCTATACCTCTCTATCACTCTATAACTCTCTATCACTCTACCACTCTCTCTACCAGTCTATACCTCTCTACCACTCTACCACTCTCTCCACCAGTCTATACCTCTCTATCACTCTATACCTCTCTATCACTCTATAACTCTCTATCACTCTACCACTCTCTCTACCAGTCTATACCTCTCTACCACTCTCTCTATCAGTCCATACCTCTCTACCACTCTACCACTCTATCACTCTCTCTATCAGTCCATACCTCTCTACCACTCTACCACTCTCTCTACCAGTCTATACCTCTCTATCACTCTATACCTCTCTATCACTCTATACCTCTCTATCACTCTACCACTCTCTCTACCAGTCTATACCTCTCTACCAGTCTATACCTCTCTACCACTCTACCACTCTATCACTCTCTCTATCAGTCCATACCTCTCTACCACTCTATCACTCTCTCTACCAATCTATACCTCCCTATCTCTCTATACCTCTCTATCACTCTATAACTCTCTATCACTCTACCACTCTCTCTACCAGTCTATACCTCTCTACCACTCTATCACTCTCTCCACCAGTCTATACCTCTCTACCACTCTACCACTCTCTCTACCAGTCTATACCTCTCTATCACTCTATACCTCTCTATCACTCTATACCTCTCTATCACTCTACCACTCTCTCTACCAGTCTATACCTCTCTACCACTCTCTCTACCAGTCTATACCTCTCTACCACTCTACCACTCTATCACTCTCTCTATCAGTCCATACCTCTCTACCACTCTACCACTCTATCACTCTCTCTATCAGTCCATACCTCTCTACCACTCTACCACTCTCTCTACCAGTCTATACCTCTCTATCACTCTATACCTCTCTATCACTCTATAACTCTCTATCACGCTACCACTCTCTCTACCAGTCTATACCTCTCTACCACTCTCTCTACCAGTCTATACCTCTCTACCACTCTACCACTCTATCACTCTCTCTATCAGTCCATACCTCTCTACCACTCTATCACTCTCTCTACCAATCTATACCTCCCTATCTCTCTATACCTCTCTATCACTCTATAACTCTCTATCACTCTACCACTCTCTCTACCAGTCTATACCTCTCTAACACTCTACCACTCTCTCCACCAGTCTATACCTCTCTACCGCTCTACCACTCTCTCTATCAGTTCATAACTCTCTACCACTCTACCACTCTTTCTACCAGTCTATACCTCTCTATCACTCTATACCTCTCTATCACTCTCTCTATCAGTCTATACCTCTCTACCACTCTCTCTATCAGTCCATACCTCTCTACCACTCTACCACTCTCTCTATCAGTCCATACCTCTCTACCACTCTATACCTCTCTATCACTCTACCACTCTCTCTACCAGTCTATACCTCTCTATCACTCTATACCTCTCTATCACTCTACCACTCTCTCTACCAGTCTATACCTCTCTATCACTCTCTCTATAAGTCTATACCTCTCTATCACTCTCTCTATGAGTCTATACCTCTCTATCACTTTCTCTATCAGTCTATAGCTCTCTACCACTCTACCACTCTCTCTACCAGTCTATACCTCTCTACCACTTTCTCTATCAGTCTATAGCTCTCTACCAGTCTATACCTCTCTACCACTTTCTCTATCAGTCTATACCTCTCTACCATTCTCTCTACCAGTCTATACCCCTCTAACACTCTCTCTATCAGTCTATACCTCACTACCACTCTTTCAATCAGTCTATACCCCTCTAACACTCTCTCTATCAGTCTATACCTCTCTATCACTCTCTATCAGTCTATACCACTCTACCACTATATCAGTCTATACCTCTCTACCACTCTCTCTATCAGTATATACCTCTCTATCACTTATCCCTATCAGTCTATACCTCTCTTCCACTCTCTATCAGTCTATACCTCTCTACCACTCTCTATCAGTCTATACCTCTCTACCACTCTCTTTATCAGTCTATACCTCTCTACCACTCTCTATCAGTCTATACCTCTCTACCACTCTCTTTATCAGTCTATACCTCTCTACCACTCTCTCTATCAGTCTATACCTCTCTACCTTTCTCTATCAGTCTATACCTCTCTACCACTCTCTCTATCAGTCTATATCTCTTTACCACTCTATCAGTCTATACCTCTCTACCACTCTTTCTATCAGTCTATATCTCTCTACCACTCTCTCTATCAGTCTATACCTCTCTACCACTCTCTTTATCAGTCTATACCTCTCTCTCTATCAGTCTATAGCTCTCTACCACTCTCTCTATCAGTCTATACCTCTCTACCCCTCTTTCTAGCAGTCTATACCTTGCTTCCACTGTCTCTATCAGTCTATACCTCTCTACCACTCTCTCTATCAGTCTATACCCCTCTAACACTCTCTCTACCAATCTATACCTCTCTACCACTCTCTCTATCAGGCTATACCTCTCTACCACTCTCTCTATCAGTCTATACCCCTCTAACACTTTCTCTATCAGTCTATACCTCTCTATCACTCTCTCTATCAGTCTATACCTCTCTACCACTATATCAGTCTATACCTCTCTACCTTTCTCTATCAGTATATACCTCTCTATCACTTATCCCTATCAATCTATACCTCTCTTCCACTCTCTATCAGTCTATACCTCTCTACCACTCTCTCTATCAGTTTCTACCTCTCTCTATCAGTCTATACCTCTCTACCACTCTCTTTATCAGTCTATACCTCTCTACCACTCTCTCTATCAGTCTATACCTCTCTACCTTTCTCTATCAGTCTATACTTCTCTACCACTCTCTCTATCAGTCTATATCTCTTTACCACTCTATCAGTCTATACCTCTCTACCACTCTTTCTATCAGTCTATATCTCTCTACCACTCTCTCTATCAGTCTATACCTCTCTACCACTCTCTCTATCAGTCTATACCTCTCTCTCTATCAGTCTATAGCTCTCTACCACTCTCTCTATCAGTCTATACCTCTCTACCCCTCTTTCTATCAGTCTATACCTCGCTTCCACTGTCTCTATCAGTCTATACCTCTCTACCACTCTCTCTATCAGTCTATACCCCTCTAACACTCTCTCTACCAATCTATACCTCTCTACCACTCTCTCTATCAGGCTATACCTCTCTACCACTCTCTTTATCAGTCTATACCCCTCTAACACTTTCTCTATCAGTCTATACCTCTCTATCACTCTCTCTATCAGTCTATACCTCTCTACCACTATATCAGTCTATACCCCTCTAACACTTTCTCTATCAGTCTATACCTCTCTACCACTCTCTCTATCAGTCTATACCCCTCTAACACTCTCTCTACCAATCTATACCTCTCTACCACTCTCTCTATCAGGCTATACCTCTCTACCACTCTCTCTATCAGTCTATACCCCTCTAACACTTTCTCTACCAATCTATACCTCTCTACCACTCTCTCTATCAGACTATACCTCTCTACCACTCTCTCTATCAGGCTATACCTCTCTACCACTCTCTCTATCAGTCTATACCTCTCTACCACTCTCTCTATCAGTCTATACCTCTCTACCACTCTCTCTATCAGTCTATACCCCTCTACCACTCTCTCTATCAGTCTATACCCCTCTAACACTCTCTATCAGTCTATATCTCTCTACCACTCTATCAGTCTATACCTCTCTACCACTCTTTCTATCAGTCTATATCTCTCTACCACTCTCTCTATCAGTCTATACCTCTCTACCACTCTCTCTATCAGTCTATACCCCTCTACCACTCTCTCTATCAGTCTATATCTCTCTACCACTCTCTCTATCAGTCTATACCTCTCTACCACTTTCTCTATCAGTCTATAGCTCTCTACCAGTCTATACCTCTCTACCACTTTCTCTATCAGTCTATACCTCTCTACCACTCTCTCTATCAGTCTATACCTCTCTACCACTCTCTCTATCAGTCTATATCTCTCTACCACTCTCTCTATCAGTCTATACCTCTCTACCACTCTCTCTATCAGTCTATACCCCTCTACCACTCTCTCTATCAGTCTATATCTCTCTACCACTCTCTCTATCAGTCTATACCTCTCTACCACTCTCTCTGCCAATCTATCTATTTCTTGCTCTCTCCTCCTGTCTGTTTATCCACCACTCTTTCAGTACCAGTCTAGATCATTGCTGAGTCTTCCAGAAACTTCATTAGATCTTCTTCACACACACACACACACACACACTGTGCCGCTTTAAGCTTAATTGAAAATCTCTGATGAATCAGGCAGAGTGTGCGGTACTCAGCACAGAGAGACCCAGAGAGAGAGAGAGAGAGAGAGAGGGAGCAGTTGTCCTCTTGCCCATTCTCTCCTGTAGTACAGTGAAGTTAAGCTGGTGTGAGTGTAAATACCAGTAGAGCTGCATCCTCCGGTCAGTTCATCGCTGTTTCACCGTGACCTGTAAGTAGCGGTGAGTTACAGTGGTAGTCCCGCTTCCTCCTCTCCCGTCCTCATTTACAAGCTGCTGGGAACAGACACGAGGACACCAGGGGGACATATGACCCTGAACCAGCACAGTCCGCCACTTCTCCTCTCCTCTCCTCTCCTCTCCTCTCCTCTCCTCTCCTCTCCTCTCCTCTCCTCTCTCCTCTCCTCTCCTCTCCTCTCCTCTCCTCTCCTCTCCTCTCCTGTCCTCTCCTCTCCTCTCCTCTCCTCTCCTCTCCTGTCCTCTCCTGTCCTCTCCTTTCCTCTCATCTCTTCTCTCCTCTCCTCTTCTCTTCTTCTCTTCTTCTCTTCTCTTCTCTTTTCTCTTCTCTCCTTTTTTCTCTTCTCTCCTGTCCTCTCCTTTCCTCTCTCATCTCATCTCATCTCATCTCATCTCATCTCATCTCATCTCATCTCATCTCATCTTGTTCTCTTCTTCTCCTCTTCTTCTCTTCTCTTCTTCTCTTCTCTTCTTCTCTCTTCTTCTCTCTTCTTCTCTCTTCTTCTCTTCTCCTCTTCTCTTCTCAGATCCTGTCCTCTCCTCTTTTCTCTTTCTCTTTCTCTTTCTCTTCTTCTTCTTCTTTTCTTCTTCTTCTCTTCTCCTCTTCTTCTTCTCTTCTTCTTCTCCTCTTCTTCTCTTCTCTTCTTAGATCCTGTCCTCTCCTCTTTTCTCTTCCTTTTTCTTCTCTGCTCTGCTCTCCTCTCTTCCCTTCTCTTCTCTTCTTATCTCTCATTCCCCTGAACATAAACATATGGTAACACTGTACTGAAAAAAAAGATAGACCCTCAGATTTGGGGGGAAGTCACCATTTAGCTGCTTCATCCACAGCTGAGTCTTTGATCTTCCTAACTAACCAGAGGACCAGTGCTGGTCTTGCCTCACAAGGTAGTCCATTAGATCTCCCAGCTGGTCTTTCATAAGACCATCTCCGAGATCCCTCTAAAACCCGGTTCAGTACTCCACAGCATAAACACGGCCCAGCTTCCCCAGGACATGGTGGGAAGAGTGAAGTGATACTCGAACTGGAGCCCAAACGGAGATTAGGAGACCATTCCAAACTGGAGCAGAGCATCTCCAGAAGGACACCAAACACTCCCCAACAAACACCGAGTGAGGCAGCAGTCAATCAGCGCTGGGGTAAACCCCCCACCGAGTACCAGGGGGGTTATTTCACACACTGCTGCTACATAATACACACTCATGCTTTATTAATACTGCACTTTTCCCAGACCTGAGCTGGCCATTGTGCTGGATGGGATGGTTTATGTGTGTGTGAGGGCTGTGCAGACGGACGGTGTGGTAGAGAGCGTGTGTGTGTGCGTAAGTGCTGATTCTCCTCCGTAGACCTGCTTACTCCACACCGGCGCTGAACCCATTACAGCTGAGCCCAGCACTGCACGCTGCTCTCTCTCTCTCTCTATCAATCAGATCATCAATTACTACACACTCAGTCTCTCTGGAAACGGAGCGAACAGCCAAAAAAGACCAATCTGCTAATTACTGTGGCTCTCTTTCTGCCCATCTTTATTCCTCCCTCTGTCACTCCATCCCTCCCTCCTGCCTTTAATTTACCCCTCATCCCTCGCTCCTCCTCCTTCTTCCCGGGCCACTGGACGAAGCTCTCTTGGCTCCTTCTGCCTTCACTGGGCCACAGTGTGAGCAGTGAAGGGTTTCTCGGGATATGACGCGCTAACACGCTAATAGGCTACCGCGCCTGCACCAACGCTTTGAGCACACAGGTATAGAAATGTGCATTTGTTGACATAGACGTACGTGCGGTATGTGCGGTAGGAGCAGATCAGCCTGAAGGACAGCAGCACTTTAACTGATGAAATATTAACCAGCAGCACGGGGACCATACAGCACCAACACGCCTAATGTAGGACACTCCAGCACAGCAACCAGCCCAGAGAGAGAGAGTGTGTGTGCATGAGGAAGAACGTGTGAAGGAAATGTAAAGAGAGGGAAATGGTTGGAGAGCAGCTTGAGGAAGGAAAGTCCTGCCGGAACCAAGAACACCAGGGATGCTCCTAACACGGGGCTGTCAATTAAAATAATCATTGTAATTAACTGCACTTGTCAGTTGACCCTAAAGACAGCAGCACACTGAGCGTATACAACATATATATCCAGGCAATGGTTCCAACGCTGTGCTATCCGCCGAGGTTTCATGTAAGGGGATGCTTCTAATGTGGTGAGTTTTCAAAGGCCTGTGGGGTATGAAGGGTAGAGCAGGATCATAAACAAAGACCCTCCCTACAAATCCCATCGGGTAATAACTGGAAAGTAGAACTGGTCCCAGTATTGAGCCCTGTGGGACGCCAATCTTCAGAAAGCAACTCCATATATATAAGCTCTAAATGTAGGTACTGTGGTATAGACTGAGTCTGTTCTACAGTTTCTCATTAGGTCGAGTGTATAACTCTAAACTCTAAATGTAGGTACTGTGATATAGACTGAGTCTGTTTTACAGTTCCTCATTAGGTCGAGTGTATAACTCTAAACTCTAAATGTAGGTACTGTGGTATAGACTGAGTCTGTTCCACAGTTTCTCATTAGGTTGAGTGTATAACTCTAAGCTCTAAATGTAGGTACTGTGGTATAGGCCGAGTCTGTTCTACAGTTTCTCGTTAGGTGGAGTGTATAACTAAGCTCTAAATGTAGGTACTGTGGTATAGACTGAGTCTGTTCTACAGTTTCTCGTTAGGTGGAGTGTATAACTCTAAGCTCTAAACTCTAAATGTAGGTACTGTGGTATAGACTGAGTCTGTTCTACAGTTTCTCATTAGGTCGAGTGTATAACTCTAATCTCTAAATGTAGGTACTGTGGTATAGACTGAGTCTGTTCTACAGTTTCTCATTAGATGGAATGTATAACTCTAAACTCTAAATGTAGGTATTGTGGTAGATAGATAGATAGATAGATAGATAGATAGATAGATAGATAGATAGATTCAGTCAATGAGTGTATATACCATAAATGTGGTCAATGACGTACCTATAAGGTCAGATATCATAAATGCAATCAAAAATACATGTATACACTGTGTATATATATGAAATATAAATATATGTACAATATACATATATGTATATATGTAGTCAATATGTGTATACTGTATATCATATATTTTCATATATACAGTCAACTTGTGTATATATGAAACATACATACATACATGTATATACGTTTTTAATATGTCTATATATCATAAAATTTCATATATACAGTCAATGGGTATATATATCACAAATACCATATATACAGTCAATAGGTGCATATTTCAGATGTGTCAAATATTCAATCAAAGATTGTATAAGTCATAAACTGTATATAATATATACAGTCAGTGTGTGTGTATATATGAATATACATGTGTATATATATTAACGATGAGTTTCTATATCATGAGTGCAAACATCACCCATATCATATATGTAGTCAATGAGTGTATATATCAGATATATCATATATGCAATCAAAATATTATTAAATATTATACTGTATGTGTATATATGTAAATTTTGTATATATACAGTCAGTAGGTGAATATATCATATATAAACTCAATGGTTCGGTTGTAGCCTCTCACTCTCGTTCAAACAGCTGGTAGATACCCAGTGGAGGATCTTGAGAGATGCTCCACCAATCAGCTGCTGCTGTTGTTAGTATGCTGGTCAGCTGGCTTATCCATAGATCTACAGCTCACTGCAGCCGGGCAGCTATTGTTATTTAGGTTGGAGTCTGTTGGGTGGTGCTTTGGCTTTTTGGATGACTTTGATCTGCAGTAAATTCACTTCTGTAAAAGGAGAAGAACTGATCCCCATTGACTGAGCGTGGGTGAGGCCTGGAACAGAACCGAATGTAACTCATTCAGAACAGCACAGTGAAGTGGATCTAATCAGTTATACATCCAGCTGAGTAAGAGCTGCGGTACCGGCTTCTGTTTCATTTACAGTAAAGCTTTTAAGCTTCCAGTGTGGTCACTTTTAGGTAGCCAGTGGCCTTAAGGTGGAGGCAGGTGACGGATCATAGACAGGGAACCGAAAAGGGTAATGAACGTAGTGCAACACGGGTTCTAGTACTGAGCCCTGTGGGACACCAAACA
>JAMWET010000688.1:27500-32500 GCA_024036415.1 Prochilodus magdalenae | reverse complement strand
TGGACAGGTAATAACATGGATTAATGAATGAGTGTATGGGTGAAGGAGTGAATGAATGAGTAAGTGAATAAGTGAGTGAATAAATTAGTGTATTGATTAATGAATTAGTGAATGGATGAGTAAGTGATGGTTGAATGCATGTGTGGATGAGTAACTGAATGAGTGTGGGCATGGATGAATGAATGAGTGAATGGATGAGTGATTGCATGAATGAATAAGTAAGTGAGTGAATGTATGGATAAGGCGGTGACTGAGTGTGTACATATGTGAGTGAGTGAGTGTCGATCAGGAAGTGAACAAGTAATTGGTTTGATGAATGAGTGACTGTATGGGTGAAAGGTGAATGGGTGAGCGAGTGAATAAGCGAATGCATTGATAGATGCGAAAAAGAGATAAATAAGTAGGTGTGAATGAATGAATGAGTGAATGAGACTGCATGAATGAATGAGTGCATGGGTGAATGAGTTAGTTTGTGGATGAGTGAGTGAATGAGAAAATAAAATCATGGGGTTCAAGAATGAATGTATGAGTGAATTAGTTCATTTGTGGATGAGTAAGTGAATGATGAA
The DNA here is from genome assembly GCA_024036415.1 of Prochilodus magdalenae. Lineage (NCBI taxonomy): Eukaryota > Metazoa > Chordata > Actinopteri > Characiformes > Prochilodontidae > Prochilodus > Prochilodus magdalenae. The sequence continues at coordinate 31,931 of JAMWET010000688.1, read as the reverse complement.
TGAATGAATAAGAGTGTGATGATAAATGGATAAGTGTGTGGGTGAAATTGAGATGGGCAAGTTAATGATGAGTGAATGAGTGATCCCAAAAGTAACCATGGATAGCAACGTGCATCGAAACGAATGAATGAGTGAGAATGTTGAGGAGTGTGTGAATGATAAGGGAGTGAGTATGTGAATGAGTGAATGAGTAATTGAACGAGTGAGAATGTTGAGGAGTGTGTTAATAATAACGGAGTGAGTATGTGAATGAGTGAATGAGTAATTGAATGAGTGAGAATGTTGAGGAGTGTGTTAATGATAAGGGAGTGAGTATGTGAATGAGTGAATGAGTAATTGAATGAGTGAGAATGTTGAGGGGTGAGTTAATAATAAGGGAGTGAGTATGTGAATGAGTGAATGAGTAATTGAACGAGTGAGAATGTTGAGGAGTGTGTTAATGATAAGGGAGTGAGTATGTGAATGAGTGAATGAGTAATTGAACGAGTGAGAATGTTGAGGGGTGAGTTAATAATAAGGGAGTGAGTATGTGAATGAGTGAATGAGTAATTGAACGAGTGAGAATGTTGAGGAGTGTGTTAATATTAACGGAGTGAGTATGTGAATGAGTGAATGAGTAACTGAACGAGTGAGAATGTTGAGGGGTGAGTTAATAATAATGGAGTGAGTATGTGAATGAGTAATTGAACGAGTGAGAATGTTGAGGAGTGTGTTAATAATAATGAAGTGAGTATGTGAATGAGTAATTGAATGAGTGAGAATGTTGAGGAGTGTGTTAATGATAAGGGAGTGAGTATGTGAATGAGTGAATGAGTAATTGAATGAGTGAGAATGTTGAGGAGTGTGTTAATAATAACGGAGTGAGTATGTGAATGAGTGAATGAGTAATTGAATGAGTGAGAATGTTGAGGAGTGTGTTAATGATAACGGAGTGAGTATGTGAATGAGTGAATGAGTAACTGAACGAGTGAGAATGTTGAGGAGTGTGTTAATAATAACGGAGTGAGTATGTGAATGAGTGAATGAGTAATTGAACGAGTAAGAATGTGGAGGGGTGTGTTAATAATAACGGAGTGAGTATGTGAATGAGTGAATGAGTAATTGAACGAGTAAGAATGTTGAGGAGTGTGTTAATGATAAGGGAGTGTGTATGTGAATGAGTGAATTAAGTGAGTGTGTGGATAAGTAAACAAAAACGTGAGTACAGAGCTTCATATATCAGCACCATAGTGGTTATATTGGCTTTGACTGTTGAGTGGTGTTGGTTGGTGTTCAGGATCAATGTATCTGCTCGGTGTTGGTGTTGATATGTGGTGTAACTGCTAGATGCTGACACTAGATAGACACTAGATGCTGGTGTTGATGGTTGGTGTAGCTTCTTGGCGCTACTGTTGATGGTAGGTGTAGCTAGTTGGTGCTGGTGTTGATGGTTGGTGTAGCTACTTGGTGCTGGTGTTGATGGTTGGATTAGATGCATGGAGATGGCATTGATGGTTGTTAAAGCTGCTTGGTGCTGGTGTTGATGGTTGGTGTAGCTGCTTGGTGCTGGTGTTGATGGTTGGTGTAGCTATTTGGTGCTGGTGCTGATGTTTATGGTTGGTGTAGCTATTTGGTGCTGGTGTTGATGGTTGGTGTAGCTACTTGGTGCTGGTGTTGGTTGGTGTAGCTATTTGGTGCTGGTGTTGATGGTTGGTGTAGCTACTTGGTGCTGGTGTTGATGGTCGGTGTAGCTGCTTGGTGCTGGTGTTGAAGCTACTTGGTGCTGGTGTTGATGGTTGGTGTAGCTGCCTGGTGCTGGTGTTGATGGCTGGTGTAGCTGCTTGGTGCTGGTGTTTATGGTTGGTGTAGCTGCTTGGTGCTGTTGTTGATGGTTGGTGTAGCTGCTTGGTGCTGGTGTTGATGGTTGTTGTACCTGCTCTGTGCTGGTGTTGGTTGGTGTAGCTATTTGGTGCTGGTGTTGATGGTTGTTGTAGCTGCTTGGTGCTGGTGTAGCTACTTAGTGCTGGTGTTGATGGGTGGTGTAGCTGCTCTGTCCTGGTGTTGATGGTTGGTGTAGCTGCTTGGTGCTGGTGTTGATGGTTGGTGTAGCTGCCTGGTGTTGGTGTTGATGGTTTGTGTAGCTCTGTGGTGCTGGTGTTGATGGTTGGTGTAGCTCTGTGGTGCTGGTGTTGATGGTTGGTGTAGCTGCCTGGTGTTGGTGTTGATGGTTGGTGTAGCTCCTTGGTGCTGGTGTTGATGGTTGGTGTAGCTGCCTGGTGCTGGTGTTGATGGTTGGTGTAGCTGCCTGGTGCTGGTGTTGATGGTTGGTGTAGCTGCTTGGTGCTGGTGTTGATGGTTGGTGTAGCTGCCTGGTGCTGGTGTTGATGGTTGGTGTAGCTGCCTGGTGCTGGTGTTGATGGTTGGTGTAGCTGCTTGGTGCTGGTGTTGATGGTTGGTGTAGCTGCCTGGTGCTGGTGTTGATGGTTGGTGTAGCTGCTTGGTGCTGGTGTTGATGGTTGGTGTAGCTGCCTGGTGCTGGTGTTGATGGTTGGTGTAGCTGCTTGGTGCTGGTGTAGCTACTTAGTGCTGGTGTTGATGGTTGGTGTAGCTGCTTGGTGCTGGTCTTGATGGTTGGTGTAGCTGCTTGGTGCTGGTGTAGCTACTTAGTGCTGGTGTTGATGGGTGGTGTAGCTGCTCGGTGATTGTGTTTGTTGGTGTGTCCGTTCGTGTCCGCGGAGCTCCACAGTCGTGCGCTCAGGCTCCGCCCTCTCTCCCTCTCCGTTTCGCGAGCCCAGTTTGCTGTTCTTTTTCCGGCGCGTGAGCTGCTTTCTCTCCGCGTTTTTTCCCTCCTCGCGCTGCGGAGCAGGAGAGAACCCGAACCTGAGAAAGTGGGAGAGAGAGAGAGAGGGAGAGAGAGAGAAAGAGAGAGAGAGGGAGAGAGCAGGAGGGAGCGGGGACCTCCACCCCAACACTGCAGCTCTCGCGCTCGCACACACACACACACACGCGCGCGCGCTCGGGCACTCACGCGCGGGGGGTTTTCTCCAGCGTTCTTACCGTCTGCGCGCGCGGCCGATAGAGCTTCTTCACTCGCGCAGGCTCTGCTGGAGGACCGCAAGGAGGACGAAGGCGATGGTGAACACGGAGAAGATGGTGATGATGGTGAGATAGTGAGGACGCGCGAGGATTCCCGTAAGGCTGCTGAGAGACGGACACACATACACACTGCGGTGTGGATCCTCCCAGCTTCATCTTACACACGCGCGCGCGCTCACGCGCACGCACACAGACACATCTATGGGCTTTCTGGTCGAATCCTGAAGCCCAGGAGATCCGCTGCGCTCTGGAGGATGGAGGATGGATGTTTTTTGATGGACCACCGTCGCTGTAGGTGATCCGGTGGGCTCGACGTTGGCCACACACGCGCACCCCAGTGGGCTTTGGCTTCATTCATTTACGTGAATCTTGAAGGTGCTTTTTGAGGAGATCTAGTTCGAAACTCTAAAAGGTGGACGCGTGTTTTTTCTAGCGCGCGCTCCCACGATCTTTTTTTTTTTTGTTGTTGTTGTTTTTTTATTTTTTTTTTCTGAGGCGTGAGAATCCCCCCGCCCACTCACTCCCTCCCCCTCCCTCCCTCCCCCGGCGGATTGCGTGCGCCCGTGGCTAGGCGGATGGGGTGTGATGTGGACGCTCTGCACCCCCTCCTTGGCTGCTGTGTAACGCGTGTGTGTGGTGGTGGTGGTGGTGGTGGTGGTGTTTGTGCAGGATGGCGAGGTTCGGAGACGAGGTTCCCGGCCGCTACAGCGGTGGCGGTGGCGGTGGGGGTCCGGGTCAAGCCGGGCCTGGCCGTGGGGGCAGCAGGCAGGGTGGACCGCCCGGCGCCCAAAGGATGTACAAACAGTCCATGGCCCAAAGAGCCAGAACCATGGCCCTGTACAACCCCATCCCTGTCCGGCAGAACTGCCTGACAGTCAACCGCTCACTGTTTCTGTTCAGCGAGGACAACGTGGTGAGGAAGTACGCCAAAAAGATCACCGAATGGCCATATCCTTTACCAAAGAGGGCCTACAGTAAGTGTAAGTCTGACTGTGTGAGTGAGTGTGTGTGTGTGCATGTAGCTCTGTGTGGGGACTGTGTTGGATTTCATTGTAAATGTCCCACAAATGCAGGAATACAAACTTGTCTGTGTAAGCAGAAACCCCGGAAATCCAAGAATGGGCAATATCCTATAATAAAGAGGGGCTTCAGTAAGTGTAAGTGTGGTGGTATAGGGACTGTGTTGGGTTTCCATGTGAAATTCCCCACAAATACAGTAAAACAAACTTGTTTGTGTGAGCCCCACAACCGTTCCACCAAATGGTGTTATCCTATACCATAGAGGGGCCTTTACTATGGAGTGTTTGTATATGTGCCCATTATATGACCTCCACACTGTAGCTGTGTTGGGTTTTA
>JAMWET010000688.1:20000-22500 GCA_024036415.1 Prochilodus magdalenae | reverse complement strand
ATTGATGTTCTGTTGAACTGGTTTATTGAGTTTCTGTTAAATTTCCTAAATGAGGTTCTGTTAGATTAGCTAATTGAGGTTCTGTTAGATTAGCTGATTGAGGTTCTGTTAGCTTGGTTTATTGAGGTTCCATTGGATTAGCTGATTGAGGTTCTGTTAGATTGGTTTATTGAGGTTCTGTTAGATTAGCTGATTGAGGTTCTGTTAGATTATCTGATTGAGGTTCTGTTAGATTTGCTATTTGAGGTTCTGTTAAATTTGCTAATTGATGTTCTGTTGAACTGGTTTATTGAGTTTCTGTTAAATTTCCTAAATGAGGTTCTGTTAGATTAGCTAATTGAGGTTCTGTTAGATTAGCTGATTGAGGTTCTGTTAGCTTGGTTTATTGAGGTTCCATTGGATTAGCTGATTGAGGTTCTGTTATATTTTCTAATTGATGTTCTGTTGAACTGGTTTATTGAGGTTCTGTTGAATTTGCTGACCGAGTTTCTGTTGAATTTCCTAAGTGAGGTTCTGTTAGATTTGCTCACTGAGGTTCTGTTGGGTTGATTTATTGGGGTTCTGTTGGATTATCTGATTTCGTTCTCTTTGGATCAGCTGATTGGCTTTCTCTAGAATTTACTGAGTGGTTCTCCTGGGTTAGTGAATTTGGGTTCTGATGGTCAGCCTGATTGGGATTCTCTTGGTGAGTTTGATTGACGATGTGTTGGATTTGTTGATGTAGAATTAAACTCTGATCTAATCATACGGATTGGTACTGCAGGTATTCATCTATTAATACTGTATTTAATAGTCATATCTCATTCTTCTGCTCCCCCGCCCCTCCCCCTTCTCTGCCTGGTACCATCTGTTCCCTTCTCTGTTGTCTGTGTGGTGTTGGTATCCTGTGGTTCTGTTGGACACTCCAGTCAGGTTACTCATGGTCACTCTGATCAGGCTTCTGTCGGATTAGGCTTCAGTTTGATAGGGAATCTGGAGGACTCACGGGGCCAGGCATGATCTCATAACTCCAGCACACATCTGAGGACAACTTGTACAACTTCCCGTGCTGGACTGTTTGGAAAAAAGTTCCACTAGTCCTTCCTCTTTTGGTGTCCGGAATTCAGTCAGGACCAAAACCAGAACTAGCCAGTAAGCAAACCGTTATTATTAGCTTATGGAACATTGGGTTCTTGCAATAGGTAATGCTAACTTAGATTATCTCCATGTGCCAATGATGGGCATGCACCTGCACCCCCTACTAGAGGTTCCACCTTAAAGGCATTGGATAAGTTTCGAAACTACAATCTCAGTTTATTGACACCCTAATAAGACTACACCCGCCCCCAATACCCAACCCCACCCCAGACATCTAGTCCAAATCTCTAGTGGTTCCCCCAAAACGTACTTGCTGTGAGACCAGTTGATCCTCTGGGATCCACTGTCTGCTGGACTTGTTGATTGCTGCTGTGTCGGATGACGTGATTGGGGTTCTGTGGGAGCAGTTTGGGTTAGTTGGGTAGTCCGACGTTGGTTCATTTCGTGGCTTTGATTAGGGTTCTGTTGGGTTTGGGAATTACAGGTTAGTGGGTTTGGGATTGGGATTCTGTTGGTTGTGGGCGTAGGTGGGGTTGATAGTTTGAGGGGACCACATGCAAAGCCACTACGCAGGTGGGGGGCTGGTTGTTGTTAAATGAGGACGGTAATAGGTGGGTTGTTGTGTCCCTACGAAAGTTGCGAATAAACCGACGCCCTTGTTCTCAGTCAGTGATTTGTGTTCTGCTAGTCTGATTTCGGTTGCACTGACTGGTGGTCTCTTTGGAGTTCTGTTTTCTCTTTGATTGGCTTGTGATCTATTGTCATGATCACTTTGATGCTCATTTTGTTTGAGATCTTGTTGTTTAGTCTGATTTGGCCATCTTTGGTCCATTTGAATGGTGCCCAGTTGAGGATTCTGTTGGAGATCCTTCTTGGGGACCACCTCTCTTGGGGAGTGTTGGATTTATGGGTGGGAATTTTGTCACATTGGGATTCTGTTGGTCACTTCAGATTCTGTTATTCATTCTGGATTGTGTTGGGTTCAGCAAGGCTCAGCCAGCAAATAAGGAGTGTTCTAACACATTAGAATATGAGGTTACACTGGAGGACCATGCCTGCAACACCTCCACCTTCCATCCAACGCCCTATGAAATTCACAAAGCCATTGACCCTCCTCCTAATTGTTCCTCAGTCCTCAGTCCCAAGGCTTGTATCTACAGTCAGAAGCTGCTCAGAATTCCAACCCCAGTTCTCAAAGCTCTTTCTCTTCCCTCAATCGAACCTTCCTCTATACTACCACCACATGATAAAGGCACAGTCCAATCTTGCAAACTGCATTTGGCACCTTCAGCAAAAACAGCTGGCTTCAGTCAGACATCTTCATATTGTGTCTGTAGCCTTGAGCCTCAAGAAAAGATCAGCAAGATGGAGTGAAGGCTGCTGGGAACAGTTGCTCTTTGTAAATGCTGTGGGAAGAATCGGC
>JAMWET010000688.1:12500-15000 GCA_024036415.1 Prochilodus magdalenae | reverse complement strand
CATCCTAGCCAACAACTGGGATAGCACAGCAACCATCTAGCAACATCCTAGCCAACAACTGGGATAGCACAGCAACCATCTAGCAACATCCTAGCCAACAACTGGGATAGCACAGCAACCATCTAGTAACCATCCAGCCAACACATGGGATAGCAGAGCAACCATCTAGCAACCATCTAGCCAACATCTGGGATAGCACAGCAACCATCTAGCAACCATCTAGCCAATAACTGGGATTGCAGAGCAACCATCTAGCAACCATCTAGCCAATACCTGGGATAGCAGAGCAACCATCTAGCAACCATCTCGCCAATACCTGGGATAGCACAGCAACCATCTAGCAACCATCTAGCCAACACCCTGGGATAGCACAGCAACCATCTAGCAACCATCTCGCCAATACCTGGGATAGCAGAGCAACCATCTAGCCAACACCCTGGGATAGCAGAGCAACCATCTAGCAACCATCTAGCCAACAACTGGGATAGCAGAGCAACCATCTAGCCAACACCCTGGGATAGCAGAGCAACCATCTAGCAACCATCTAGCCAATACCTGGGATAGCAGAGCAACCATCTAGCCAACACCCTGGGATAGCAAAGCAACCATTTAGCCAATACCTGGGATAGCAGAGCAACCATCTAGCAACCATCTAGCCAATACCTGGGATAGCAAAGCAACCATCTAGCCAATACCTGGGATAGCAGAGCAACCATCTAGCAACCATCTAGCCAATACCTGGGATAGCAGAGCAACCATCTAGCCAACACCCTGGGATAGCACAGCAACCATCTAGCCAATACCTGGGATAGCAGAGCAACCATCTAGCCAATACCTGGGATAGCAGAGCAACCATCTAGCCACCATCTAGCCAACACCCTGGGATAGCAGAGCAACCATCTAGCCAATACCTGGGATAGCAGAGCAACCATCTAGCCAACACCCTGGGATAGCACAGCAACCATCTAGCCACCATCTAGCCAACACCCTGGGATAGCAGAGCAACCATCTAGCCAATACCTGGGATAGCAGAGCAACCATCTAGCCAACACCCTGGGATAGCACAGCAACCATCTAGCAACCATCTAGCCAATACCTGGGATAGCAGAGCAACCATCTAGCAACCATCTAGCAAAAATATAGCCAACACCCTGGGATAGCAGAGCAACCATCTAGCAACCATCTAGCCAACACCCTGGGATAGCAGAGCAACCATCTAGCAACCATCTAGCCAATACCTGGGATAGCAGAGCAACCATCTAGCAACCATCTAGCCAACACCCTGGGATAGCAGAGCAACCATCCTAGCCAATACCTGGGATAGCAGAGCAACCATCTAGCCAACACCCTGGGATAGCACAGCAACCATCTAGCAACCATCTAGCCAATACCTGGGATAGCAGAGCAACCATCTAGCAACCATCTAGCAAAAATATAGCCAACACCCTGGGATAGCAGAGCAACCATCTAGCAACCATCTAGCCAACACCCTGGGATAGCAGAGCAACCATCTAGCAACCATCTAGCCAATACCTGGGATAGCAGAGCAACCATCTAGCAACCATCTAGCCAACACCCTGGGATAGCAGAGCAACCATCTAGCAACCATCTAGCCAATACCTGGGATAGCAGAGCAACCATCTAGCAACCATCTAGCCAACACCCTGGGATAGCAGAGCAACCATCTAGCAACCATCTAGCCAATACCTGGGATGGCAGAGCAACCATCTAGCAACCATCTAGCCAATACCTGGGATAGCAGAGCAACCATCTAACAACCATCTAGCCAACACCCTGGGATAGCAGAGCAACCATCTAGCAACCATCTAGCCAATACCTGGGATAGCAGAGCAACCATCTAGCAACCATCTAGCCAACACCCTGGGATAGCAGGGCAACCATCTAGCAACCATCTAGCCAATACCTGGGATGGTGGAGCAACCATCTAGCAACCATCTAGCCAATACCTGGGATGGTGGAGCAACCATCTAGCAACCATCTAGCCAATACCTGGGATAGCAGAGCAACCATCTAGCAACCATCTAGCCAACACCCTGGGATAGCAGGGCAACCATCTAGCAACCATCTAGCCAATACCTGGGATGGTGGAGCAACCATCTAGCAACCATCTAGCCAATACCTGGGATGGTGGAGCAACCATCTAGCAAAAATATAGCCAACACCCTGGGATAGCAGAGCAACCATCTAGCAAAACTCAACAAACACCTGGAATACCATAGCAAGCAACCATCTTGCAACACACTAGCAAAAACCTGGGATACCAAAGCAAGCAACCATCTAGCAACATCCTAGCAAACTCCTGGGGTCCCAAGCAACCATCTAGCAACCACCTGATATACCAAGGCAACCATCTAACAACATCCTAGCAAACACCTGGGGTACCAAAGCAACCACCTAGGGACGTCCTAGTAAACACCTGGAATACCAAAGCTAGCGATCAAATAGCAACACCCGAGATACCAAGGCAACCATCTAGCAA
>JAMWET010000688.1:0-7500 GCA_024036415.1 Prochilodus magdalenae | reverse complement strand
TAAAGCGCTTGGCCGTAGATGTTCCACCAGGCAGCGCCTCTCGAACACTACCAGTTCTACCCAGCATGCTCTCTGCCTATGAGCTTTCGCGTTCAGGAAGCGTTGGGCGTGTTGACCCCATGGTCCTAAATCTTCCCATGGGAGTGGACAGGTCAGCAGCTCGCAGTGCTGAGTCTGTCAGCTCTTGGCCTCGCTTATCGGGCCCAGCCCTGCTGACTGGTGTGCTTACGCAGCTGCAGGCCGCCTGTGCGCTGTATATCTCCCAGAGTGCTTTGGGCCATTGACATTCCATCAGCTTCCATCAGCACCGGCTCTGCTGGGCTAGAGCTCAGGGCAGCATGTGCATCGCAGGCAGTGTGGTGGCTTGCAATACGGTTGATCAGCATAGTGTTCAAATGTGTTGGACAGTGTTGGACAGTGCTGGACAGTGTTGGACAGTGTTGGACAGTGCTGGACAGTGTTGGACAGTGTTGGACAGTGTTGGACAGTGCTGGACAACATCGTGTTTGGACAATGGTAGAGTGTTTTGGAGAATGATTTTAGACTGTATTAAATATTGTTGAACAATAGTGATGTTAAGCAGTGTTGGACAGTGTTGGACAGGCCAGCCATGGTGGTACAATGGTGTTACAGTGCTGAACACTGTTGAAAAATGTCAATGTTGAGCAGTATTAGACAGTGTTGAGCAACACTGGACACTATTGGGCTGAGTAGGAAAGTTTGGACAATGTTGGACAGTGCTCATCTATTTGAGCTAGGGTTGAACATTTTTGGATAAAGCTACAGAGTGTTGGACATTGCTGAGCTGTGTTGGGCAGTTGGACATTTATGGACAATGTCAGACAATGTTAGTGCTGCACTTTGGTGGACAGTGTCATAAAGTTTGGATAGTGTTGATGGATAGACTGTTGGACCAAAATGGAATATGTAGAGGAGGTTGGGCAGTATGCTGGACATTTTAGAGAAACACTGGACACCTGTTGGACTGTGTAGGAAAGTGCAGGTTCCACAGGTTCTGAGACCTCCCCTGTCTGTGACTGGTTCTGAGACCTCCCCTGTCTGTGACTGGTTCTGAGACCTCCCCTGTCTGTGACTGGTTCTGAGACCTCCCCTGTCTGTGACTGGTTCTGAGACCTCCCCTGTCTGTGACTGGTTCTGAGACCTCCCCTGTCTGTGACTGGTTCTGAGACCTCCCACAGTCTGTGACTGGTTCTGAGACCTCCCCTGTCTGTGATTGGTTCTGAGACCTCCCCTGTCTGTGACTGGTTCTGAGACCTCCCCTGTCTGTGATTGGTTCTGAGACCTCCCCTGTCTGTGACTGGTTCTGAGACCTCCCCTGTCTGTGACTGGTTCTGAGACCTCCCCTGTCTGTGATTGGTTCTGAGACCTCCCCTGTCTGTGATTGGTTCTGAGACCTCCCCTGTCTGTGACTGGTTCTGAGACCTCCCCTGTCTGTGATTGGTTCTGAGACCTCCCCTGTCTGTGATTGGTTCTGAGACCTCCCACAGTCTGTGATTGGTTCTGAGACCTCCCCTGACTGTGATTGGTTCTGAGACTTCCCCTGTCTGTGACTGGTTCTGAGACCTCCCCTGTCTGTGACTAGTTTTGAGACCTCCCACTGTCTGTGATTAGTTCTGAGACCTCCCACTGTCTGTGATTGGTTCTGAGACCTCCCCTGTCTGTGATTGGTTCTGAGACCTTCCCTGTCTATGACTGGTTCTGAGACCTCCCACAGTCTGTGATTGGTTCTGAGACCTCCCCTGACTGTGATTGGTTCTCTGTCTTCTGTGAGCTGACTGGTTGTTCTGAGACCTCCCCTGTCCTGTGATTGGTTCTGAGACCTCCCTGTCTGTGACTGTGAGGCCTTCTCTCGAATGGACCTCCCCTGACTGTGACTGGTTTTGAGACCTCCCCATGTCTGTGACTGGTTCTGAGACCTCCCCTGTCTGTGACTAGTTTCTGAGACCTCCCACTGTCTGGTGATTGGTTCTGAGGACATCCCCTGTCTGTAGAAGATTGGTTGAAAGAGGACCATCCCACTGTCTGTGATTAGGTTCTGAGACCTCCCCTGTCAGGATCTGTGAAGCATGGTTCTGAGACCTCCCACAGTCTGTGATTGGTTCTGAGACCTCCCCTGACTGTGATTGGTTCTGAGACCTCCCCTGGGTGTGACTGGTTCTGAGACCTCCCCTGTCTGTGACTGGTTCTGAGACCTCTCCCAGTCTGTGACTGGTTCTGAGACCTTCCCTGTCTGTGACTGGTTCTGAGACCCCCAGCTGTGTTCTCTGTATGTACAGTAGTGTGTTGTTGGAGCGTATGTTGAATGGCTGCAGTGAAGTGCTTCCATGAGGCTAACCTACATTAATGAACCCATTTACAAATGCTGCAGCTCCTCCTCCATCCTCCCCCCCTCCAACCTCACTGATGTGCTGTAGTGTGATTTATGCCCAGTCCTGCTCACTGAGCAGGGAATGCTGGAAGGAAAGATGGAGGGAGGGAGAAGAAAAGAAAGAGGAAGGATTAGGCAGGATTAGACCAGAGCAAAAATCCTCACAGTCAGGATCAGAATGTAGAACAGACTGATGTCTATCTAGAGGACCTGATTTAGAGCTTAGTTTTTTATACTCTCGACCTGTCAAGCTCCACCACACAATCCAACAGACTCAGTAAATACACAATACCTTACATTTAGAGATTAGAGGTTATACACCTCGACCTGTAGTAATAAGAAACTGTAGAACAGGACTCAGTCATACCACAGTACCCCACTTACATGTTTAGAGATTAGAGTTATTACACTCCACTCTAATGAGAACTCGCTAGAACAGACCTCAGTCGTATACCACAGTACCTACATTTTTTTTTTTTTAGAGGGCTTTTTTTTAGAGTTAATACACTCGACCTAATGAGAAAAAACTGTAGAACAGACTCAGTCTTATACCACAGGGTTGGCCGACATTTAGAGCTTAGGAGTTATTACACTCGATCTAAATGAGAAGACACTTGTAGAACAGACTCAGTGTATACCACAGTGACCTACATTTAGGAGCTTAGAGTTATACACTCCACCTAATGAGAAATAGATGTATGAACAGACTCAGTCTATACCACAGTACCATACAGTTGAGAGCTTAGAGTTATCACTGTACTCGACCTAATGAGAAAACTGTAGAACAGACTCAGTCTATACCACAATTACCTACATTTACGACGCTTAGAGTTTATACACTCGAACCTAATAAGAAACTGTTAGAAATACAGACTCAGTATATACCACAGTACCTACCATTAGAGCTATAGAGTTATAGCACTCCACCTAATCGCGAAACTGTAAGATACAGAACTCAGAGTCTATACCACAGTGCCTACATTTAGAGTTGGTTTAATTAATGTATGTTTATTTGAGGCCATTGATTTGAAGGATTGATTTGTTGGCTGAAGAATTGATTTGGTATCAATAATGAGGTTGGGTGTGTGTTGTGATCTGATTGGCTAACGGACTGTTGTTACACGGAGTGGGCGTGGCTTTTGACTGTTTAGTATGGTGACAATGAAGAAGAAACTTCTAATGAAACGCTATTTCTGGATTGCATCAGTGATTTATAGCAGCCTGCAGAGAGAGAAAGAGAGGGAGAGAGAGAGAGAGAGGAGAGACGAGGAGATGATGGTGGAGACAGATGGACGAGGGAGTAGAGAGGAAAACATGAGACATTGCTCCTTTTTTTTTTTTTTATCGGACTAGCAGAGGCAGATGGAAAGGGGGTTTTTGACTGAAGAATAAAGAATCTGGATACGAAAGAGGAAACGACAATGAGGCAGAAAATAAAGGGATGAAATGATGGACAGAGCGAAGGAGGCAGAGAGAGAGAGAGAATGTATGAAGTGAGATGAGTGAGAGTTTGTAAAAATGAGTGCAGTGCTGGATCGCTCAGCAAAGAGAGCGAGAGGGAGGTGAAAGAATGACAGAGTGATAGACGAGAGTGAGTGATAATGAGAGATAGAGGAGATGGAGAAATAAAAGGGAGAGAGAGACGGTTAGGATGGACAGAGCGAGAGGTAAAGACAAGGCAGGAGAAGAAGAAGAGAGAGAGAGAAATGAAGGGAGAGCGAGATTGAGAAAGAGAAGAGAGAGAGAAAGAGAGGAGAGTGGAAGAGAGAAGCCTTTTATCACTCACAAATCTATTTATAGTGCTGAGCAGGAGGGAGGCTCTACGACATCATTACTCACACACACATACCACACACACACATATACCACACACTACACGTACACCACACACCACACACACACACACACACACACACACACATACAAAACACCACACACACACACCACACACACTACGCGTACACCACACACACCACACATACAAAACACCACACACACACACACACACCACACACACACATATACCACACACTACACGTACACCACACACCACACACACACACACACACACACACACACATACAAAACACCACACACACACACACACCACACACACTACACGTACACCACACACACCACACATACAAAACACCACACACATACCACACACTACACACACACATACCACACACTACACATACACACACATACACACACACATACCACACACTACACATACACCACACACACACACACCACACATACAAAACAACACACACACATACCACACACTACACATACACCACACACACACACACCACACATACACTCACACACACACACACACACATACAAAACACCACACACACACTACATGTACACCACACACACATACAAAACACCACACACATACCACACACTACACATACACACACACATACTACACACTACACATACACACACATACACACACACTACACATACACCACACGCACACACACACCACACCACACATACTTACACACAAACATACACGCATACAACCCCTCACACACACAAAACACCACACGCATGCACACCACACATATGCACACACACAAAACACCACACATACATACACACAAACAAACACACATACACACCCTCACACACACACATACACACACACACATACACACATTTAGCCCCCCCTCCCCCAAACACATACACAGAACCATCACTCGTCTTGTTCAGAGTGTGTGAGATCAGCTCTCTTTCCAAAAGCAGGCCATCAGCTCAAAGCTACACTGCAGCGTCAGCCAACACAACTACAACTCCCATGATGCCTCCATCAGCCAAACAGAGCTATACACACTGTACACTCGTTCAGCTGTACTGGGGGTCGTAGTTCACTGCTACTGCTGAACACCAGGTTCTATATTTGGATTCAAAGCAGTTTGAGCATTCATTTTCTCATATCAACATTTCTTCTCTTCTCTTCCTCTCTCCATTCCTCTTTTTTCTTCTCTTCCTCTCTCCTCTCCCTTCTTTTCTTCTCTTCCTCTCTCATCTCCTCTCTTCTCTTCTCTTCCCCTCTCCTCTCCTCTCCTCTCCTCTCTTTTCTTCTCTTCTCTTCTCTTCCCCTCTCCTCTCCTCTCCTCTCTTCTCTTCTCTTCCCCTCTCTTTTTCTATTTTCTCTTCCCCCCCTCCTCTCTATTCCTCTCTTCTCTTCTCCTCACTTCTGTTCTCCTCACTTCTCTTCTCTTCTAGTCTCGCTTTCTCTTTCTCTATCTCTCTAAATTGAACTGTGAATTATTAAGAGTCCATTATGAGCTGCAGGCTCCTAAGCACTCCTACAGAATCCCATCTTCCAGTAAAGCAGCATTACAAAAAGAGAGACAGCGAGAGAGAGAGAGAGAGAGAGAGAGAGAGAGAGAGAGAGAGAGAGAGAGAGAGAGAGAGAGAGAGAGAGAGAAACAGAGGTAGAGACAGACTGAGAGAAAGGTGGAGGTACAGAGCCATCTTCCTTTTCCCTTTCCTTTCTTTTCCTTCTTTTATAATAAACATAACTAAGGAGCACTAGAGAGTCCATAATGAATGAGGATGAATAGTAGAATTACTCCTACTGAGAGCTGATTGGTTAGCATTACCGCTACTGAGTGCTGATTGGTTAGCATTACTCCTACTGAGAGCTGATTGGTTAGCATTACCATACTGAGTGCTGATTGGTTAGAATTACCGCTACTGAGTGCTGATTGGTTAGCATTACTCCTACTGAGAGCTGATTGGTTAGCATTACCATACTGAGTGCTGATTGGTTAGCATTACCGCTACTGAGAGCTGACTGGTTAGCATTACCGCTACTGAGAGCTGACTGGTTAGCATTACTGCTACTGAGAGCTGACTGGTTAGCATAGGCTACTGAGAGCAGACTGGTTAGCATTACTGCTACTGAGAGTTGGACTGGTTAGCATTACCGACTACTGAGAGCTGACTGGTTAGCATTACTGCTACTGAGAGCAGTGAATGGTTAAGCATTACTGCCTACTGCAGAACGCTGACTGGTTAGCATTACTGCTACTGAGAGCTGACAGGTTAGTATTACTGCTACTGAGTGCTGATTGGTTAGCATTACTGCTACTGAGAGCTGACTGGTTAGTATTACTGCTACTGAGAGCTGACTGGTTAGCATTACTGCTACTGAGTGCTGACTGGTTAGCATTACTGCTACTGAGTGCTGACTGGTTAGCATTACTGCTAATAGGGGCTGACTGTTAGTATTACTGCTAAGTGCTGATTGGTTAGCATTACCATACTGAGTGCTGACTAGTTGGTATTACCTTACCGAGTGCTGACTGGTTTGGTATTACCGTACTGAGTGCTGACTGGTTGGTATTACTGTACTCAGTGCTGACTGGTTGGTATTACTGTACCAAGTGCTGACTGGTTTGGTATTACCGTATTGAGTGCTGACTGGTTGGGATTACTGTACTCAGTGCTGACTGGTTGGTATTACCGTACCGAGTGCTGACTGGTTTGGTATTACCGTACTGAGTGCTGACTGGTTGGTATTACTGTACTCAGTGCTGACTGGTTGGTAGATAGATAGATAGATAGATAGATACTTTATTGATCCCAGAGGGAAATTCAAGATATTACTGTACCGAGTGCTGACTGGTTTGGTATTACCGTATTGAGTGCTGACTGGTTGGTATTACCGTACTGAATGCTGATTGGTTGGTATTACCATACTGAGTGCTGACTGGTTTGTGTTATTGCTACTGAGTTTTGTCTGGTGCAGTATGGTTATGGCGGAAGTCTGCAGTAAATGGTCAATTAGACAGAGGTGCAGTATGAGTTCAGTTGCAGTGCTGGAGTTTCACATGCTCAGTGAAGAGTTCATGTGGTTGCCATGGTTACCACACTAAGCCTCGCAGTGTGTTAGCCAAGTGCTAACAGTGATACTACCTTAAATGCACACAGGAGCAGGGTGTGTGTGACTGTGTGTGTGAACTGTTAAATTCTCTTTGTCATTCTGGAGGTCTGAGTTAGATCTGGCTGTAGAGGTTTTCACTGGTGCTCAGTCCTGTTTAGAGTGTTCACTAGTCTTCGTAATGTTTAGTATTGTTAAA
>JAMWET010000687.1:0-71149 GCA_024036415.1 Prochilodus magdalenae | reverse complement strand
TCTCTGGGGGTCATCCTTGTAACACCCTCGTCAGGCGCTTCCCACTGCCGTCGCCGGACAGAACCTGAAGGTGACCTCCGCTACATACCTCAGGTAGAGCTTCATGTGCTACTATCCACACCAACACAATCATTCATCAAGGACAGCCCGCACCCCGGGAGGAGGTGCGGGGGTGCGGGGGTGCGTCCTGTCTTCGTGTGTTGGGAAGGAGGATTAAAAGGAGACCCGGATCAAACTGATGATGCCTAACCCAACAAGGCCAGACGTTCTGGTTAAGTGGAAGCTGTGGTAAACGGGTTTCCTGTGATGTTGTCCCTGTGATTAATCATCCCATGCAGCTTGAAAACATCCCTCCACACGGTTCCTGCAGATGGTGTCGGGCTAGGGGTGGAGGTGGAGGGGACACCAGGCTGTTGGGTCAGTCAGGTCAGTATAAGACCCGCCCTCTTCCTTACGGAACTGGAATTCATTTAGACACCACCCTGTCGTTCCTGTGGGCTGGCTCCTTCTTGGTGCAGCTGTGGGCAGTATAGGTAGTCGGGTTAGGTGGAGTAGCCGGTACGCGATGGGAGGAAGTTATGTCGTTTTTTCAGATGGGTAACCAACTCTGAGAGGACCTTGGTCGTCTCTGATGATGGTGTCGTTCCAGGAGCTGAGAGAGGAGAGTGCTGAGAGGAAAGTACCGCATCCCCCCTGTTCAAATGTCCATCCCCCGAGCTGCGAGAACCCATATGCTGAAGCGGCTCCTCGGTGGTGAACCCCATTTTAAAGCGTGGGAGTTTAGAGGGTGGAGGTCTCCACCCTTGTGCTCCAAGTCAAGTTAATGGTGTCCCCAAAAGTAGCCCCCTCCTGTTGACCTTCTGGCTCATCTGCTTTTTGTAGCAAAATCATGAAGGACAGATGGATGAACATGGGCCATGAGGAGGAGGAGCTGCAGCCCTATGCAGAACCCGAGCCGGACTTCAAGGACAACAAGAGGATCGGTCAGTACCTCACACGTCGGTCCAGTGAGCCGCTTCCTTTCAGATTGACGCTCTGTGTTTTCCTTGTTTTTTTTATCTAGAACTATCTAGAACATTACATCTACGTTAATACAGTGCCTCAACTCTCAGGTTTAGCTATTGCTAAATGGCAAGAATTATCTAGAACATTACATCTATGTTGTTGGGGTTTTTTTTTAGCTGTGTTAGCTCATTCTAAATTCCAATAACTATCTAGAACATTACATCTACGTTAATACAGTGCCTCAACTCTTAGGTTAAGCTATTGCTAAATGGCAAGAATTATCTAGAACTTCACATCTACGTTAATACAGTGCCTCCCCTAATGCTAAATGGCAAGGATTATCTAGAACATTACATCTACTTTAATATTTTACTTTAAGTGCTAGTGTTGGCTAATTCTAAATGCCAAGAACTATCTAGAACATTACATGTACGTTAATACAGTGCCTCGGCT
Source organism: Prochilodus magdalenae (assembly GCA_024036415.1). NCBI lineage: Eukaryota > Metazoa > Chordata > Actinopteri > Characiformes > Prochilodontidae > Prochilodus > Prochilodus magdalenae. The sequence goes on along the minus strand of JAMWET010000687.1, from coordinate 69,691 downwards.
GTTAGGTTTAGCTAATGCTAAATACCAAGAACTATCTAGAACATTACATCTACATTAATACAGTACCTCGGCTGTTAGGTTTAGCTAATGCTAATTGACAAGAATTATCTAGAACATTACATCTACGTTAATATATTACTTTAGCTGCTAGTGTTAGCTAATTCTAAATGCCAAGAACTATCTAGAACATTACATCTATGTTAATACAGTGCCTCGGGTGTTAGGTTTAGCTAATGCTAATTGACAAGGATTATCTAGAACATCACATCTACATTAATATTTTACTTTAGCTGCTAGTGTTAGCTACTGCTGAATGGCACAACAATCTAGAACATTACATCTACGTTAATACAGTGCCTTGGCTGTTAGGTTTAGCTAATGCTAAAAACCAAAAACTATCTAGAACATTACATCTATGTTAATACAGTGCCTTGGCTGTTTGGTTTAGCTATTGCTAAATGGCAAGAACTATCTAGAACTTTACATCTACATTTACACAGCGCCTCAGATGTTAGGTTTAGCTATTGCTAAATGGCAGGAATTATCTAGAACATTACATCTACATTAATAATATAATCACTTTAGGCGCTAGTGTTAGCTAATTCTAAATGCCAATAACTATCTAGAACTTTACATCTACGTTAATACAGTGCCTCGGGTGTTAGGTTTAGCTAATGCTAATTGACAAGGATTATCTAGAACATCACATCTACATTAATATTTTACTTTAGCTGCTAGTGTTAGCTACTGCTGAATGGCACAACAATCTAGAACATTACATCTATGTTAATACAGTGCCTCGGGTGTTAGGTTTAGCTAATGCTAAATGCTAAGAATTATCTAGAACTTCACATCTATGTTAATACAGTGCCTCGGCTAATGCTAAATGGCAATATTTATCTAGAACATTACATCTACATTAATCTATTACTTTAGCTGCTGGTGTTAGCTAATTCTAAATGCCAATAACTATCTAGAACATTACATCTGTGTTAAAACAGTGCCTCGGCTGTTAGGTTTAGCTATTGCTAAATGGCAAGAATTATCTAGAACTTCACATCTATGTTAAAATATTACTTTAGCTGCTAGTTTTAGCTAATTCATAATGCCAAGAATTATCTAGAACATTACATCCAAGATAATACAGTGCCTCAGCTGTTAGGTTTAGCTAATGCTAAATGCCAAGAACTATCTAGAACATTACTTCTATTTGAATATTTTACTTTAGCTGCTAGTGTTAGCTACTGCTGAACGGCACAACAATCTAGTACATTACATCTACGTTAATACAGTGCCTCAGCTGTTAGGTTTAGCTAATGCTAAATACCAAAAACTATCTAGAACATTACATCTATGTTAATACAGTGCCTTGGCTGTTAGGTTTAGCCATTGCTAAATGACAAGAATTATCTAGAACATTATATCTATGTTAATACAGTGCTTCTGCTAATCCTAAATGGCAAGAATTATCTAGAACATTACATCTGTGTTGATATTTTACTTTAGCTGCTAGTGTTAGCTAATTCTAAATGCCAAGAACTATCTAGAACATTACATCTATGTTAATACAGTGCCTCCGCTGTTAGGGTTAGCTACTGCTAATTGACAAGGATTATCTAGAACATCACATCTACTTTAATATTTTACTTTAGCTGCTAGTGTTAGCTAATTCTAAATGCCAATAACTATCTAGAACTTAACATGTATGTTAATATATTACTTTGGCTGATAGTGTTAATCAATGCTAAATACCAAGAACTATCTAGAGCATTACATCTATGTTAATATATTACTTTAGCTAATAGTATTAGCTAATGCTAAATGGCACAGCTATCTAGAACATTGCATGTACGTCAATATATTACTTTAGCTGCTAGTGTTAGCTATTGCTAAATGCCAAGAACTATCTAGAACATTACCTCTACGTTGATGCATTACTTTAGCTGATGGCGTTGGGTAATTCAAAACGGCACAACTATCTAGAACATTACCTGTATGTTAATATATTATTTTAGCTAATGGTGTTAGCTAATGCTAAACGACACAACTATCTAGAACATTACCTCTATGTAAATATTGTACTAAGGTTAAACACCATAACCTTTCTAGAACATTTATTACCTCAGCTGTTAGCGTAAACCAGGGATAAACGGCAATACCTATCTAGAACATTACACCTGACACATACACTGACACACCTAAGGTCATGTGATATCGGTGTGTAAACTGTCTATGAAGTGTCCTCGAGGACAGTGTTAGCTGGGGTTCTGCTCTGGGGTTCCGGCAGGAACCGGATCATCAGTTAGGTGGCTCCTCCTCCTGCACACCAGCTACCTGCAGAAAGGGGAACCCTCCTACCTTAACATTCTCTTCTGTATCCCCACCGCACACGGGACACTGTGGAGCGAGGAATAGTAAGTCCCCACACAACTTTGGAATGGGACGTCCCATCTGTCTGGCTCCCACGATCATTCAAACTCAGCCTCACTCACAGGACAACCCCTCACACATTATACAGGTGTGGGGGTTCCCAAGCCTCTGGTATCACATGACTTTTGGTATGCTGCTGTGTATGATGGTTCCAGACTGTCCCTCAGCACTGATTGGGAACGTTATCCTTCTGCACAGTGCAGGCTGATTTGGCTGTCTCCCTGAGGCCACAGTATGTACGGCTCGTTTCCGCCATCTTGTGGTGGGCACCAGTACTGCAGCCTGTAGTCCTCTGACGTCATGCTAACTCGTTGTTAGTTCCTAGGTGGAACCTGATAGGCCCGATCACGCCGGCTGCATCCCGGCTGGTTTTCCTGCTTCCTGCATTAGCATTTAAGCTAACCTGTTCCGGAAGGTAACGGTACGGTGGCGGATATGGCGCCGTCTCACCGGAACTCATCTCTGTGTGGTGTGTTCCTCAGAGCTGATGGTGACGATGGGATTCCCGAAGGATGAGATCACTGACGCCCTTGTGGGACAGAAATACGACGAGGTCATGGCTACGTACCTCCTACTGGGCAGGAAGACGCCCGAGGTTAGTGTGCATGAGGGGACGGAGACGTGCATGGGGACAGGGTTCATAGTAAGCTCACAGCGGGGCAAAAGTCCGAGACCACCCTTCAGGTATTTGATTTCTGAGTTTGTGTTTGGGAATACCATTGGATTGGAACAATAAACTGAACAACAGCTTTCCATTTTTTTATTTTAAACTTGCCGGAGCTTCTTGGACTGGTTTGGGGTTATGCGGATAATGGATCCCCTGCTGATTTGAGCTTGGGAAAAACTGAATACAAGTGTTCGGCTGTGTTCAGACTGCCAACCCAAATCGGAATTTTGTCAGATCTGGATTGTATCCCGATAGATTTCCGATATTCTGGATGGTAAAAAAAACACATGAAATCGGATTTTTGCCAATCAGATCCGAACCACATTTGAAGCTGGCTTGAAATGCTATTCCGATCTGATTTTAGCGACGGGTCCGGATGTTCTCGGCGCTCAAATCCCATTTCAAAGTGTCTATTGCGCCACGCGCCAAACAACGGCAAAGTCAAATCCAGAGTGGCAGAACATCGGGATTCAGGAAAAATGGCAAAGTTGATATTTATTCCACAGAATTCCAGAGAATTCCACAGACTTGTGCTCAGTCGCTCAGCTTTACACTTCCATAGCTCTTTTCTTCCGGCATGCTGCCGATGCCAAGATCCCAAGATCCGTGATGCAAGTGGCGTAAGTCATGGCGCTGCCGTCACCGTGTAAAGTCGTTGATGCCGCCTTATTCCCAAAAATATCAGGAGGGAAACTAAAGATCGTTCCAAACCCAGTGGAAAAACGGGCCCGTGGTTCGGCAGATCCGAGGAAGCGTATAGCGTCACACGCCAAACAACGGCAAAGTCAAATCCAGAGTGACGGAAGCATCGGGATTCAGGAAAAGTGGCAAAGTTGATACTTATTCCAGAGAATTCCAGAGAATTCCAGAGAATTCCACAGAATGCACACAGACACGACCAGCGATGGCTTGTGCTCAGTCGCTCAGCTTTACACTTCCATAGCTCTTTTCCTCCGGCATGCTGCCGATGCCAAGATCCCAAGATCCGTGATGCAAGTGGCGTAAGTCATGGCGCTGCCGTCACCGTGTAAAGTCGTTGACGCCGCCTTATTCCCAAAAATATCAGGAGGGAAACTAAAGATCGTTCCAAACCCAGTGGAAAAGCGGGCCCACGGTTCGGCAGATCCGAGGAAGCGTATAGCGTCACACGCCACACGCCACACGCCAAACAACGGCAAAGCCAAATCCAGAGTGACGGAAGCATCGGGATTCAGGAAAAGTGGCAAAGTTGATACTTATTCCAGAGAATTCCACAGAATTCTAGAGAATTCCACAGACACAACCAGCGATGGCTTGTGCTCAGTCGCTCAGCTTTACACTTCCATAGCTCTTTTCCTCCGGCATGCTGCCGATGCCGGGATCTCGTGATGCAAGTGGCGAAAGGTCCTGGCGCTGCCGTCACAGAGTAAAATCGTTGACGCCGCCTTATTCCCAAAAATATCAGGAGGGAAACTAAAGATCGCTCCAAAGCCAGTGGAAAAGCGCCAGCTTTGGCACCGGTGCTGGAAAAGAGGACTCACCAAGAGCCAAGAGCTCTCCGACCTGTGGAACGTGGGAGCCCTAGGTTTGGTAGACCCTAGGAAGCAGCACCAGCATTGGCACTTGGAGAAGAGGACTCGTATGTCCGGGGTAGTCGGATTCTGCCGCGGACCAGGAATTTGGCACATCACTGGTGCCGGTGCCAGTCCACACCGACACAGCCCTATAGGCGATACTCTGCTGAGTTGTTGTGGCTTCTGTGTTCCAGTTGCGGTTCCTGGTATTTGCACAGTACCGTTAACAGTACCCGGCCTGACCGGAGACGGGAATCCCATGATGCATCAGATGTCCCAAGTGTACCGTTTACGACCCACAAGCTTTGGGTTAGCTGAAGTGTGGCTCGTTTTGTCTTAAGCCATCATGTAACGCCTGTAGCAGCAGAGCGGACCATGTGGTCGGTGCGGTTTGACTTGGGACCATGTGGTCAGTGCTATTCAGACACTAGGGGGCAGCATATCACCTCCTCCCTCTTCACACCAGTCCGGAAGTAGCGTTCCGAGTTCAGCATCAGTGAGTTCAACTTCCTCCCGTTCCTCTTTAAGAGCATCTCCAGCCATGGAAGGTGGTGTCACCATCAGGTGCCAAGTGGTATTACAAGACAGGACCGGCCAGGGCTAGCTGGTTATTCATGCTAGCCTCGTAGGTTTAGGTAGCTTTGGTTACTTTAACACGCTTAACGCTAATCTGAGTTTCTGTGTTGTGCTCTCCTCTCGGTCAGTTTTGGAAGGCAAGCGAGTCGCTGTCCAACAGCAACCTGTGTCCCCAGGCCCGCCCCACCAGCGACATCTAACAACAGCTCCAGCCCGTCGTCACCCGGCGCACCTACAAGGTCCAGCGCAGCGTGGTCGCCACTCAGAAGCAGCAGCGGAGGTTCAGCGATCACGGTGGGGATGACATACAGCCCCCCCCAAAGTAAAGTAACAGAACCCCGGGGTCCCTCTCCGGCTCTCTCATGCACTGCGGTCCACGGTGTGTCTGGTGCCCCCCTGCTGGCCCGACGGCCCCTTTTAAGAAAACTTCCCCTTGGGCTTTCTCGCTGCCCTGATTGTCTCTGGGTGAAAGGTCTCTTTGCTCCAGTCAGTGAGCTTCTGTCTTTGGTATTCCTGACTGGCCAGGGCGGTAGCACTGGTCTGCCTTGGGGTGGCGCTGTAGCAGAACGAGACGTTGGTACCGTCCCGTCAAATACAGAACCGTCTCTTATGTGTTGAGTACTGAACTGATTGGGGTGTTTATAGTTTCTAAAGAAGTGCATATTAGCATAGTGAGTTAGCAGCTAGCTAGCCAGTGCGGGAGTAGCCAGCCAACATGGGGACCCCGCCCATATGCCACAGGGTATATTGCCCACTAGGTGTCTCTGAAAGACACATTGCCTAGAAGGCGCTAATACCCCCCACCATTCTACATCAGACCCTGGCTTTTTGGATGATGGACACAACCTCCATTGTGTCCGTCTTAGCTACGCCTTAGCTAGCAAGCTAGCTAGCCGCCTTTGTCAGCTCGTTTGACTGACAAGCCTGACAAACAACTGGAACGTGAAGATGTGGGTCTCTGCAGGAAACCCCCGTAGAACCCTACACACCGCATAGACTATATCAGCAGTGTGCCAGCGGATGCTAGCATGGGCTAGGCTAGCTAGCCTGCTAGCTAGAGCCTGCTGCCATCAGATCTAGAATGATAGCTGAGTAGTTATTTTGACTAAGGGTCTATTCAACTAATGAGAACCTCAGCTAGTGCAGTAGAGGCCAGAACCTGGACCTGAAGGTACCGGACTTCCTACAGAGTCCATCACTACAGACCTCCAAACTCCATGTGTCCTTCAGATCAGCTCAGGAACAGTGTGTAGAGCTTCATGGAATGGGTTTCCATGGCGAGCAGCTGCACCCCAGCCTCACATCACCAAGCGCAGTGCAGAGCGTGGAACGCAGTGGTGTAAAGCTCCGCCCCTGGACTCTAGAGCAGTGGAGGTGTGTTCTCACACATGTCACTCAGGTTCATATGGGTTTGATGGCAGACGGGCGAATACTTTAGGCAGTGTAGTGAATGTTAGGAGGGATTTCCTGCCAGACTGGATCAGATTCGACGTTCCAATCCCCACAGTCATATCTGCTACCGCACCTCCCGCTCCAGTATCAGGCCGGTACCCTGTTGCCCTGATCTGCCTTCTCTAACTGCTATGTTTAGGTTATTGATGTTTTGAGGTTGGTGTGAGGTTGGTGTGAGGTTGGTTTGAGGTTGGTGTGAGGTTGGTTTGAGGTTGGTATGAGGTTGGTTTGAGGTCGGTGTGATGTCGGTGTGAGGTTGGTTTGAGGTCGGTGTGAGGTTGTTTTGAGGTTGGTATGAGGTTGGTTTGAGGTCGGTGTGATGTCGGTGTGAGGTTGGTTTGCGGTTGGTGTGAGGTTGGTTTGAGGTTGGTATGAGGTTGGTGTGAGCTCGGTGTGATGTTGGTTTGCGGTTGGTTTGAGGTTGGTGTGCGATTGGTGTGAGGTTGGTTTAAGGTTGGGTTGAGGTTGGTGTGAGGTTGGTGCGAGGTTGGTTTAAGGTTGGTGTAAGGTTGGGTTGGGTTGAGGTTGGGTTGAGGTTGGTGTGAGGTTGGTGCGAGGTTGGCGCGAGGTTGGTTTGAGATTGGTGTGAGGTTGGTGCGAGGTTGGTTTGAAGTTGGTGTGAGGTTGGTGTGCGGTTGGTGCGAGGTTGGTGTGAGGTTGGTGTGAGGGTGTGAGGTTGGGTTGAGGTTGGTGTGCGGTTGGGTTAAGGTTGGTTTGAGGTTGGTATGAGGTTGGTGTGCGGTTGGTATGAGGTTGGTTTGCGGTTGGTGTGAGGTTGGTTTGAGGTTGGTGTGAGGTTAGTTTGAGATTGGTGTGAGGTCTTACATACGCCTCTGTGCGTGTCTGTCTGTGTGTGGTCTCCCAGTGGGTCCCGCTGTCCCGCCAGCTGTGCCCTACACTAAGCGCCCCCCGGTCCCCTGTGTGGAGAGTGAGCCGAAGGACGAGTGGGACGGTTCACGCAAGCTGCTGGGCTCCGGCTCCAAGGCAGACGTCCCAGCGTCTCCTCTGGCCGGGCAGGACAGGAAGAAGGCCGCTGCTGCAGCTGGAGTAAGAGTTCTCTCCTCTCTCTCTCTCTCACGCTGTCTCTTCTATCCTCCCTCTTTCTCATCACTCTCTTTCATTCTCATCCTCCTTCTCTTTTACACCTCCCCCTTCTCTCTCTCTCTCTCTCTCTCTCTCTCTCTCTCTCTCTCTCTCTCTCTCTCTCCCTCTCCTCTCTCTCTCCTCTCTCTCTCTCTCTCTCTCTCCTCTCTCTCCCTCTCTCTCTCTCTCTCTCTCTCTCTCTCTCTCTCTCTCTCTCTATCTCTCTCTCTCTCTCTCTCTCTCCCTCTCTCCCTCTCTCTCTCTCTCTCTCTCTCTCTCTCTCTCTCCCTCTCCCTCTCTCTCTCTCTCTCTCTCTCTCTCTCCCTCTCCCTCTCTCTCTCTCTCTCTCTTCTATCCTCCCTCTTTCTCATCGCTCTGTTTTATTCTCATCCTCCTTCTCTTTTACACCTCCCCCTTCTCGCTCTCCCTCTCTCTCTCTCTCTCGCTCTCTTTTCACCTCACACATACTGACCCGGACTGAGACCCCCTCTGTTGGTCCTCTCTGATGTCGTTGCAGACTAATGGAGGCATGGCTCGGAGGAACACCTACGTGTGCGAGCGCTCGGCTGACCGGTACTCCGCCATACCCAACGGCAAAGACAGCAGGTTAGCAACCGGGTTATCAATAACGCTAACGCTAGCTCACACTCCCCGTCCACCCCATCGGCTCCACTGACCCCCACAGGACCCCCACAGGACCCCCACAGGGCCCCCACAGGACCACCACAGAACTTTAAAGTGGCTTACATCTTTGCCTTTGCCCTCTCTCTCTCTCTCTCGCTCTCTCTCTCGCTCTCTCTCTCTCTCTCTCTCTCTCTCTCTCTCTCTCTCTCCCCCTCTCCCTCTCTCTCTCCCTCTCCCTCTCTCTCCCTCTCCCTCTCTCTCTCTCTCTCTCTCTCTCTCTCTCTCTCTCTCTCGCTCTCTCTCTCTCTCTCCCCCTCTCTCTCTCTCTCTCTCTCTCTCTCTCCCCAGTTTGACAGAAGTCTCTGGCAGTACCACTTCAGCTTCCGGAGCTGCGTCGGCCCTGGCGTCCACGAGACCGCGGCACATCAAGTCTATGTCTACCTCTGGCACCTCCTCTAAAACGGCCCTGCCCCCCATAGAGGACAACAGCGAATACAAGCCGAGGTGAGGAACCTGGTCCACTGTGGTGTCTGAGCTCAGCGGGCCTGATTCCCAGCTGGGTCGTCAGGGCCATTCCGAGTTCAAGCCTTCAGTGTTATGGCCCCTAGACTACCATGGTGCAGTTCTTACCTCGTGCACAAGATGGCGCTGTTTCATTCCGCTTGTCTTAAGTGTTTGTGTCAACCTCACGAATAACCCACATACACCCACCGGCCAGTGTGTTAGCTCCACCTCCTCATATGTCCACTCGCTGTCCACTGTCTCAGCTCCACTGACCATGTGTTTGACACCGGACAGTAGCTAGAACGTTTGATCCGTGTCTGATTTTATTCGGTTCTTTCCAGCTCAAGTCCCAGGCCCCCTTCTACCTCGCCCTCGACTCATAGCATCAGCACCCCGGAGCGCACGCGCTTCCCCAGAGGGACCACCAGCAGGAGCACCTTTCACGGAGCCCAGCTGCGCGACCGCCGGAGTGCTACCTACAACGGCCCGCCCGCCTCACCCACGCTTTCTCACGACACGGGGGCTCTGGCTCCGGCTCGCAGGGGCACCTCCACAGGCATCATCAGCAAGATCACCTCCAAGTTTGTGCGCAGGTCAGCGGACCACCCACTTCGCTTGCTGTGCTGTGGTACATGTGAGAGAGATGAGTGATGCTTTATGTTTATATAGGCCTAGGAGTATATATATATATATATAAATAAAAATAAAAAATGTTATTATTATTATTTTATATCTTTACTGCAGTGACACTTCCTTATTGACCTTATTTAAACAAGAGAAAGTTATTATTATTATTACTATTGTTGTTGTTATTATTATTATTGTTATTATTGTTTTGTTATTATTATTATTGTTGTTGTTTTATTATTATTATTATTGTTATTATTATTATTATTATTATTGTTGTTGTTTGTTGTTTTGTTGTTGTTATTGTTATAATAATAATAATAATAATTATTATTATTATTATTATTATTACTGCAGCGATTATTTCTGATATAAAGCCAAGGCAAATCTTATTATTTATTAATATTATTTTTAATAGTAAGAAAACTAATTACAGCAGTCATTTCTGATGTAGAGAAACTCATATATTTTTTATATTTATTTTTTATATATATTCAATTTAAATCTGATGTACAAAATATTTTTTTATTTATAAATTACATTTATTTATTTAATGTTTTTTATTTTTTTTTATTAATTATTATATAATTATTTTTATAATATATATATATATATATATATATATATATATATATATATATATATATATATATATATATATATATATATATATATATATATATATATGACACTTCCTTCTTTAAACAGGAGAAAATTATAATTTTTTATAATTATTATTACTATTATTATTATTATTATTTAAAGAATTACTGCAGCGATTATGTAATATTTCTGATATAAAGCGAAAGCAAATCTTCTTATTTATTAATATTATTTTTAATAGTAAGAAAACTAATTACAGCAGTCATTTCTGATGTAAAGAAACTCATATATTTTTTATTTTTATATTTTATAGATATTTAATTTAAATCTGATGTACAAAATATTTTTATTTATTTATTTATAAATCACATTTATTTATTTAATATTTTTTATTCTTTTCAAAATTAATTATTATTATATTATATATATTTATATATAATTATTTTTTATTATTCATAATAATTATCATAATAATAATAATAATAATAATAATAATAATAATGTGTGATGTGTTTACTCGAAATCGTGGTTTCATGGCTCTTTGGTACCGACCAATCACAGGCGTTGTTGGTTTTGGTCCCATGTGCATGACACTGCAGGCACGGCCTCCGCCCGGTGCCGGCGATAGCTGGTTATCTCCACGGTTACGTCTTAAGCCAAGCAAATCCATCTCCTCAGGAAGTAGCCGAAGCCTTAAAGGCGGCACCCAGGGTCCACACACACACACACATACAGTAACACCCAAGTTCAGTTCGGTCCGGAGTTTAACCGAGCCGGGCTTTGGTTCCTTAGCGCAGCAGAACCCTTACCGCCCCTGTTCTCTTCTGTTGTAGAACCCTCTCTTTCAGGTCTTCCAGGAGGTAGGCGACCGATTCCGAATGGTCCATGTCTGTCCACACAGTCCACCTCCGACCCCTCTCCAGTACCGTTCCCAGATCTTCCCTTAAGCCCTTTGACCCCGCCCCCTCTCACTCCCTGTACGCCCCAGTCCCACCCGAACCTGAAGTTGCCCGGCATGTAGCCAAGGCCTACCTGCACGGTTAGCCACCTGACCAGGCCAGCTCTCGTTCAGGTGGCAGTTGAGCGTGCTAGTCGCCCACTTCCTGTTGCTGTAACTCCGCTGTGTTGCTCTGGATGCACGTCTCACCGTCTTCTGATTGTCTTGGAGCGCTCTGTGTGACCCGGGAGGCATGGTCCTGAATGACCCCTGTGGATCTCTCCGGCAGCCCGGCACTGTGTGTGATGTGTGTAGGTCTTCCAGCGAAGCTGCCGTGCTAATCTGTGTGCTCTGCTTGTTTTTGAGGGTTCCGAGTGAGGGCGAGGCCAGCGGCAAGACCGAGGCGCCAAGGTGAGGGTTTGGGATAATGTGGGGTTAATGTCTGTGTGTGTGTATGTGTGTGTGTGTACACCCATCCTCAAAAGATCAACTGCACCCGGAAGGTGCAGAAGGTGTGTTGGGAAGGTGTGTTTGCTAACCCAACACGCCAGACGTCTCGGTATGGAGCTGTGGAGGTTCCTAATGGAGTCCTGTGATAATCCATCCCATGCAGCTTGAACATCCTCACACAGTTGGTGCGGTAGGGGTTGAGGTGGCGTGACACCAGGCCTTTTAGACCACGGTGCCTCCACACACGGATTCGTTGGGCGTCTCCACCAAGACTAAAGCGGGACTCGTCACTGAAGATGACCCGCTGCCATTCTGAGTCACTCCATGACGGTCTGGTACGACACCACTGCAGTCTTTGGTGAGGGTGACGTGGTGTTAAGGACAGTCGTGGTAACGGTGTGTGTGCATGTAGTCCTGGGTGGTGCAGCCGTCTGCCGATGGTGCTGCACTAACAGGGTGACTCATGGAGGACACCACCGCTCGCTGGACGTCTGTAGTCGCGACTGACGGGTCACCAACCAAAGCCCTAGGGACAGAATCGGTCCGTATGGACCCCAGCACACTAACACTCTCCTCTCTGCACACAGGAGCACCTCCGGAGACTCGAGGGAGGAGAGCCGGGACTCCAAGCCACGTTCGCTTCGCTTCACATGGAGCATGAAGACCACCTCGTCCATGGAGCCGGGCGACATGATGCGGGAGATCCGGAAAGTCCTGGACGCCAACAACTGCGACTACGAGCAACGCGAGCGCTTCCTGCTGTTCTGCGTGCACGGCGACGCCCGCCAGGACAACCTGGTCCAGTGGGAGATGGAGGTGTGCAAGCTGCCCCGGCTCTCGCTCAACGGCGTCCGCTTCAAGAGGATATCGGGCACCTCCATCGCCTTTAAGAACATCGCCTGTAAGATTGCCAACGAGCTAAAGCTATGAGGACGGTAGAGGAACCCGGAGGACATGGCTCTAACGGGCTGGGGTGAGGCTTGCGGTGGTGAGTAAGCAGCCAGGCCCGAGGTGCTGCCTTAACCAAACTGCGGAGGAAGAGCATGCGCAGCGCTCCTTTCCGTATAATCCGTTTCCGTTGATGTTCGGTTCCTGAAACAGCGTTAGGGTTACCTGACTGATGGGAGTGGACTGAGGTGTGAGTATCTCCCCGTGGCGTTTGGGGTGAGGACGTGTTTTGTGCAATAGCCACCTTGTAGAACGTTGTGGATGCTGCACTGAAAGCATGGAGTTGTCGTCATGGCGATGGAGGTGTTAACCATGAAATTCCTCAGAACTCCTGCTGGGTTCTTGTATATTTATGCAGTGGCTCATGAAGGTTTGACCGGCCTTCGTAATAAGCAAGAAGTTAGCCATTTAGCATTTAGCATTGCTAAAAAACAGTTATTGAGAATGGCCACCGGTTAGCATTATGCAAAGGTGATCCTGCTACCCTGTAGACGTACGGTAGCGGCTACGGCTAGCTGCTTTCCCGCCGCATGTTACCCGGCTTGACTCACCTCGTACTTGATACTGCTTTTGGTACTGGATAGCTGATGCCAAAAGTTGACCTAAAAGCACTGCAGCCTGTTGCTTGGGCAGACACACATGCTAACGCTAGCTACCAGGTTAGCATAGCCCCCTGCATAGCCACCTGTGTCCTGGGCTCGCAGGTCCCACCACAAAAGCTAATGGACTAAATCTAGTCCCGATATGAGCAGGTACAATATCCGCAGTGGTCAACAACGAAGTTGGTACCGGACCATCCGGTACCAAACTGGCTTCCGTTACATCAGCGAGCCTGGCTGGCTTCTCAAGCGCTGACCAGCGTACCTTCGCCCCCCACAACAGTGAGCTCAGCCTTCCCGAGGGATTGGATCGGTTTCGGAATCGGACGTTGACTCTATTCCCACTCAGATTTCCCATGGTTGTACACAGATGTTCCCATTGTGAGATTAGGCTAAGTAAGACTAGCTGCTTGCTAGCTGCTTGCTAGCTGCTTCCCAGAAAGCCACCCTATACATCAGCCCGCTAGCTTGATAAGGTGGGCCACTGTTTAGTACTGCTGGTTCGCCCCCCATTTTAAAATCTGCTAAAACTGATTAAAATCATTTAGCTTAGCATGTAGCCTAATAATTAGTCATGGTGTTAGCTTGGTAGATCGTTTGGATCTGCAGCACCTGAAGGATAAGCAGCTTAGACGCTAAACTGGACCCTGAGCACAATTTTACGGTGGGCCATCCGGAAGACACCAGCGGACCACCGGCAGGGAGTGGGGGCAGTCGTAGGCTAGTGCGTTAGGGAGTCGACCTCGTGACTGGATGGTCGCTGGTTCATTTCCTTGAGCTAACAGTAACGACCAAAGTGCCCTTAAGCAATAAGGGCACCTAATTCCCAACATGCCATGGATGGGGCTGGCCAACACTCCGGGCGAGTGTGCTCACTGCCCCCTAGGGAGTTCAGGGAATTGAACCCACAACCCTCCGGTCACATAGCTGGTTCCCTAACCTCCAGCCCATGGCTGCTGCTGCCCCCTTCCCCCCAGTAGCTGTCAGTTTAGGGACTTAAACCCACAACCCTCCGCCCTCAAGGCTGCTTCCCTAACCTCCAGCCAACACCTTAGAAGATAAACTGGACCGTGAGCACAATTTACGGTGGGCCATCCGGAAGACACCAGCGGACCACCGGCAGGGAGTGGGGGCAGTCGTAGGCTAGTGGGTTAGGGAGTCGACCTCGTGATTGGATGGTCACTGGTTCATTTCCTTGAGCTAACAGTAACGACCGAAATGCCCTTAAGCAATAAGGGCACCTAAGGGAGTTAGGTGAACAGGGGTGTTCAGGGAATTGAATCCACGACCCTCCGCTCACAAGGCTGCTTCCCTAACCTCCAGCCCATGGCTGCTGCTGCCCCTCCCCCCCCAGGTACTGTCAGTTTAGGGGCTTTAACCCACGACCCTCCACCCTTAAGGCTGCTTCCCTAACCTCCAGTCCATGGGTGTTTAGGGACTTGAACCCACGACCCTCCGCTCACAAGGCTGCTTCCCTAACCTCCAGTCCACAACTGCCCCCAGTGGACAACTTCCTCTGTGTGCTAAACACATCCGGCACAAAAAGGTTCTACGCTCTTTGTCGTCAGCGAGCTGCTATCCTTAGCATTAGCATTTTGGAACAAATCTTAAACCAGATTATTTACAAGACTGAGCGCAGCGTTCCGTTCTCTTGCCCGTCAAACACTTTATCGTCGTACATAAGCCGCGTTAAGCTGCGGCAAAACCAAACACTCACGTACTCAGAGGCACAGAGCGAGATCCTGACCGCTACCGCACACTGACGAATAACTGACGTCTCCCGGGAGAGCCGTTTGCTACCGTACCTGCTCTCCTCCTTTGGGCCATGCTACCAAACCGTTGCTCTCTGACATGTACAGTTTAATATATAGACACACCTGGCTGTTTAATCAAAGGCTCTACTGATGTATTATAGGAATATGCATAAACATCTGCAGGTATGCGTGTTTTCGTTTCTGTACAGGGGAAAAAGTATATAAATATATAAATATAAATCTATACCTTTAATGTTTAGGTACGTTTTTACAGTTTTAGTTGTTTCTGATCGTTACTGCCATCCGTTAGAACCTTACTCTTTTGCTGTGCAGGTTTTTAAATGACTCATAAATATTCATGGGTAGATCAACGGTTATGTCGTGATCAGGAGTCGTGGGCGGGGTGAAGGGGGATGGAAACGGGAGGATGAGTCATCCGGAGCAGGCATGTAATGCACTACGTTAATGTGTGGAGCGGCACAGCTCGAGCACACTCGAGTCTTGCTGCACTCCGGATTCGCGCGGGTTCTTACGAATGAGGTCTGGTTGAGTTGTAGCTTTGCGGACCACAGCGTGACTGTACAGGTGTGTTCCTTTAGTCCGTGCCGGACATATTCACCGCTCCTTGTGTTTATTCCATGACACTATGCCTGCATTGTGTTGCTTCATATCACGGAGGCATCCATGTGTTTGATAAAAAAACAAACAAACAAAAATATGAAGAAAAAAATACTATTTGTTTTTATTTCCTTTGTGGCTCGGTATGATGGAATGATGTACTGTCACATGTGTTAGTATATTTTATGTTTGATATTTTGTACTGAAACACGTTTTGCTGCAGAAGGGTTTGCGTTTGTCGTCTGAGAGCGTGAGAGAGAGAGAATGACCAGTTTGGTGTTCAGTACTCTCATCGCCAAAAGAACAGCTGCACCCAGAAGGTGTGGTTGCAGGATGAAGGGTACCAGGATCAATAACTAGTGATAAATTTAGACTGATATGATTAATATTTATTGAGCTACACATACAGAAGTCTGTCTCTCAGTATGGCGTCGGGCCGCCGTGTTCGCTAACCCAACACGTCAGACGTCTCGGTATGGAGCTGTAGAGGTTCCTGATGGAGTCCCGTGATAATCCATCCCATGCAGCTTGAACATCCTCACACAGTTCCTGCAGATGGTGCGGTAGGGGTGGAGGCGGAGGAACACCAGGTCTTCTGGACGTGTGACGACAGAACGATCATCTTGGTGCTGACCACGGTGCCTCCACACTCAGGCGTCTCCACCAAGACTAAAGCGGGACTCGTCACTGAAGATGACCCGCTGCCATTCTGAGTCACTCCATGACAGTCTGGTACGACACCACTGCAGTCTTTGGTGACGGTGACGTGGTGTTAAGGACAGTCGTGGTAACGGTCGGTGTGCATGTAGTCCTGCGTGGTGCAGCCGTCTGCCAATGGTGCTGCACTAACAGGATGAGCCATGGAGGACTGTTGGGCGAATGGAGAGCACCTGCAACTAGATGATGCCTGAGGGTCAGTCAGGTGCGGTAATACGGCACGTCCGTATTGAATGAATCGTGAATCGTTTGCTTGTCTCATGAGGTCAACCTGCACACCAAGTCAGGTGGTTCCTTCTGGGTGCAGCTATCCTTTCGTTGATGAGTGTCGTGTCAACGGCTACAGCCTGCTGACCATGTGGAAGGTCTGGGTGACCTCCTGCTGGAGGACGCTTCAGACTAGTAGTGAACCACATGCTCAAATTCATCTCTTATGGAAGTGGGAGGGGAGATTGCTCATCAAGGGCTTGAGGTACAGTTTCTGTGATGCTCTTGGGAAGACCGAAATGTTCCGACGCGCTCTGTCACCCTTGCATATACAACTGCTGTTCAGGACTTCTGATACCGTATCTCTGGTGCACAATATTAAACTTACTTGAATGAAATGTTAACGTGGCGGTCTCGGTCTCTCTGTAGCGGCGGTGCTGGTCACGTCCACTGAAGACGCCCATTTCAAAACACACGTGATTTGTGATATGTAGTCGTGTATGAAACCAGCCAAGTCCACTGAGTCAGCTCCACTGACCGTACAGGACACTCTGTAGGTGTACAGGTCCAGACTGTAGTCCATCTGTTTCTCTGTGTACTGTATTACCCTGTTCTTCAGTGGTCAGGACCCCCACAGGACCACCACAGAGCAGGTAGTATGTGGGTGGTGGGTCATTCTCAGCACTACAGTGACACTGACATGGTGCTGGTGTGAGTGGATCTCCGTGTCACTGCTGGACTAGGAATCGTCCACCAACAACAGAGTCCTGTAGGCGGCAACCTGTGGGGAGCGTCTGGTGAGGAGCGTCCTGTGGGCGGCGTCTGGGGAGCAGCGTCCAGGGAGCAGCGCCCCTGGGGCAGGGTCCTGTGGACGGCGTCCTGTGGGCAGGGTCCCTGGGGCAGTGTCCTGTGGGCGGCGTCCTGTGGGCGGCGTCCTGTGGGCAGGGTCCCTGGGGCAGTGTCCTGTGGGCGGCGTCCTGTGGGCAGGGTCCTGTATGCGGCGTCTTGTGTGCGGCGTCTTGTGTATACAGAGAAACTGAGGGACTACACTCTGGACCTGTGCACCTACAGAGTGTCCTCAGTGGAGCTGATAAGATGGACACCGAGCGTAGAAACAAGGAGGTGGTAAGTAAGCATGATGTTCAGGTGCCCAAGCTGAGATGGTCTGGGTCATGGGGGATGCTAGAGCCTACCCCAGCTAACGGGATCAAAGCACAGGGCATGCACCAGCTAACCAGTGCTGCACAGCGGTGGCCTATCTTCAAGTACGGGTGGCTCCAGTATGGGTCCAGTCTGGTGGAGCACTGTTTGCTGCCAATGGCATCTAGCACTGTGTTAGCCTGACGTTCAGGTACCCAAGCTGAGATGCTCTTAGTCGTAGGGTGTGCTGGAGCCGCAGCAGTAGTCGCCTGTCAGGCTGCCCGGGACGTTTCCTGCCTTCTGTGCAAACGGTGCTGGGATAGGATCCAACAACCCCAACCGGCCTGGCCTAGGCCATCTCAGCTTGGGCACCTGAACGTCCCAATAACACTAGTGCTAATTGCCGTTTCCTCCCTGACCGGCTGGAAACAGTGCCCCACCAGACTGGACCCATGCTGGAGCCCTTCGTCCTCCGAGATAGGCTAGCTCTGTGAGGCACTGGTTAGCTGGTGCATGCCCTGTGCCATGATCCCTTCAGCTCACCGCAAGGAGAGGCTAGCGGGCCTGGTCGACAGAGCTAAGCCATGCTGCCAGCTCCGCAGGGCTCTTTTGCCTCGCTTTCGGCATGGGCTTTTAGTACAGGGGTCCGATGTGGATGGTCTGAACGACTTCCGGAAGCAGTGGGAGGAGTCATTGTAGTACTGTGTGAAGCGGGAACAATGATGCTTCCATAGAGCGAAGTTACAGCTGGTTAGAACCACCACGCAGTAGGAGAATCGTTTCCTACCGTGACGCCGAGGGGCTTTCACCCTCCGTATACAATGCGGCCTCTTTCCTTTGCGACGCTGCTCCCACCCAGAAGATGACGGATGAGGGATTCCCACTTGGAATCGAGAGCGACTGAGCTTGAGTCACTGCTAACATTCCAGCCAGAGCACGGATCCTTCATGAACACATCCCTTCCTGTGGATGGCTGAAGGCCACAAAGCCTGTATTGTCTGTGCGTGTTAACACATGACTGCACAAGAGGTGGGGGAGAAGCCCGAGCACCACAAAACACTGAACTGCCCCAGGGGGACCATACAGGCCATGAGCCGAGCCGCAGGCGTCCTTCAGAGCAGCCCCCGCAGGACCTTTCAGTCATACAAGCGTTCTCTTTCAACGGAGAGAAGACCAGCCGGGGACGGGGGCAGTGACCCCAACTGAGGGCTTCTCTCTATACACCCATCAGCCATAGCAAGACCACCATGGAGCGGGTAGTATGTGGGGGGTGGGTCATTCGTAGCACTGAAGTGACACTGACGTGGTGGTGGTGTGTTAGTGTGTGTGGTGCTGGTGTGAGTGGATCAGACACAGCAGTGCTGCTGGAGTGTTGAGACACTGTGTCCACTCACTGTCCACTCTATTAGACACTCCTACCTTGCTGCTCCACCTTGTAGATGGACAGTCAGAGACGATAGCTCATCTGCTGCTGCACAGTGCAGTGTTGGTCATCCTCTAGTCCTGTATCAGTGGACACAGGACGCTGACCCCACAGGACGCTGTCCCCACAGGACGCTGTCCCCACAGGACGCTGCCCCGCAGGACGCTGCCCCCACAGGACGCTGCCCCACAGGACGCTGCCCCCACAGGACGCTGTCCCCTGGGGGTTCTACATTAATATGAATGCAATTAAGGGGGCATGCAGGATGCCTACCCATACCAATACGATGCTGACCCCACAGGACGCTGACCCCACAGGACGCGGACACACAGGACACTGTCTCCACAAGACGCTGCCCCCACAGGACGCTGTCCCCTGGGTGCTACATTAATGAAATGCATTAAGGATGCAAGGATGCTACCCCCATACGATGCTGACCCCACAGGACGCTGACCCCACAGGACGCTGACCCCACAGGACGCTGACCCACAGGTTGCTATCCCCAGGATGCTACCCACATAGGATGCTGCCTCATAGGACAGTGTGAGCTGGATAGTTTTGGTTGGTGGACAATTCCCAAGTCCAGCAGTGACACTGATCCACTCACACCAGCACCACCCACACTAACACACCACCACCACGTCAGTGTCCCTGCAGTGCTGAGAATGATCCACCACCCCCATGTGGTGGTCCTGTGGGGGTCCTGCCCATTGAAGAACAGGGTAATACAGTACACAGAGAAACAGATGGACTACAGTCTGGACCTGTACACCTACAGAGCGTCCTGTACGGTCAGTGGAGCTGATACAGGGGACAGCGGGTGGAGATACAAGGATGATGAAGTGGCCAGTCGGTTACGGCAGGGTGGTCAGTGTATTATCGTCAGTCCTTTGTCGTTCCGGCTCTTTACGTACAGTGTCAGAAAGAGGCGGGACATTAAAGACATGATACTGATTGAAGTTTTTATTCAAAGTTAAAACCATGGCTTCAGTCTTGACCTTTGGCTTCCAAATGATGCAGGCAGGATGAATTTGCATACATGTGTGGCAAACGTGTTGGTCCATTAGAGCGATGTCACGGTAGCACGACTGGAGAGCGAGAACGTTAGTCGGTGTCATTAGTTGCGCTGTTGGAGGTTTACAGATCATACAAACCAGCATCGGTTAAAAACGTGTATCTCAAAATGTGTCCATATCAAATCCCTCCACCGGCATGGCCCTACAAAACCGCAGGAATACGCCTTCGCCTATTCCGGAGAGGCGGAGAAAAGTGTAAACACTCAGTCTGGACTGGTTCTGGTTGGACTCGTTTTCAAACGGGTTTATAAATAGAACAAAAAAAACGATATTTTCAGAAGCTCTATATACAACAATCACCGAAATCCGCAGTTACAGAACTTTAGAGTGAAGAAAAAGAGTACAGCGAGTGGGCGTGGCTTAACAAGATGGACATTTCAAGCGATGGTGGACATCCTGATGGCTACACCTACTGAGAGGCATTGTCATGCATGTAGTCTGCTACCCAAGTCCTCCGATCCCGAGCCGCAGAGCAGGGCAGGGCATCGCCGCCTTCGCCGGCATGGCTCCCCTCGCCCTTATTCAGTCGCTCAAGTCAAGGATCAAGTGTTCGTATATCCGAGTCTGCCCCTTAAAACTGGAAGCCAGGAGGAAATTCCGGCTGTCGATGGAAACCAGGGAGAACGCTCGGGGAGCCTGGATGTTCAGCTCCTGGAAGTGAATGAACTGCCCCTTCTTGGTGTCCCAGCGGTAGACCTGGGTGAAGGAGTAGTCGCTGCCCAGGATGGCGTACTGCCAGCTGGACACGGAAAACGGCTGGAAGACCATGGAACCCCGCGAGGGCATGGTCTGGATCTCGTTGAACATGTTCCCGTCCCACTTCATCACCTTGGAGTCCCCGATGAAGCGCGTCAGGCAGATGTACAGCTCCTCCTTGACCTTGAAGTGCTTGACGGCGTACACGTCCTCCATCTCCGGGATGTCCGTGCGCCGCTCGAACAGCTTGGTGGTCTTGTTCCACTGGTAGATGACCGGCCGCTGGGAACTGCTGGACAAAATCAGGTGGGGCTTGCTGGAAATTTCCAGGTACTCCACGTCGGTGTCGCGGTACCACGGGTGCAGGGACTGGTGGGAGTAGAAGCCGTTGCCGTTCCACTTGTACACGGTGGTGGAGCCGGCTTTAGAGCTGTCGGCGATGACGAAGAACGACTCGCCGTCCACCCGGAAGATCTCCACGTCGTTGGGCTTTCGGATTTTCAGGATGTCGATGTCTTGGATTTTGATGAATTTGTTGGCGGAGATGTCTCTCTTGTAGATGTGCGAGCCGCCGAAGAGCTGCGCTACGATGATGAACAGCTGGTTGTCGATCACCTGGGGTTTGCAGATGACTGTCGAGGTGCCTGTTAAGGAAACAGGTACTAAGACATATGAATTTTACGGAAGTTTGATTACACATGCTCTCCTATTGGCAAAAATTCCGAACTACAGCTGCACCATATCTTATCCACAGGACAAATCATTCCGACTTGGTGTTCCATGCTGGGACCAAATCCATTAAAGGTGCCATAGGATGTAAACCGACACTGTGATGGTGTGATCAGGAGCGTTCGGCACACAGAACCCACATATCGTGAACCTCAAACGGGACAACGTTCCGATTCCTAAACTGTTACGGACTCATTAATACTTGCACCCCCAACAACTACATACAACCGCAACGGAGCTACAGAACCAACATGGTGGACTACATGGAGAAATCCGGCGTTCCAGGCTGGGAATGCGATGCCGGCACTTTCCGTTCCCTTCCCAAGGAGCCCAGCTGTCGGCGGTACATGGTGGATGGTCATCTTTAAACCAGGAGCTGGAGTCGCTTTCTATTCACCAGCTTCCTAATCCAACGTTCCGTTCCACCTTAAATGCTGCAGCTTGTACAGGCACCAGAATGTCCTGCGGCACCATTTAAGGTGGAACTGAAAATTCCCAAACAAGCTGGAGAACAGGAACTCCAGCTCCCACATCTTTAACAGGATCCCGGAACAAGTTTCCCAAACCTCTCTGGACAATATGGAGCAGCTCCGCTTACCGCCTGACCCTGAAGAGACTGAAAAGAGGAGCAGCTCCACCTTTATTAGCACCACCACCCCAACAGCAGCCTGTAAGTAGCAGCCATGCTGTGTGATTGTATCCGTGTGTGCCGGTTGGAGCAGATCATCTTAAACTGAGAGCTCCATAGTGAGGAACTTGACTCTTCTGTGTGTTGACGTCCAGATGGAGCCAGTAGCTAGCATAGCTAACGTTAGCGACTAGCATTAGCTCCAAGTAACTAGCATAGCTAACTTAATAATATGAGGGCGGAGCTTATTTACACAGAGGCCCATTTTATTTAGTCTATTTCCACGATGCTTCCGTGTGGTCTCACTGTAACCCATCCAATCAGAGCAGAGCTCATCTAAATATTCATGAGGAGCTCACCATAAAAGGAAAACAGGCACAGTATAGGACCACATCTGGGCGACCAAATTCCCATACGTCCTATGGCACCTTTGGGAATGAGACATCCCTAGCTCCCAAGTGACTTACTTGTTATATTGTCAAAATTCCGGAATTCCATTTGAACGTGGTCCCATTCCATAAAGCTGCATCTTCCAATGAAAGGCTGGGCGAACACCACATACTGGTCCCCACCAAAGGGGAACGTTTCCACGGAAATGGACTGGAATTCCAGGGACTTCAGCAGGGAGAAATCTGCAGAGACAGGGAGTTTAGCCGGGCTCCTAGCGGATGGGATGCATGTTTACCGTATGCGCCGGTGAACTGACCCGTGGTGGTGCAATCAAACGCCTGCAGGGTGAGATCGTTGATCTTCTTGCCCTGGTATGGAGCAGGGCCGTTGCAGTATATCTGGTCCACGGTGGCATTGGTGTGGTGAATCCAGTCCACCAGCCACTTCAGCTTGCAGTCACAGCTGAAGAGATTCCCTCTCAGGTCCCTGGACGGGACACAGCGGTGGACACAGTTTGGTCATCGGGCTCCTCTAACGCGTTAGGCTAATGTGTGGAACACGGTACTTACACTTTAGTCAGGGCCTCCATTCCCTTAAACAGGTCCTTCGGGAGGGACTCCAAGTTGTTGTAGGCGAGACTCCTGTGAGGAGACAAACAGATCTGTCATCCATACAGGACACTCTGTAGGTGTACAGGTCCAGACTGGAGTCCATCTGTTTCTCTGTGTACTGTACTACCCTGTTCTTCAATGGTCAGGACCCCCACAGGACCCCCACAGAGCAGGTAGTATGTGGGTGGTGGATCATTCTCAGCACTGCAGTGACACTGACGTGGTGGTGGTGTGTTAGTGTGGGTGGTGCTGGTGTGAGTGGATCAGACACAGCAGTGCTGCTGGAGTGTTGAGACACTGTGTCCACTCACTGTCCACTCTATTAGACACTCCTACCTTGCTGGTCCACCTTGTAGATGGACAGTCAGAGACGATAGCTCATCTGCTGCTGCACAGTGCAGTGTTGGTCATCCTCTAGTCCTTCAGCAGTGGACACAGGACGTTGCCCCACAAGACGCTGCGCCACATGACGCAGACCCCACAGGACGCTGCCTCCAAAGGACGCTGCCCCCACAGGATGCTCCCCCACAGGACGCAGACACAGTAGTGCTGCTGGACAACTCGGTGTCACTGTCGGACTGGGGGCAGCGTCCTGTGGGGGCAGGGTCCTGTGGGGCATTGTCCTGTGGGGCAGCGTCCTGTGGGCAGCCTCCTGTGGGACAGCATCCTGTTAGGCAGTGTTCTGTGGGTAGCGTCCTGTGGCCAACGTCCTGTGCGGCAGCGTCCTGTGGCCAGCGTCCTGTGCGGCAGCGTCCTGTGGGGCAGCGTCCTGTGGGCAGCGTCCTGTGTCCACTGATGAAGGACTAGAGGAGGACCAACACTGCACTGTGCAGCAGCAGATGAGCTATCGTCTCTGACTGTCCATCTACAAGGTGGAGCAGCAAGGTAGGAGTGTCTAATAGAGTGGACAGTGAGTGGACACAGTGTCTCAACACTCCAGCAGCACTGCTGTGTCTGATCCACTCACACCAGCACCACCCACACTAACACACCACCACCACGTCAGTGTCCCTGCAGTGCTGAGAACGATCCACCGCCCACATCCTACCTGCTCTGTGGGGGTCCTGTCAGTCACTGATTCCCCAACAACCCTCTCTTCTCAGTTCCCATGAACAGGCTGTAGTGTCCGCTACCCCTCCGGGAGGAAGCTGGAACGTGGCCCGCTGGATTCCCAGTCAGTCAGGGATTCCATATGGCTCTCCTGTGATGTATAGAGGTCTGGAATCCCTGATTGGCGTGGGGAGGGAATGTTCTCCCCAGTGTGTCACTAAGGAGCTCTTGATTAGATGGGATTACTGGGAATGCCGGGTTGTGTAACGCCTCGTGTGCTACGGGGGAGGAATAAAGACATTACCCAACATCTGCTGTGGCTTTGTCTCGTTGCCAGGGCACAAGAATAAAAGGACTTGGGGCGGGTTCCAACACTCGGCGCTTATTTGGGTTTGGGGAGCTTTAAAACAAGGGAGACGATTCAAGACGAAAATGGGACTGCAGAATTCCCCGTCCTGCAAGAACCAGACTCTTCCTGGAACCTCCACACCCGATTAGGAGGAAGTGCTTGTTTCGGATCGGACGAAGGAACAGAGTGGGTACTAGCTCAGTACCGGGGTACTCACAAGTGGATCAGGGACTTGAGACCTCGGAAGGCGAAGGGTGATATGGATTTGATCTGGTTATTTTCTATGAACCTGTAAAAAAAGAGAACAAGGAAAAACACACGGGTGACGATCAGACGTGACCTTGAAACAGGAACCCACACTTTATTAACACTAAAATTAACTAAAATTTTACTGTTGAGCTCTCTCTTAGATGTCCTCTCCTGTGTTGGTATCGGGTTTATTGGTGTTAGTGGTCTGTAGATCCTGACAAGCATGTACTGGTGAGTGAATGGTCTCCTCGGTGTCTGTGTATCATGTTAGTGGTGTTAGTGGTCTTATCCCTCACCTTACTGGGTGAGTGGTGGGTCTCGCGTGTGGTATCCAGGTTAGAGGTTTTAGTGGTCCTGATTCCTCACTGGTACTGGAGTGAGATGATGAGTCATCTCGGTTGTGTGTCATGTTTAGTGGTAGTACGTGGGTCTGATCCGCACTGTACGGGGTTGAGTGATTGTCTCGCGGTGTGGTATCAGGTTAGTGGTGTTAGTGGTACTGTAGCCCCACTGTTACTGGGATGAGGTTTGACATGGGTCATCTCGGTGTTGTGTATCAGGTTAGACTGGTAGTTCAGTGGTACTGAATCCTCACTATACTGGGTGAGTGATGGTCTCTCAGTGTGGTATCAGGTTTAGTGGTGTGGTAGTGGTCTGATTACCTCACTTGTACTGTGGTGAGTGGATGGTCTCTCGTTGGTGGTAAGTCAGGTTAGTGGTGATGTTAGTGGTGCTGAATCCTCACTGTACTGGGTGAGTGATGGTCTCGGTGTGGTATCAGGTTAGCACGGTGTTAGTGGTCTGATCCTACCACTGTACTGAAAGTGAGTGATATGGTCCTCTCCGGTATCCCCTGTCAGGTATCAGGTTTAGCGGTTGTTTAGTGGTCTGATCCTCACTGTACTGGGTGACGTGATGGTCTCCGGTGTGGTATCAGGTTAGCATGTGTAGTGGTCTGATCCTCACTGTACTGGGTGAAAGTGGTGGTCTCTGCGTGTGGTTATCAGGTTAGTGGGTGTGTAAGTAGTCTGGATCCTCACTGTACTGGTGAGTGATGGTCTCTCGTCTGGTGGTATCAGGTTAGCGGTGTTATGTAGTGGCTCTGATACCTCACACACTGTCACTGGTTGTGAGTGATGGTCTCGTTGGTGTGGGTATCAAGGTCAGTGGTGTTGGTGGTCACCTGATCCTCACTGTAACTGGAGTTGAGTGGTTGGTGCTCGGTGTGGTATCAGGTTAGCGGTGTTTAGTGGGTCTGATCCCTCACTGGTACTGGGTGTGAGTGGTCTCATCGGTGTTTCTGGGAGTATTCAGGTTTGTTGGTGTTAGAGGTTCTGATCCCCACTGGATTGTACTTTTTTTTTCGGTGAGTGGGTGGTCTTTCCGGTGTGGTAATCCAGGTTAGTTGGTGTTAGTGGTCCTGATTCACTCACTGTACTGGGTGAGTGATGGTCCCGCCGGTGTTGGTTTTTTCAGGTTTAGTGGTGTTAGTGGTCCTGATCCTTACTGTACTGGGTGAGTGGATTGGTCCTCTCGGTGTGGTATTCAGGTTAGTGGTGTTAGTGGTCTGATCCTCATCTGTACTGGGTGGAGTGATGGTCTCTCGTGTTTGTATCAGGTTAGTGTGTTGAGTGGTGCTGATCCTCACTGTACTTGGATAGGAGCCGATCTGGTGCGTCACAGAGGTGTCAGCTGACTGTGTGGTATCGGTTTAGTGGTGTATAGGCATGGTCTGAATCCTCACTGTACTGGGTGAGTGATGGTCTCTCGGCTGTGGTTTCAGGTGTTAGCCGGTGTTAGGTGGTCTTGAATCCTCACGTAACTGGGTGACGTGATTGTCTCCACGGGTGTTGTTATCAGGTTAGTGGTGTTAGTGGTCTGATTCCTCCACTGTAACTGGGTGAGTGATGGGTCTCGGTGTGGTATCATATTAGTGGTGTTAGTGGTCTGATCCTCACTGTACTGGGTGAGTGATGGGTCTCTCGCGTTGGTATCAGGTTGGGTAGTGGTGTTAAGTGGTCTGATCCGTCACTGTAAATGGGTGAGTGATGGTCTCTCTCGCATGTCCGGTATCAGGTTAGTGGTGTTAGTGGCTCTGATACCCTCAGACTGCTACTGGGTGAAGTTGGATGGGTCTCTCGGTGTGGTAATCAGGTTTAGCGGTGTTAGTGGTCTGATCCTCACTGTACTGGTGAGTGATGGTCCTCGTTGTTGGTAATCAGATTAGTGTGTTTAGTGGTCCTGATCCTCACTGTACTGGGTGAGTGGTGGTCCTCTCTGTGTGGTATCAGGTTATTGGTGTTAGTGGGTCTGATCCCTCACTGTACTGGGTGAATGATGGTCTTCGGTGTATGGTGGTGGTATCAGAGTTAGAGGTGTTAGTGGTCACTGAAACCTCACCTGTACTGGAGGTTTTGGGGTTATTTTTGGGGTGGGGGGGGGAAGTGATGGTCTCGGTGTCGTATCAGGTTAGTGGTGTTAGTTGGTCCTGATCCTCGGCTGTCCTGGGTGAGTGATGGTCTCGGTGTGTTATCAGGTTAGTGGTGTTAGTGGTCTCTGAATCCTCACTGTACTGGGTGAGTGGTGGTCTCTCTGTGTGGTATCAGTTATTCGTGGTGTTAGTTGGTCTCTGATCTCACTGTACTGGGTGAATGATGGTCTCGACTGTGGTTGTTGGTATCAGGTTAGAGGTGTTTAGTCGGTCTCGATCCTCACTGTAACTGGGTGGTGATGGTCTCTCGGTTGTGGTGTCAAGGTTAGTGGTGTTAGTGGTCTGATCCCTCACTGTACCTGGTACCGTGATGGGTCTTGATGAGTGGTATCAAGCTTAGTGAAGGCAGTAGTGGTCCTGATCCATAACGGACTGGGTGAGTGATAGATATCCTCAGTGTGGTGGTCCTAGGTTCGGCTGGTGTTGATGGTCCTGATCCTCACTGTACTGGGTGAGTGATGGTACTCTCGGTGATGGTATCAGGTTAGTAGGTGGTTAGTGGTCTGATCCTCACTGTACTGGGGTGTAGTGATGGTCAATCACGTTGAGTTGTGGTATATCAGGTTAGTGGTGTTAGTAAGTGGTCTGATCCTCACTGTACTGGGGTGAGTGCTGGTCTCTCTGTGTGGTATCAGGTTAGTGGTGTTTAGTGGTCCTGATCCTTCACTGTACTGGGTGAGTGATGGTCTCTCATGTGTGGTATCAGGTTAGCGGTGTTAGTTGTCTGATCCTCACTGTACTGGGTGAGTGATGGTCTCTCGGTGGGGTATCAGCGTTAGTGGTGGTGGTGATTCACTGGAGTGGGTCTGAGGGTATCCTCACTGTACTGGGGGAGTGATGGTCTCGGTTGTGTATCAGGTTAGGCGGTGTTAGTGGTCGTGATCCTCACTGTACTGGGTTGAGTGAATGGTCTCGGTGTGGGTATCAAGGTTAGTGGTGTTAGTGGTCTGATCCTCACTGTACTGGGTGAGTGATGGTCTCTCGCGGTGTGGTAATCAGGTTAGTGTGTTAGTGGTCTGATCCTCAACTGTACTTGATTGAGCGAGGATGGTCTCATCGTGTGGTATCAGGTTAGTGGTGTTAGTGGGTCTGATCCTCACTTGTACTGGTGAGAGTGATGGTCCTTTCGGTGTGGTATCCGAGTTAGTGGTTGTTAGTGGGTCTGATCCTCCACTGTACTGGGTCGAGTGATGGTCTCTCTGTGTGGTATCAGGTTAGTGGTGTTAGTGGTCTGATCCACACTGTTACTGGGTGAATGTGGGTACTCGTTGTGGTGTCAGGGTTAGTGGTGTTAGTGAGTGTCTGATCCGCACATGTACTGGGTGAGTATGTGATGGTCTCTCGGATGTGGTGTCAGGTTAGTGGTGTTAGTGGTGATGCCTGATCTGGGTGAGTGGTTGCGTCACTTAGTATCAGCTGGGATCATTACAGGGACTTACAGGTACTCCAGATGCGGAAGACCAAGGAAGGCATCCTCGTTGATGGAGTCGAACACGTTGGCTGTGAACAGGCTGAGGAAACGAGAACGGTGTTAGTCATGTGACCACGGCAACCTCCCTGGCACGCAGCCAACCTACACTACATGTCCGAAAGTATGCGGACACCAGAGTCGAGGGCGTTACAGGAGCTCTCTCTCACCAGCATGAAACCTGCGTCTGAAGATGCACCAGGAAGGTTCATCTTGAACTGAACACCATCCCTTCTATATCCCCCCCGCCTTAAATTCCACCTTAAATGGCCTAGCATTGATTTTAACCCCTCATGTGCCAGAAATGCTCCATTTAAGGTGGAAAGGGTAAATACGAACGAGGCTGGTGAACGTCAGCCTGGCCGTTTTAATGCTGGTATAATTGAGGAGATTTAAACAATCCTAATTTTCTTATCCTGAAGTTTTATGGGCGGAGCTACTGGTAAGTGTGCTAGAACAAGGGTTCTCCGTCTTTCTACATCTGAGCTATAGCACCACCTAATTCAAGCTGCTGCTTCGGCGTAACGGCGTGAGAGTCTCTCCCTACAGCCAGTGTGCGGTGCGTCTGGTCTGGGCTACTGTAGAAACATGGCGGTGGTAGTTCCTGCTGGGAGACGAGCTGCTCCTATCCAGGTAAGGCTCGTTCTGACAGGTAAAGGTAGGTACAGGTAGGTACAGGTAATCCTTTAAAGGGGTGTCCGGATTCTTTGGGACACGGGAACGCTTCTACTCTGTGCTGCCGCTACACAATACGGTAATACATCAGTTCTGCCTATTGGGCTTGCATGTGTTCTAGGTTAACCATTAAAAGGCCCATATCGTACAGTGTTCTCTTGTTCCGTGTTCTCGTGTTCCGTGTTCTCGTGCCTCTTTTGGACAGACCTGAGGCTGCCACTTGCATCCATAACCGGGCTAGTCTGGGAATGCTTTGTCTCCAAACGCCCAGGTAACTGAACATCTTGGTGGCCCAGCAGCACACACAGTGGTTCTGGCGCATTAGCAACCGCTATGGCAACAGGTCTGTAATTAACGTAGCTGCTAACATCATGTGGGTTTGGGTTCTCCTCCTGCGGTCACTGAAACGGTTCTAAATGCCTTTAATGAAGAATAATATTATTAATGTACTAGAGTCTCTGTTCTCCACCATGCTTCGTTCTACCAATCATGGCAACTGATTGTCTAGAACGCTCGTCCATACCCCTCGTTCACCCGGGCAGGTGACCGAGCAGCGGGCCATCAGTCAAATGAGTTCCTTGCCTGCTTGGACCAATCATAGACACGGGGGTCCGAGGTTCCCCCAACTTCTGCTCTCTGAGCTTTTGGTTCCTAGTACCATGTGGTTCCAGGTCTCAGCAGGGTGGTGGTGAACATGGGGAGTCTCTGGAGAGTTAGCCAGCATGCTAACCGGCTAATAAAGCTAGCCACGAGTGCTAGCCGCTAGCTTTCCCTCAGTAATAATAAGTGTGTTTAGAAGCTAGCTAGCTTTCCGGAACCACGCCCACATGCGGTAACCGGAGCGACGCCGAACACACCCCACACTCACATGGGGTTTCACATTAGCCTTTATGACTATGCTATATGTAAATGAGCTCTGCTCCTATTGGCTGCCCTGTATCATACCTCGTTTATAAAGCAGTCCAGGCTCAAACACTCCCACAGCTTCTTCAGCGTGAGTGGGCGGAGCTATCGGCTGAATAGGCCGTCATTTGGGAATATCTTGTGATGTCACAAAAACAAACTGAAGGCGTGAAGGCGCAGCCTGGATATGCAGGAACACTGGAACACGTAACACTGTTTACCGTACGGAAACTTCAGTTTTCCAGAACATTCCATGACATTCCATGAAATTCCGTGAAATTCCGTGATATGGGCCCTTTAATGCTAATATCCCGACAGTAGCCTGGCAGTGTGGCAGGACACGAGGCAGGCGTGTCCGTACAGAGACTCAACGAGGGATGCTCGGCGCCGCGGCCGCATCCTAACACTCACAGGAGGTGCAGCGCCGGGAGGTGAAGGAAGCCCTCCTTGGGAAGTTCACTGAAGCCGGACTTCACGAAGGATCTTGGGAAGCAGGGAAAGAAGAGCACAGGCGGTTTACATGAAGGCATTACATAACAAACACATGGGGTTCCTCTGGAGAACCATGAGTTCTCTATTGAGCTGGTGCTTGACATGGTCACATGGTTCCTCAGACTGATGGCTGTATATGGTTCCGTATCTAGAACATGATTTCAGGTAGCACCAAAAGGGTTCTTCTGTTGTTACAAGCTTCACAGCACGTTCTCCTGGAGTCGGTAGAACCAATTCACTTGGTGCTACATAGAACCTATATAGGAAGCAGTTCTTTATAGACCATAAAGGATTACAAGCTCAGCATAATAACAGCAGCGGAACCTTAATAGGTTCAATACAGAACCAGGGGAATGGTTCTTCAGATTGATGGACAAGGTGTTGGTTCTAGGTAGAACCAAAAAGGAATCTACTATTGTTTTAACCTTGGCAGAGTAATGACAGAGGAACCCCTTTTGAGGTGCTCTATAGGTTCTTTATAGAACCAGTTCAAATGGCTCCTTAAACAGATAGTTCTAGATGGAACCAAAAGGGTTCTTCTATTGTTATGGTGTCAAGATTGTAACACAGCAGAACCTTTTTTCTGGTGCTTTATAGGTTCTGCGTACAGCCAGGTGAAATAGTTCATCAGATTGAGGGAAATCATGTTGGTTCTATATAGAGTCAAAAACGGTTCTACTACTGGTTCTACTACTGATATTACAAGCTTGACATAGTAATGATTGCAGAACCCTCTGTTGTTTACAGAACCAGGTGAGTCAGGTTGATCAAGCACCATGGGGTGCTTCTATTGGTGTCATTCTTTCAACAACAGCAGAACCCTTTTGTTAGAGCTGCATAGGTTCCATACAGAACAGGGTTAATAGGTTCTTCAGATTGATGGAAAATGTGTTGTGTATGGTTCTGTATAGAACCAGAAAGCGTTCTGCTATTGTTACGATGCAAGCTTATAACAGGACAAGAACCCTTTTGATGGTTTACAGGTTCTAAATAGAACCAAGTGAAATGGCTCCTTAGACTAAGACTGTGTTTATACGGTTCTATATAGAACCGAAAGGGGCTTTGCTAATATCAAGCTCGTAACATAAGAGAACCCTTTTTGGTGCCTTACAGGTTCTATATACAGCCAGGTGAAATGGTTCTTCAGACTGATGGAGAACGTGTTGTGTATGTTTCTGTATAGAACCAAAAAGGGTTCTGCTATTGTTATAATATCAAACTTGCAACAATAGCAGAACCATTTTTGGTGCTTCACAGAACCAGGTGCATGTGTTCTTCAGACAAACAAAACAGGGTTCTTCTATTGATATCAATCTTATAACAATCGCAGAACCCTTTGTGGTGCTGTATAGGTTCTAGAAAGAGCCCAGTGAAATGGTATTTCAGCTTGAAGGAAAAAGTCGTGTTTATGGTTCTATAGAGAACCAGAAAGGCTACTGTTATGGTGCAAGCTTATAACACCACCAGAACCTGTTCTGGTGGTTTACAGGTTCTAAATAGAACCAAGTGAAAAGGCTCCTTAGACTAAGAATGTGTTTATACGGTTCTATATAGAACCGAAAAGGGCTTTGCTTTTATCAAGCTTGTAACATAAGAGAACCCTTTTTGGTGCTTTACAGGTTCTAAATAGAAACAAGTAAAATGGTTCTTCAGACTGATGGAGAATGTGTGGTGTGTGGTTCTGTACAGAACCAGAAAGTGTTCTGCTATTGTTATGATGCAGGCTTATAGAAGAACCAGAACCCTTTCTGGTGCTTTACAGGTTCTAAATACAGCCAGGTGAGATGGTTCTTCAGCCTGATGGAGAACATGTTGTGTATGGTTCTGTATAGAGCCAAAAAGGTTCTGCTATTGTTATAATATCAAGCTTGCAACAATAGCAGAACCATTTTTGGTGCTTCACAGAACCAGACAAACAAAACAGGGTTCTTCTATTGATATCAGTCTTACAACAATCGCAGAACCCTTTGTGGTGCTTAGGTTCTAAACAGAACCCAGTAAAATGGTTCTTCGGCTTGATGGAAAAAGTGTTTATGGTTCTAAGTAGAACCAGAAAGGTTTCTGCTATTGTTATGATGTCAAGCTCCTAACAATAGCAGAACCATTTGTCTTGCTAATCAAGAACCATTATCAGGAGGGTTCTATGCATAACCCTACACAACACCATCAATCTGGAGAACGGTTCCACCATGCAAAGAGCTATTTAAGCATGCAAATGGTTCCATATACACAGGGCTCATGGTTCCAAAGCCTAAGGAACCCTGGAGGAACCCCCTTTTTAAAGAGCGCACCACCGCACGAGCCTGTCAGCAGCAGAGCTGGTTCTAGGCGCTGGGATCAGGCAGGGTGTATACAGGCACTCACAGTGAGATGACATCCGACGGGAAGCTCCGGGGGATCGTGGCCGTGCTCGCGCACAAGGCGTTATCTTTGGTGCATGTGCAGGACAGGGGGCATCGAGGCTGTCGCCTGCGGCTGTCGACCACCAGCAGCAGAGAGGCCAGCCAGAGAAAGGCGAGGAACCTTCCCAAGACCCCCTCGGTGCGTCCCATCCTTCTCTGTGACCCGTGCGTGTCCAGTATTCCTGAGCATGAACCAGATTTTCCGTGCAGGGCGATGGAAAGCCGCAGATTCCCGCCGCAGCGTTATTCCCGGATCTCTCGGCGCGCGCAGGCAGCTTCAGCGTTCGGCCAGAGAGCGAGCTCGCGCGGCTGCCTTTCTTCTTCCTTTCCCCACCCGTATTCGGGGAACCCCGCCCACTGAGCACCGATTGGCTGGCAGTGGAGGGATCAGATGAGTGCTGATTGGTCGTCAATATTGCTACTGAGAGCTGATTGGTTAGCATTACTGCTACTGAGAGCTGATTGGTTAGCATTACTGCTACTGAGAGCTGATTGGTCGGCAATATTGCTACTGAGAGCTGATTGGTTAGCATTACTGCTACTGAGAGCTGATTGATTAGCATTACTGCTACTGAGAGCTGATTGGTTAGCGTTACTGCTACTGAGAGCTGATTGGTTAGCGTTACTGCTACTGGGAGCTGATAAGTTAGCGTTACTGCTACTGAGTGTTGATTGGTTAGCATTACTGCTACTGAGAGCTGATTAGTTAGCGTTACTGCTACTGAGTGTTGATTGGTTAGAATTACTGGACACCAATCAGCTTCTTGAATCAGTTTCTTGAATTTCCCTCTGGGATCAATAAAGTTATCTATCTATCTATCTATCTATCTATCTATCTATCTATCTATCTATCTATCTATCTATTTACTGCTACTGAAAGCTGATTGATTAGCATTACTGCTACTGAGAGCTGATTGGTTAACATTACTGCTACTGAGAGCTGATTGATTAGCATTACTGCTACTGAAAGCTGATTGATTAGCATTACTGCTACTGAGAGCTGATTGGTTAACATTACTGCTACTGAGAGCTGATTGGTTAGCATTACTGCCATTGAGAGCTGATTGGTTAGCATTACTGCTACTGAGAGCTGATTGGTTAGCATTACTGCCACTGAGAGCTGATTGGTTAGCATTACTGCTACTGAGTGCTAATTGATTAGCATTATTGCTACTGAGTGCTGATTGATTAGCATTACTGCTACTAAGAGCTGATTGGTTAGCATTACTGCTACTGAGTGCTGATTGGCTGGTAGTTACTGCTACTGAGAGCTGATTGGACAGTAGTTACTGCTACTGAGAGCTGATTGGACGGTAGTTACTGCTGCTAAGTGCTGATTGGACGGTAGTCACTGCTGCTGAGTGCTGATTGGACGGTAGTTACTGCTGCTGAGTGCTGATTGGACGGTAGTTACTGCTGCTGAGTGCTGATTGGACGGTAGTTACTGCTGCTGAGTGCTGATTGGACGGTAGTTACTCCTGCTGAGTGCTGATTGGACGGTAGTTACTGCTGCTGAGTGCTGATTAGGACATGTGTTATTGCACACGTACACATGTAATATAAGATGAACTGTGTTCTGATTTTTTAAGCTAACAAAAACAAAACAGACAGCTCAAAATACATTTCCATATTTTTCTTCTTCTTTATGTAACAAGAACATAAAATATATAATATTAATCATTTTAAATATATAATTAGAAAAAAGTAATAAGTACATATATAATAAATAATTATAAATAATATATAAATATATATATATATATATCAAAAAGAGTTTCTAATAGCAATTTACGAAACTGAAGATTAAAAAAACAGAGAAAATAATAATTGAAAGCAATAATGGCATTGTATACATTTTATTGATTGATTGATTGGTTGATTGATTGCTTCCTAAACACATCACCTCTGAAATAAACCCAACTACAACCTCTCCTGTAGTGTTTAGGTCCCAGTCATTAGCCAGCCTCAGCCGCTAGGCTTCAGCCAATCGTAGTGCAGGACGCGCCAGGCTGCCAGCCAATCCCAGCTGGAGGGGGGCGGGACCCGGCGGAATACAGGCGGGTTCCGAAGGACAATAACGCAGCGCGAGCGACGCTGGGCTCCTTCTGTCGAGGCTTCTGCTGCAGAGCAGGAAAACAGCCTCCCTCCGCCAGGAGCGCTGGCAGCTCCAGTCAAACCGGGAGGGGGAATTCCCCCGGGGGCGCGAGGTCTCGCAGCCCGGGCCAGAGACAGGTGGACACGCCGGCTGGAGATGAAAAGGCAGCGGGGGGGTCTTCCTCAGGAGCCACGCCTCGGCTGTAATATTAATCCCCCCCGCCGGATGCGGTCGAAGTACCTGTCGAGTGAACCAGCACGGACACCCGGCCTGAAAGGGGAGGCCCACCAAAGGTTCGAAATTCAGCCCCACCTCAGTCAGTGCTGTGTAAACAGACGGGAGTCGCAGTGGTGCGACCGGAAACGGTTCACAGTGAGGTTCTTCTCAGGCATGTTCTAGGCATGGTGAAATGGTTCTTCTGGTGGAGTGTTGTATATGGTTCTATATAGAACCTTTAAGGTCGCCATCAACCTGAAGAACCATTCCACCATGCGGAAGCACCACTTAGGCGTGCCAGTGGTTCATTGAGTGTTCAGGGTTCTATATAGAACCACTGTCCTGAGTATGGTTCTCTGAGTGGGTGTAGTTTCTGTTCTAACCTAAGAACAAATCCCAAACAAGAAAACACTGTTGAGCGATTCCGGAACCTTCCTTCGTAGGGACGGACGCTCAATAAGGCACAATGGTTCTAGATCCTGTAGAACCATGAACACTTACAATTCGCATGCTTCTGATTGAGTGTTGTATATGGTTCTATATAGAACCTTTAAGGTCTCCATGAACCTAAGGAACCATTCCACCGTGCAGAAGCACCGTTTAGGCATGCAAGTGCTTCATTAAGTGTTCATGGTTCTATTTAGAACCACTGTCCTGACCATGGTTCTCTGAGTGTGCGTAGGTTCTGTTCTAACCTAAGAACAAATCCCAAACAAGAAAGCACTGTTGAGCGATTCTGGAACCTTCCTGAAAGCCGCGTAGGTGGTAGAGGTTTCTTCGTAGGGATGGACGGTCAATGAGGCACAATGGTTCTAGATCCTGTAGAACCATGAACGCTTACAATTTGCCTGCTTCTGATTGAGTGTTGTATATGGTTCTATATAGAACCTTTAAGGTCTCCATGAACCTGAAGAACCATTCCACCATGCAGGAGCATCATTTAGACATGCCAGTGGTTCCCTGAGTGTTCATGGTTCTATATAGAACCACTGTCCTGAGTATGGTTCTCTGAGTGTGTGTCACTTCTGTTCTAACAAATCCCAAACAAGCAAGCACTATTGAGTGATTCCGGAACCTTCCTTCGTAGGGACGGACACTCAATAAGGCACAATGGTTCTAGATCCTGTAGAACCATGAACGCTTACAATTCGCATGCTTCTGATTGAGTGTTGTAGATGGTTCTATATAGAACCTTTAAGGTCTCCATGAACCTGAAGAACCATTCCACTGTGCAGGGAGCACCATTTAGGCGTGCCAGTGGTTCCCTGAGTGTTCATGGTTCTATATAGAACCACTGTCCTGAGTATGGTTCTCTGGTTTACTGTGTGCAGCCCCTTTGCATTAGTGCTAAACACATAGTGATTCGTTCTTTACAGTGGTGGTGGGGACCAGGGTTCTCCATATCTAGAACACACGTATAGACACTTCATCTAAACCACGAGGGAACCTACACGTGTCTTCTGAGTCTATATGGAATGTTGATGATGGGAAATCTGGGAAAACTTTTAGAGGGGACGTCTGGTTACCTTCACCACCACTGTTGGGACATTCCGACTCTTGTTCACATGGGTGGGGTTCCCCTTTAAGGACAGGCGTTGGTAGTATGCGATGACAAACACTCTGTCCGTGGTGAGCTGGTTCTCCAGATGGATTGAGAACGTGGTGTATATGGCTTACATAGAACCTTTCAAAAGTGGTTCTCTATAGTCGCCATAGTAGAACTATACACGCCGCGTTCTCCATTCGTTCTTCATGCAGCTGCTTCGCTATGCAAGGGTTCTATACAGAACTCCTGGAAACGTTCTGTTTGCTAAAGAACCCTTTGAAGAACCGTGCTTATTAATAAACGATGCTGAAAATTTTGAAACGTTGGTGGACCTCCCCTTCGGCTGTGATGCTTCTGGGCCCACACTGAGCATTGGGGTGTGGTTTAAGGCCTTAAAGGGGAAGTCCACCCATTTCTCAAAGGTCTGTGTCAGAACGGGTCCCAGTGGTGGTGAAGGTAACCAGACATCCCCCATAGGACGTTCCTACATGAGGTGGTTCTGAACGAGTCTAAGGCCGAAGTGTGTCCCGAGTCCGCACCCAGGATCAGTTCTGGGGTCATTTTGGGGGAGGGGCTCATGATCACTGGTCTCCTTGGAAACTTGGAAAGGGAAGTTGAGTAATAAGTCAAAATGAGCCAATCACAGAACCTCTAATCCGGCGCCGGGAGCAGATAGCGTCCATACCTGCAGCGGGCCGCACCCGAGTTCACTAGAAGCGAGCCCTAGACTACCAATTTCGGAAGTGGACCTGGATCCGGGAAAAAGCTCTAGTACCTAGCGTCTGGACCTGGTATCCAGGACACCTGGACACCCACCCAGGATTACAAAGCCCACTCAGGGTCCAGATTGGTGGAGCCTGCTCTAGCACGGCTCAAGTGTGAGTGATGGGACGAGGGATCCCGGGATCAGCCACTTTCCGGGTCAGGTGGACCGGACCGTCGGGATGAGGAGAGAGCTGAGCCATCACCTGTGGTCACACCCCAAAGGACGAGTGGTGGACAGGTGACCTTCCATCGCAGGGTGGTGGGCTGCTTGATGCTTCCGGAGGAGCCAGTCGAGGTGGTCCAAGGATCCGATTCGGATGTCCTCTGGCCGCCTCCCCTTGGAGGTTTACCAGGTATGGCCGATGAGGCCCTGAGGTCGTCCCCACATTGGCCTGGGAATGGCTCAGGATCCCGCAGAATGAGCCGGAGGACGTGTTGGGGGACGTGGGTCTCTAGCCCCGAGACCCTGAACCCACAGTTGGCATGTCGGGAATGTTTCACGAAGCCGGGGATAGAGCCGTGCAGGCTTAACGTTCTAAGGGTTCCCTGTAGTGCCTCGTAAGGAAGGAGCTCGTTTGAAGCTCCTCAGATCGTGGAGAATTGTTTGTGTGCTCCGTGCTCTGAGTTATTCCTCCGAGCAGCTGGATGTGATCCGAGTTCCTTGGAAGGCCGGGGATCCAGGACGTGGGAGGACGGGTCAGGCTTCAGATTGATTCATGGTATTTACTCTGGCCCGGTTCTGGCAACACGTGTTCCTACTGCTCCACTTAAGCATGCGTCATATACAGTATGAAAACCGCAGAACCACATTCCTGGGCCTAAAGCACTTGCTCTAGACGTCAGTGCTCTAGACGTCAGTGCCGAGCTAAGGATGGCCCACCTGTGGTGGTCCCGTGGTGGTCCCTGTATATTGGGGTACAGGGCTGAGGTTGGCTGTGCAGTACATAGGCTTGGGTGCCATAGAGTTGTACGTACACTGTGTTAGTTGGGTATCTAGAACCGACATACCGTGAACCTCAAACACTGCTGTTCCTCCATAAATCCAAATACTGCATTCCCAAAAGATTCCCGAATCTTGAAGTGTTAATATTTGGAACCCTAGAGAGCTACAGAACCAACATGGTGGACGTTCCGTTCCACCTTAAATGCTACAGCTTGTACAGGCACCAGAATGTCCAGCAGCACCATTTAAGGTGGAACTGAAAATTCCCAAACAAGCTGGAGAACAGGAACTCCAGCTCCCACATCTTTAATCCCGGAACCTCTCTGGACAATATGGAGCAGCTCTGCTCAGCATTTGACCCTGAGGAGACTGAAGAGAGGAGCAGCTCCACCTTTATTAGCACCACCACCCCAACAGCAGCCTGTAAGTCCAGCCATGCTGTGTGATTGTATCCGTGTGTGGCGGTTGGAGCACATCATCTTAAACTGAGAGCTCCATAGTGTGGAACTTGACTCTACTGTGTGTTGGTGTCCAGATGGAGCCAGTAGCTAGCATAGCTAACGTTAGCAACTAGCATTAGCGCCAACGAACTAGCATAGCTAACTAAACAGTATGAGGGCGGAGCTTATTTACACAGAGGCTCATTTTATTTATGATGCTTCTGTGTGATCATTGTGGGCGGGGTCTCGCTGTAAACCTGTAAAAGCCAATCAGAGCAGAGCTCATCTAATTATTCATGAGGAGCTTACCAACAAAGGGGAAACGGCTCGTTTCATTCTAGAACCAGATCATAGGGTGGAAATGGACACTGTACAGAACCATATCTGGGGTGCCATGTATGGTAGTCACAAACGTGCTATCTAGAACATCAGGGAACAATTTAAAACACTGAAGTAGCACGTTCTATGGCATCTCGCTCCAACACCATGGCATTAATGTGGATGTTCCTCCTCTGTAGTTTGGAACAGCCTCCACTCCCCGGGTGGGCTCGACATCGGATTTCAGAACATGGCTTCAGGGATTTGCTTGCATACAGCCACACGAGCGTCAGTGATGCCGGGTTGGGTCACAAGCATGTGCGGTTAGGTGCGGTAGAAAGGCCACTCAGGGAAAAGGTGCCTGTGTTGGCTGCAGTGGCTATGGTGCTGCTAGGTGGTTGCAAGGGAGTTGCTATGTGGTTGTTATGGTGTTGCTATGTGGTTGTTATGGTGTTGCTAGGCTGTTAATGTGGTATCACAGGTGGTTGTTATTGTGCTGCTAAGCGGCCAAGGTTTGGTGCTGCTAGTTGGTTGTTTGGAGTATCCATGTTGCAAGGGAGTTGCTACACAGTTGCCATGGAATCCCAGGTGGTTGCTAAGTTGTTGCTTGACAGTTAGTGTGGTATCACAGGGGGTTTTTATGGTGCTGCTTGGCATCTAGGCTATGGTGTTGCAAGGTGGTTGCAAGGGAGTTGCTATGGTGTTGCTAGGCTGTTACTGTGGTATCACAGGTGGTTGTTATGGTGCTGTTTAGCGGCCAAGGTTTGGTGCTGCTAGTTGGTTGTTTGGAGTATCCTAACAGGTTGCAAGGGAGTTGCTATGTGGTTGTTATGGTGTTGCTAGGCTGTTACTGTGGTATCACAGGTGGTTGTTATGGTGCTGCTAGGTGGTTGCAAGGGAGTTACTACACAGCTGCCATGGAATCCCAGGTGGTTGCTAGGTTGTTGCTCAACGGTTAGTGTGGTATCACAGGGGGTTTTTATGGTGCTGCTTGGCATCTAGGCTATGGTGTTGCAAGGTGGTTGCAAGGGAGTTGCTATGTGGTTGCTATGGTGTTGCTAGGCTGTTACTGTGGTATCACAGGTGGTTGTTATGGTGCTGTTTAGCGGCCAAGGTTTGGTGCTGCTAGTTGGTTGTTTGGAGTATCCTAACAGGTTGCAAGGGAGTTGCTATGTGGTTGTTATGGTGTTGCTAGGCTGTTACTGTGGTATCACAGGTGGTTGTTATGGTGCTGCTAGGTGGTTGCAAGGGAGTTGCTATGTGGTTGTTATGGTGTTGCTAGGCTGTTACTGTGGTATCACAGGTGGTTGTTATGGTGCTGCTAGGTGGTTGCAAGGGAGTTGCTATGTGGTTGTTATGGTGTTGCTAGGTTGTTACTGTGGTATCACAGGTGGTTGTTATTGTGCTGCTAAGCGACCAAGGTTTGGTGCTGCTAGTTGGTTTTTTGGAGTATCCTAACATGTTGCAAGGGAGTTGCTACATGTTGCCATGGAATCCCAGGTGGTTGCTAGGTTGTTGCTCGACGGTTAGTGTGGTATCACAGGGGGTTTTTATGGTGCTGCTTGGCATCTAGGCTATGGTGTTGCAAGGTGGTTCCAAGGGAGTTGCTATGTGGTTGTTATGGTGTTGCTAGGCTGTTACTGTGGTATCACAGGTGGTTGCTATGGTGCTGCTAGGTGGTTGCAAGGGAGTTGCTATGTGGTTGTTATGGTGTTGCTAGGCTGTTACTGTGATATCACAGGTGGTTGTTATGGTGCTGCTAGGTGGTTGCAAGGGAGTTGCTATGTGGTTGTTATGGTGTTGCTAGGCTGTTACTGTGGTATCACAGGTGGTTGCTATGGTGCTGCTAGGTGGTTGTTATGGTGTTGCTAGGCTGTTACTGTGGTATCACAGGTGGTTGTTATGGTGCTGCTAGGTGGTTGCAAGGGAGTTGCTATGTGGTTGTTATGGTGTTGCTAGGCTGTTACTGTGGTATCACAGGTGGTTACTGTGCTGCTAAGGTTTGGTGCTGCTAGTTGGTTGTTTGGAGTATCCTAACATGTTGCAAGGGAGTTGCTACACAGTTGCAATGGGATCCCAGGTGGTTGCTAGGTTGTTGCTATGTGGT
The DNA here is from genome assembly GCA_024036415.1 of Prochilodus magdalenae. Lineage (NCBI taxonomy): Eukaryota > Metazoa > Chordata > Actinopteri > Characiformes > Prochilodontidae > Prochilodus > Prochilodus magdalenae. Next base: position 28,140 of record JAMWET010000687.1, on the reverse strand, counting down.
TAGTATGGCGTCTGAAGTGGTTGCAAGGGTTGTGCTAGCCAGTTATTGTGGTATCCCAGGTGGTGGTTAGGGTGTTGTTAGATGGTTGCAAGGAGTATCCCAACAGGACACCATTAGGAACCTCTACAGCTCCATACCGAGACGTCTGGCGTGTTGGGTTAGCGAACACGGCGGCCCGACGCCATACTGAGAGACAGACTTCTGTATGTGTAGCTCAATAAATATTGATCATATCAGTCTAAATTTATCATCATCTATAATTTCTGCTTCTCCTTCCAAGTGATGGTCAGTGACTTGGAGTTCCCGTCCCTTCGGAGCATCCTGGGATTGCTTCGACATATGTCCATCTGGAGTCTTTGGCTCCTCCTGGTCTCCGACCTTCATTGGCCAGTCATCATAGAGCTCCGACAGCGCGGGAACAGAAAGGGGACTGTTTTGACAGGTGTTGAACAGATGCTGACATTTGGCAACCTCAGACCCTTTTCCCTGGGCATGTCCAGAAGGCCCACTGAGTGTCCTCAGTGTCCATGAGCTCCTCAAACACCTTGCCGGCAGACCACAGGAGCGTCTAACTCCTGGAATGTGGACCAGGAAGACTTCCTTGTGGAATGAATAGAAGTGATCTGGTCAGTCTTACCTGACTTCTCTGAGATCCCACATTGCGCATGTACAGCATCAGCTCATGGACCAGCTCATGGTCCACTCTACTAGCCACACATACCTTGTTGGTCCTCTGTGTAGACGTACAGTCATCCACCTGTCCAGTCTCTGCTACCCAGCAGTGGCGTTCACCCTACTAAGACCGCTAGTCCAGTCCATGGTTTCTGACCACAGGATGCTGCGGGCCAGATGGCTCGGTTGGTCCCGGTTTGACTCCCTAGAGTGCTGATCCATCCCTCAATCAGGATCTGGTCAGCAGTGATCAGATGATGGTCAGTTTACAGGGAGGAATGCAGGTCTACAGTCAGCGACTGTAAATTACACCTGTCTCGTAGCTGTTTCTGATAAAGTGGCCGCTGATTGAACTCGTGTGGGAGGGGCTTACTGTGACTGTGTAGGAGGGGTTTACTGTGACTGTGTGGGAGGGGCTTACTGTGACTGTGTAGGAGGGGTTTACTGTGACTGTGTAGGAGGGGTTTACTGTAATTGACTGTGTAGGAGGGGTTTACTGTAATTGACTGTGTAGGAGGAGTTTACTGTGATTGTGTAGGAGGAGTTTACTGTAATTGACTGTGTAGGAGGGGCTTACTGTGACTGTGTAGGAGGGGTTTATTGTAATTGACTGTGTAGGAGGAGTTTACTGTAATTGACTGTGTAGGAGGGGTTTACTGTGACTGTGTGGGAGGGGTTTACTGTAATTGACTGTGTAGGAGGGGTTTACTGTGACTGTGTAGTAGGGGTTTACTGTGACTGTGTAGGAGGGGTTTACTGTGACTGTGTAGGAGGAGTTTACTGTAATTGACTGTGTAGGAGGGGTTTACTGTGACTGTGTAGGAGGGGTTTACTGTGACTGTGTAGGAGGGGTTTACTGTAATTGACTGTGTAGGAGGGGTTTACTGTAATTGACTGTGTAGGAGGGGTTTACTGTAATTGACTGTGTAGGAGGGGTTTACTGTAATTGACTGTGTAGGAGGGGTTTACTGTAATTGACTGTGTAGGAGGGGTTTACTGTGACTGTGTAGGAGGGGCTTACTGTGACTGTGTAGGAGGGGTTTACTGTAATTGACTGTGTAGGAGGGGTTTACTGTAATTGACTGTGTAGGAGGGGTTTACTGTAATTGACTGTGTAGGAGGAGTTAACTGTAATTGACTGTGTAGGAGGAGTTTACTGTGACTGTGTAGGAGGAGTTTACTGTGACTGCGTCGGAGGAGTTTACTGTGACTGCGTCGGAGGAGTTTACTGGGACTGTGTAGGAGGGGTACTGTAAGGTCACTGTGTATGAGGGTTAACTGTAATTGACTGTGTAGGAGGGGTTTACTGTAATTGACTGTGTGGGAGGGGTTTACTGTGACTGTGTAGGAGGGGTTTACTGTAATTGACTGTGTAGGAGGGGTTTACTGTAATTGACTGTGTAGGAGGGGTTTACTGTAATTGACTGTGTAGGAGGAGTTTACTGTGACTGTGTAGGAGGGGTTTACTGTAATTGACTGTGTAGGAGGAGTTTACTGTAATTGACTGTGTAGGAGGGGTTTACTGTAATTGACTGTGTAGGAGGGGTTTACTGTGACTGTGTAGGAGGGGTTTACTGTGATTGTGTAGGAGGGGTTTACTGTAATTGACTGTGTAGGAGGGGTTTACTGTAATTGACTGTGTAGGAGGGGTTTACTGTGACTGTGTAGGAGGAGTTTACTGTAATTGACTGTGTAGGAGGGGTTTACTGTAATTGACTGTGTAGGAGGGGTTTACTGTAATTGACTGTGTAGGAGGAGTTAACTGTAATTGACTGTGTAGGAGGAGTTTACTGTGACTGTGTAGGAGGGGTTTACTGTGACTGTGTAGGAGGGGTTTACTGTGACTGTGTAGGAGGGGTTTACTGTAATTGACTGTGTAGGAGGGGTTTACTGTAATTGACTGTGTAGGAGGGGTTTACTGTAATTGACTGTGTAGGAGGAGTTAACTGTAATTGACTGTGTTTGATTGTTTTTCTTTGTGTAGGAGGGGTTTACTGTATATGACGTGTTGGAGGGATTTTAACTGTAAATTGACTGGGTAGGAGGGGTAATTATTGACTGTTACTGTGACTGTGTTAGGAGGAGTTTACTGTAATTGACTGTGTTAGGAGGGGTTTACACTGTAATGTTGACGTGTAGAGAGGTTTTACTGTGTAGGAGGAAGTTACTGTGACTGTGTAGAGAGGGGGGTTTTACTGGTAACTGACTGTTGTAGGAGGGGTTTGGGGGTAATGACTGTTTTTGTAGGAGGTTTACTGTATTGGACTGTGTAGGAGGAGTTTACTGTGACTGTGTAGGAGGAGTTTACTGTAATTGACTGTGTAGGAGGGGTTTACTGTGACTGTGTGGGGTAGTTTACTGTATTGGACGTGTGTAGGGGGAGTTTTACTGTGATTGTGTAGGAGGGTTTACTGTCTTTACTGTGATAGGAGGAGTTTACTGTAATTGGACTGTGTAGGAGGGGTTTACTGTAATTGTGCTGTGGGGTGTACTTAATTGTGTAGGAGGGGTTTACTGTAATTGACTGTGTTGGAGGAGTTTTACTGAATTGCTGTGTAGGAGGAGTTTTACTTGACTGTAATTGACTGTGTAGGAGGGGTTTACTGTAATTGACTGTGTAGGAGGGGTTTACTGTAATTGACTGTGTAGGAGGAGTTTACTGTAATTGACTGTGTAGGAGGAGTTTACTGTGATTGTGTAGGAGGAGTTTACTGTAATTGACTGTGTAGGAGGAGTTTACTGTAATTGACTGTGTAGGAGGAGTTTACTGTGACTGTGTAGGAGGGGTTTACTGTAATTGACTGTGTAGGAGGAGTTTACTGTAATTGACTGTGTAGGAGGGGTTTACTGTAATTGACTGTGTAGGAGGAGTTTACTGTAATTGACTGTGTAGGAGGGGTTTACTGTAATTGACTGTGTAGGAGGGGTTTACTGTAATTGACTGTGTAGGAGGAGTTTACTGTGACTGTGTAGGAGGGGTTTACTGTAATTGACTGTGTAGGAGGGGTTTACTGTAATTGACTGTGTAGGAGGGGTTTACTGTAATTGACTGTGTAGGAGGAGTTTACTGGGACTGTGTAGGAGGAGTTTACTGTAATTGACTGTGTAGGAGGAGTTTACTGTAATTGACTGTGTAGGAGGAGTTTACTGTGACTGTGTAGGAGGAGTTTATTGTGATTGACTGTGTAGGAGGGGTTTACTGTGACTGTGTAGGAGGGGTTTACTGTGACTGTGTGGTCAGGACCCCCACAGAGCAGGTAGTATGTGGGTGGTGCATCATTCTCAGCACTGCAGTGACACTGACGCCGTGGTGGTGTGTTAGTGTGGGTGGTGCGGGTGGAGGAATCACGGGGGGCTGATTTGTAGTCCGGTGAGCTCGTGCCTCCCACCGTGGTGATGTGGTTTTTGTAGTTATGAAAACTGACGACTGGTTTATGAAGGTTAAACACATTTTACTGGAAATTCAACACCAAAATATACAGAACAAAAACAGAACGGTTAGAACACGGAACCTGAACATCGGGACCTGAACCTCCACAGCTCCATACCGAGACGTCTGGCGTGTTGGGTTAGCGAGCTCGGCGGCCCGACGCCATACTGAGAGACAGACTTCTGTATGTGTAGCTCAATAAATATTGATCATATCAGTCTAAATTTATCATCAGTTATTGATCCTGGTCTCCTTCATCTTCCTTCCCAACACACCCGCACTCCCACACCTCCTTCTGGGTGGAGCTGATCTTTTGGCGATGAGAGGAATGCTGGGATGCAACACACGGAAAGGCATTTGAAGAGGTATTTGCATGAACAGTTATGGTGAAGTGCTAAAGGCAATAACATAGCCAATAAAATTTCCCTTTTTGGTTTGTGGTTAGACGTTAACGACGTTAACGGAGCTCCTACCAGCTGCGACTCGTTCTGGAAAACCCCACCCAGTTTTCCAGTCTGCCGAAAAAGGAATATCGTCGCCTTAAATGCAGAGCTCGGATCAAGAGGCACCAGCACAGATATTTCTCCAGCATGTTCAGTGTCATTCCAAGACCCCTTAAGGGAGCGGATACCCGACTGGACGTCCTGATAACGGTATTCCGAGAATGAAAAAGTGCAAACCGGTCCGTAGTAGAAATTGTTCTAGGATAAGAATCAGGTCTGTCGGGATGTGTGAATCTAGTCGGAAGTTGGTCCAAGCTTAGAACCCGCAAAGTGAGCGGCACTGAGCAGCCAGGCTAACTAGGAGCACCTTCCTCGAACCCTGGTCAAACGTGGTCGCTGGAGCTGGAAATGTAATTTGCAATGTGCGGATATGTCTTTAGTAAACAAACTAGATTCGAAAATTAATCCAGGAATTCCGGGAATAACTACATCAAAGCGGAGAGGACAGGGAGGCAGACCTGTCCAGGTTTCCTCGTGGAGGCCGAGTGCGGCTGCAGGCTTGCGTTCCAACGTGGCAGAGGCACTTCCGAAGGCTGTTACACACCGAGCAACGATAGTGTCGCACACGTATGTCCTATGGTATCTTAACGGTGTTGGGTACCGCAGGTGTTGTGGTGTCGGACGGGGGTAGCCCATTTCCAGATGGGCTCAGTGGGTGTGGTTGGTTCTTCGCCCAGATGCTACAGTGTATATGGGAACCGTTCTCGCTGACTTGAGCGGCGCTGCTCCTCCACAACTAAGCAAAAGCCAGAGAACACAAAAGACCTGTTCCGGTTCCACTTAAAAGGAGGTTCTAGAGATACACCCCGGTGGAACTCCCGGCGGGAACATGTGTATTCCAGTTTTGGTTGAATATGTACCGATGGGGACGTTGTGGGCTGGAGGTTAGAGACCGAGCCAACGGGTCGCCGGTCCGATTCCCTAAACCGATAGGACAGGACTGCCCTTGAGCTTGGAACCTAACCCCCGCATGCTCCCTGCAGGCCATGGATAAGGCTGTCCACTGCTCCGGGCAAGTGTGCTTACTGCCCCCTAGTGTATGTGTGTGTATACGTGGGTGTTTCACTGTGTGCAACCGCAAATGGTTCTAAATTCGAGTTCTAGTTCTCCTCAGTTAAGGTCCTTCGTCCCTTGCAACACGGACAAACTGGGGCATTGTTTGGAATGGTTTCCATTTCGGAAAACCAGGGAGTTTCTCCACCTCCAGGGTTTTCCGCCGTAGCTGTTCTCCGGCTGAGTTTGAGCTGATGTCGGAGATGCGGAAACGAAACGTTAAACAAACGTGGCGAATGTCTTCAAGTGGAAAAACGTTCCAGTTCTTTACTCCCAGTTTCCCGGATAAACGGGGACAACTGGTCGAGAGTCCGGAAAACTGAAAGTACCGTAAGGAGCTTCACTTCGGCGTTCCGTGTTTGCACCCCAGTTCTGAAGACTCTGGTCCTTTTTAGGGTTCTATTAGCTGGAACACAGCTGCTCTATCATTGCTATGGAGTCGGAATTGGTCAGTTTCGGAAAACTTGTTTTAAGGTGTGGACAGTAAAGTCAGTTGTACACTTGCCTGATTGGTGTGTAGCAGCCTTGGGACCAACTGTGGAATCAGTGGGACCGAAAACCTGCAGCCAGTCGCCGATGAGACTGGCCAACACGACATGTGTCACAATCCGTGTGAAAGAACCGCGTGAGTGAGACCTAGGATCCACCGTTCCCTGTTTTGGGAGCAGCAGCTGCAGGAACCCTTGGGCCTGGGTTGCCGTTTTTGGCGCAGCAAAGCTTGTCCCAGCTATACCTCAGCTGGTACACGCTGTAAAGGACTGGGTTGAGGGCGGAGTTAGCCATGGTGAAGGTCATCACCCAGAAGAACATGGTGGAGGTGATGGTGATGTCCACTTGCAGGTTGCGTACGAGGATGAGGAAGGTGAACACGAAGATGGGGCTCCACATGATGAAGAAGGACACCATGAGGATGAGGAGCGTGCGGAAGAGTTTGTAGTCCTGTTTGGACACCGGGCAGTTCAGGACACGGTCGCGCTGCGAGGCGATGCTGCGGAGTCTCTTTTTGGATTGCTTCTTGATCTGGGTTTGGGAGGAAACAGGAAACAACCGTCAAGCATTTCACCGGACCCTGTCCCACCCAGCCGTCGGCCAGACTCGGGATAACCAACAGCATTGTTGTGACTCTGGAAAAGGGCCGTGACATCTGGCCAGCGTTTGCATGGGTAAGTGGCTCTGTCCGTCGCTAAGAGGACGTGCTACGATAAGCCGGGTTGTTTGCCAGAGCGATTACATACTATCCAGGATAATAAAGTATCACACGACTGCTCGATAAGAGGCCAGCCTCGCGTCTGCCTCGGCCAGACGGAACAGATGTTTGGCATGGATACGGTGGCTACTATCAGGAGAAGGAAATGCATTACGCGGCGCTCGTTTACCTGCAGGATTTTGCTGTAACTGATCACGATGCTAATGGCCGGGAAAAGGAAGCCTAGTGCAGCGAAGGCAGCGTTCCATATGATCTCGCCCGTCAGGTGTGGCCACATAAGGCAGCATATCTGCATCTCCTTCTGGGAACAAAGACAGAGCCAGTTAGTCACTCCGGACAATGGACTGACCACACGGTCCACCCCAGACCAACATCAACATCACTCACTGTGTTTAAGAAATGTTAATCCAGCTTCTAGGACTGAACCTTGGAGCTGTGCCTCTTTGAGGCACTGAATGACTTTTGACTCTTTAACCTAGTAGAAAAATGAAAGGTGGTCTTTGACTTTTGCTTAGTCCTGCCGAGCCAGATCAGGACTGGCACCACAGATGCCCCTTTGGGGTTCAGGTTGGATGTAGTCTCCATTTTCAGGATGGTCAGCAATCTCTCGATACTGATGGCAGCCAGCGTGACGATGGTCACTATTCCACCCAAGCAGACGAAGTACATGACGACCCACCAGTCTCCAAGACCCGGTCCGCCTCACGGCGATGGTCAAATGGTACTGACACAAACAGAAGGTCCCCCAAGAAAAGGTTCAGGGTGAAGCGGTGAACCAGCGGTAATGCGACATTGTTGCTGACCACCGCAACCAGAAAAATGGTCATCGGAACTTTTGCTTAGTACTGTAGGCCCAACCCCATTTCTTATTTTTACCGCTGCCTCTTGTTGTCAAAGGTGGCCTTGCCTCATGGAATGGAGTTACAGAGATGGCTGGTTACACAATAGTCCAACCAACCAAGTACTCAAGATGTCATCTGAGAATTGAACCAGAGTCATCATCTACCAGGCGACTAGCGGTGCTCTGTAGGCAACCCTGCCAGGCTGCGGTGATATCAGAGGTCCACCTGAAATGATGAGGCACCGCAAAGTAACTGCTGCACCATTTTGAGGTGGGTCTATTTGGTGGCTTGCCCAGGACATTCAGGGAAACGTGTCCCAACACTGCCTTTGAAGTGCATCTTTGAAAAACCTCCATTTGGCAGGGCATGTAATCCCAATGCTTCCCAACAAGAATGGGATTCGAGGGTGAAATGGGATTAGGGTTTGTTCACTTTCCACAAGATTCTTTCCTTCTCTCACGGTTTACCACTGAAATGATCTCCGCACTATGTTTATCTGCACTCGTTGTGACCTGTAGCCTTTCGCTCTGCACTGGTGGTCCTCTCTTATGTCCCATAACTAACTTCGGGTGGTCCTGAAATGGCAAAATAGCTCCTGGACTGAAGTCGACTCTTGTATACAATGAGGTACCTATGCCTCACTCATAAGTTGCCTTGCCAAATAAACGACCATATATATATGTATATATACTTATATGGAAATATAGACATGAGAAACCATAGTAACCTGTTCTTGAGAGATGACGGTCGCCACCTCGAAGAACAAAAACATGGGCAACACCGCGACGCCGCTGCAGACCCAGATGAGGACCAGCACCACAGATGCCCTTTTGGGGTTCAGGTTGGACGTAGTCTCCATTTTCAGGATGGCCAGCAATCTCTCGATACTGATGGCAGCCAGCGTGACGATGGTCACTATTCCACCCAAGCAGACGAAGTACATGACGACCCGGCAGGCAGTGGAGCCAAGCCTCCACGACCCGGTCCACCTCACGACGATGATCAAGGGAATGGTACTGACAAACAGAAGGTCCCCCAGAAAGAGGTTCAGGGTGAAGAGCGTGCTGTCGACTACCCGCCTCTCTTGAAGGACCAACGTGAAGGCGGCAATGTTGCTGACCACCGCAACCAGGAAAATGGTCATCTGAACCAAGGTCTCGACCATGGTCGCCAACCAGTGGGGACGCTGGAGTTCGGAGAAGAAAGAGAAACAGGAGAGGTTCTGCATGTGGGGAGAGTGCAGAAGGTCCGTCAGGGGTATCATCCTTGAGAGTCGCGTTCTGGAGCTGGGGTTGTTTGTGGAGTCGGGTCAGGCCCTTTTAGTACAGCTCCGCCTGTCTGCACACCAGGCATGACGTCACCTCTCCTGCTGCCTCCGGCCAGGTGGCCAAGCAGTCTTCCTATTTCCTCCCCGGCAAAACAGTGGGGCATCTTTGAGTGGCTGTAGTTGAGTTTTTGGAATGCACCCAAGCCCTTTGGCCTTTGCGTGAGTTCTGTGTTGTCAGATTGCTGGTCCTTATATCTCTTCTTAGCGTCAAAGCCATAACAACAACGATGAGTGGTCAGTTCCTGCACTTACGTTGGGTAAATACATTATCGCTTTAATGCGCTTCTTGAACAGTCGGATTGTATTTACACGTCGTATTTATAACTGTCTAATAACTGTCTCCATCTCCATCATCAGGAAGGCCGTGTCTGTTTTTAGTAAGTGGTGTGGTCATCATGTCCTTGTATGCCCCACTACCAGCTCCGGAATGGCCTCAGTAGGACACCTTGTCTTTACACCATGATCTTGAATTACCCCCTTAGACTGGGAAGGTGCTACAGTCCAGCAATTCAAAAAGAACGTTCCTCAAACAGCGAAGAACACTCTACACTACATACTATCATTAAACCATCCAGGAAATCTGGAGGACCTCTGTACACAAAGGACAAGAGTCAGATCCACTACTGGATGGCCCCCCCCCCCCCCACCGGAAGGTGATCATATACACGGACCCTCAAGGGCACCCTGCCCGTTAAAAACAACAGGACTGTGGTTCTGAAGTGCGAAAATTGCTGGTATGAGGAAATCAGGAACACTTTCAACTAACAACCCCTACGCAAAACGGATAAAACCTCCCAACACAGCCGGGAAAGAAGCATCCATGGATCGGAAAAGCTTCAATATAGTACGGACTAAAAGGCGAGAAGTGCGGAAAGTGTCTCATGGTCTACGCGGGCAACTCCACTTCAGCCAAAGGAGAACCCAGATATAGCCAGATCCTGACACAGCGCTGCCGACTTCTCTGGGCCAGAGCTCGTTTTAGATGGACTAAGGAGAATTGGAAAAGTGTCCCGTGGAACCACAAAGACAGATCCAGAAACCCAGTCGCCCGCCTATTAATGGACTTTGGACTCAACTTTCAGCATGGACCTAGGGAGGATCACACACATGGAAAAAAGTTTCCACGTGGAACCACCAAAGACCGGATCCCATAAAACCCGACTCCGCCCGCCTTCTCTCCGCGAACACTAGGGCTTCATTTCAGATGGCACTAAGAGATTATTGACAAAATTGTCCTGTGGACAACCACAAAGCAGATCCTGACGGATACAATAAGCGCCGCCCCCCCCCCCCCCGCCTTCTCTGGGCCCGAGCTCGTTTCAGATGGACTAGGGAGAAGTGGAAAAGTGTCCCATGGAACCACAAAATCCACCATGCAAAGAAGAACCCAGACATAGCCAGATCCTGACACAGCGCCGCCGCCTTCTCTGGGCCTGAGCTCATTTCAGATGGACTAGGGAGAAGTGGAAAAGTGTCCTGTGGAACCGCAAAATCCACCATGCAAAGGAGAACCCAGATATAGCCAGATCCTGACACAGCACCGCCGCCTTCTCTGGGCCTGAGCTCATTTCAGATGGACTAAGGAGAAGTGGAAAAGTGTCCCATGGAACCGCAAAATCCACCATGCACAGAAGAACCCAGATATACACAGGGTTCCAAACTTGTTCTTTACTAGGACAGATTCCATTCTAGAGCGCCTCACCCAGCCGTTTTGTCAGTCCTCAAAACGACCTGGTGATAGCTACATAATCCTGCTTTATTAGGAACGTACACGCAAACCCTGCATGCCTAACTTGATCTGATTTGCGCCTTAAATGACTGGAAGAGAAGGGGAAAACAAACACAAAGCCAGGAACCAAATGTTGTTTAATCAGCCAAAAGGATCTACAGAGCAGAGAGTGTTGGTCTCTGAACATGGCTGTGAAATTCAAATTTGACAAACACTGAACTAAGCTCTTGGAGATTTCCTACCTTATTTTTCAATAAAGGAAAACAGAGGAACCAAAAATGGGTATTAAAATGGAAAAACATCCGGCTGTGTGATATACACACCAGGGGAAAACACGAAAAAAAACCCACGTACATACTCAACACCCCAGAAGATAAAACAAAAGGAATCAAGTCAACAGCCAACTGGTCAACATGAGCAAACAGGACAGGTCTTCTGTGGCGGACTGGATGGAATCTAACTCGAGCCCTGCAAGTTGTGGACAGCTCCCAGGAGAGATCTCTGTCACCAGCAGACGGCAGTCGTGCTATACCTGGTGTGGGCACGAGGTGAAACCACTCTGCGGACTGATCTCACTACGGGGCTTCTTCCCTCTTTCGTGTGAGGTCCGCTGGGCGAATCGGAAATGAGGAGAAGCTTTTCTCTCTGTAGCCCACATGGTACAGGACTGGTCAGCTCATGCTCTACATGTCTCAGCCCATGTGGCGGATGTACCACAGGCCGTTTCTTACCTCGCGTTCTAACCTCGCCACCGTCTCTTTGGTTTTTCGCAGCTCCTTCAGGATTTTGTGAAGTTGCCGTTGGAGATGATGATTATCACGCTTCTCGTCCTCCAGATCTTTGGCAGACAACTGAATCTGTGGGTGGGTAAATAAATAATTATGGTCTTGGCACGCAGCAGATAGATGAAACGCTCCCATTAAGGACTCCAGCTTTAAATTTAGACTTTTAGGTTTTCTCAGCAGCATGGTCGCTCACTGAGTAGAGATCTGGGAGGCTGCACAGGCTAACTACTGGCTTTACCACACACACCATGCATCTGCGGTCTACTTTAAGGCTGTAGACCAATCCCACCTAAGGCCTCTGGTCCAAGATTAGTCAGCCACTGTCTTAGAGGGGGCTCGTTGGTTACGGTAAAGCAGGGGTGCATCACTCTGGTCCTGGAGGTCCAGCGTCCGGCAGAGTTTGGCGGTTTACCTGGAACTACGAAACTGTGCACGACCCCGGCCCTCCAAGACTGGAGTTATGAACCCCTCCTTCGAAAGCTCATCATGAAGCATCAATAACTCACCAGGCAGTCTACTGTTAGCTTTTCTACTCCACAAATGGGGGGACAAGGCTTCCCGTTCCAACGGTTTTTCCCGGCACTGATCAACGACGGTTTCTGGCCCACAAGTAAATAAAGTTTCAGGAATCCCGAAAAAGTTAGTTCCCAGCCGGAAGCAGCAAACAGGAGGTGATTCCTTGGGCGAGTCGGTTGTTGGGAAAGTCGGAAAAGACAACAACCGACAACCCCCATCCCACAAAACAAAGGCCCCAATGCGACACCCCAGTGGCACTGCCAGAAGAAACCCGATGCACGTCCTTTAATACCTCGCACACAGTAAAAGCAATCTTTATAGTTTGTCTGGATAATAACAAAAAACATTGACTGGAATAACGACACAAACGCTCACAGGTCATCTACACACTCCGCCAATCTGGTACTGCATGAACCGATACTAGTGCTGGCAACACACGCGCACCTCTGCATGACTGTATCCTTTGACGTTCACTCGGTTTTCTGCGTTCTGCACTTAAAAGACAGACTGATACAATAAAAAGCACCAGTGTTCTACCCAGCCTGAATGAAACCAGTTGAAGAACCAAGGTGGTGAACTATGCGGTGTTGTGTGGTGAGCTGTGACGTTCCTTTTTCAACAAGCCCTGGGTCACGGAATCATGGCATGCAACCGTGCCTGCCTTGTTGAGATGCTCTGGCGAGTTCAGAGAACTGGAACTCGGCCCTTTCCGATAAACCCTGGATTGCATTTCTAGCCTTCTGGGAACACAGAACCCATAATCGGCAGGCTCCTCTGAGGCTTCCATGTTGTTAGTGTCATAATCATGTGATCACAGATGAATTAGTCATACACCGAGCCATAAGTTGACCATTACTCTCTGAGCAGACCCCTGAAGCCAAACCGAACACTGTCCCAGTCAAAATAGTCGATTACACAAGTGTTACGCGAGTACGAGTACGGAGAACTGCTCGGTGACACAAGCTGGCCGTGATGTACACCTGTTCCTCCTCAAAAACCGCCACCCGGTTCTGCTGCTCGTGTTGATTCAGGAGAGACTTCTGCAGGAGGTTCACCTTGAAGAGAGAGGCGTTATTGTAGACACAGGTTACAGTGATGGAATTCAAAAACCACGGGCGTCCCTAAAATGTAGTCCTTCTCAAAGGTCGCTCGGCAGCAGACGGGGTCCCGTAACGTCCTAACTGAGTCTCTCGGCTTTGCGGAGACCAGACTGTCCCTAAACAAAAATCCTGAAATAGCTAGCGAAATCTGGAGCCCTAAACCCCATGTCCTCCCCATTTGCCCTACACAACACACGTTAGCCCACTTCACCCTCCGCTCCTGCGTTCACGTCTAGGGGTAGGGTTGTCCCAATTGGTGTTGAGATGGAGGGGAAGGGCCAAGTGTTGGGTCTATACAATTGTTCAAAGGAGGCACCCTCTGCACTGGCAGTGCCCCCATCATTCCTCCATCCTTAGTAGGTTCGGTTATTAACGTTACACAGCGGATAAGCCAAGCTTGGAGAGCAGGGGGTCATCTGGGGAGTTGTTTTGAATGGAACAGCTTTACTAGAAATGGTAATAGAACGAGTAGCGCCAAGTAATCTCTGTATGGGCTATGCGGTTTTGAGCACCCAAATAAGTTCCGTACATGTGAGTCGGGCGAGAGTAACAGTGTATTAACGTACACAAGTACAATGTAGAGTAAGGCCCATGAATACGATTAGAGGTCGGCACCGTGTGTGGCCTTGGCTTTAGATAAACCACATGTCACCAACCACTATGGTGTCCGCCGCTCAGTTCCTGTTGGAGTAACCACCCATCAACGGTCCGCCAACGCCATGCCATTTCGCATCCACACACAACACCTCATCTCTCGGCTGCACCCTGTTTGTGTGCAGCTTTAGTGACAACATCGGGCGTGGCCAGCGTGAACGCAAGAATAGGATGTACACCAGTACCGCCTCGGGTCACCTACCTGTTCCAGAAGCTCAGAGGACCCTCAAGCCTCACTCCTCCTCCAGCCGCCTGCACGAACAACCCATCCACAGACTTAGCACAAGCACCCCAGATCGTTCGATTAGCGCTCCCCTGGATCGCACTCCTATATCACACTCCTGAAGATCCCCAACAGTTGTTACCACAGCTGAGCCGCATGACCTGCAGCTTCTGCCTCATTTCAGCCACCTCCTGCTGCCTCTCCTCGCACTCCTAGCCTGCAGTGCACGATGAACTCACAGCAGCATTCTGCCCTTGGAGTCACTTGGCTCTCGTTCTGCACATCCAGTTAAGAGTGTTTGCGAGCCAAAGCTCAGGAGGCTACCTCAAGTAGACGGCATGCTGCGCCAAAACCAAACAACCAAGACCCACACACATCAAACCACCTCACACATACCATCCCCCGCCTGAATTAACCTGCACAAAAACTGGAAAGTGAAAGGGCATACTATGGGCACTGTCTGAAATTGGAAGGTGGGCTGGGCAACAAAAGGTTAACACTGTAGTCCCTGTCATAACCGCGCTCACAGCAACCACCACGCCTCAGGACCACCAGAGCAGTAATGTGGCGTGGTGAGCATCATTCTCAGCACCTGCAAGGGACAACTGATCTTGGTGGGGGTACCTGTGGTTAGTGTCGGGATGGTGCTCAGGTTTGAGTGGACACATCAGTGCTCCTTACACACGGGCTCACCTTCTGAACTGGCCTCCTTGTCTCTCTCCTGTAGTGCCTCGTTGGCCTGTTTCAGCTCCTGCTCCAGGTGGTAGGTTCTCTCCAGCACTGCTTTCACATAGGCCTCCCTCTGCTGATCATAAGCTAGCCACTGCTGGTTCTTCTCCAAGGCCTTGTGGATAGTAAGAAGAACCCACACAGAACCAAGTTATCCACGATGTCTGATAGGAAGGAGTTCTAGCACCGGGCATCACGCGTTCCTGTCGCACCAGGACAGGATGTCGCGATTACGCAAGAGATGGAAATGGTGGCCATGCTGAGGAGGCGCCTGGGGAAGGTGACATCACACTCACGTCTTTCAGGTGTTCCTGGATCACTGTGAGATCCCTGGTGGTGGTCCGGCCATCTGCGGTGCCACTCTACTCAGAAACGAGAGACCCGGAGTTAATTACAGCGCTACAGTACAGTCACCATCACCCGGAGCTGGAACACCAAAGGCGGGTTACATAATACGACTCGGTCCCGTTTGGGACGTTGGGCTGTTTACGCTACTTCGTTGGGTAATCGGTCCTGTTGGGTTACGGCAGTGGCTGCTTTTCCATCCACAGCGGTAAATAATGAGCAGAACATTCCAGGGCATCTAGTCAAGGAATGTGAGTGTAGTTCTTGTGGACTAATGAATCCCATCTCCTTACTGCTCCCTATCACTCCGCACAGGGTTAGGGTTTATTAGACTGACCTTGTACTAGGGGTACTAGGTATGGTAACCGGCCGAGCTGTGGGAAGAACTCCAGAGTTTACGAGGAAGACGTCTGACGGAGGGTTCCAACTGGCAAATCCAGGTAACGGCAGAACCAGAACCATCACTGTGTACAGCGTTCGGCTGAACCGGTGGATCATATGTTCAGGTTTGGGAAAAAAACAGACAATAGAAAAGGACACTGGGAAATCCCCATCACCACCACCACCACCACTGGGACACCCCTGACATCACCACCACCACTGGGACATCTCTAACATTACCACCACCACCACCACCACTTGGACATCCCTAACATCTGCACTACCACCACTGGGACATCCCTAACATCACCACCACTGGGACATCCCTAACATCACCACCACCACCACCACCACCAATGGGACATCCCTAACATCACCACCACCACTGGGACATCCCTAACATCACCACCACCACCACCACTGGGACATCCCTAACATCACCACCACCACCACCACCAATGGGACATCCCTAACATCACCATCACCACCACCACCACCACTAGGACATCCCTAACATCACCACCACCACCACCACTAGGACATCCCTAACATCACCACCACCACCACCAATGGGACATCCCTAACATCACCATCACCACCACCACCACCAATGGGACATCCCTAACATCACCACCACCACTGGGACATACCCTAACACATCAACCACCACCACCACCAGCTGACCTACCTGGGACATCCCCCCTACCTAACATCACCACCACCACCACCACCACCAATGGGACATCCCTAACATCACCATCACCACCACCACCACCACTAGGACATCCCTAACATCACCACCACCACCCCTAACCACCACACCACCACCACTAGGACATCCCTAACATCACCACCACCACCACCACCAATGGGACATCCCTAACATCACCATCACCACCACCACCACCAATGGGACATCCCTAACATCACCATCACCACCACCACCACCACTAGGACATCCCTAACATCAGCACCACCACCACTTGGACATCCTTAACATCACCACCACTGGGACATCCCTAACATCACCACCACCACCACCACCACTGGGACATCCCTAACATCACCACCAACCCTGGGACATCCCTAACATCAGCACCACCAGCACCACTGGGACACCCCTGACATCACCACCACCACCACCCCCACTGGGACACCCCTGACATTACCACCACTGGGACATCCCTAACATCACTGCCACCACTTGGACATCCCCAACATCACCACCACCACCACTGGGACACCCCTAACATCACCACTACCACTTGGACATCCCTTACATCACCACCACCACCACCACCACCACCACCACCACCACTGGGACATCCCTAACATCACCACCACCACCACCAATGGGACATCCCTAACATCACCATCACCACCACCACCACCACTAGGACATCCCTAACATCAGCACCACCACCACCACTGGGACATCCCTAACATCACCACCACCACCACCAATGGGACATCCCTAACATCACCATCACCACCACCACTGGGACATCCCTAACATCACCACCACCACCACCACTAGGACATCCCCAACATCACCACCACCACCACCAATGGGACATCCCTAACATTACCATCACCACCACCACCACCAATGGGACATCCCTAACATCACCATCACCACCACCACCACTAGGACATCCCTAACATCAGCACCACCACCACTTGGACATCCTTAACATCACCACCACCACTGGGACATCCCTAACATCACCACCACCACCACTTGGACATCCCTACCATCACCACCACTGGGACATCCCTAACATCACCACCACCACCACCACCACTGGGACATCCCTAACATCACCACCACCACCACCACCACTGGGACATCCCTAACATCACCACCACCACCACCACCAATGGGACACCCCTGACATCACTACCAGCACCACTGGGACACCCCTGACATCACCACCAGCACCACTGGGACATCCCTAACATCACCACCACCACTGGGACATCCATAACATCACCACCACCACTGGGACATCCCTAACATCACTACCACCACCACTGGGACACCCCTGACATCACCACCACCACCACCACTGGGACACCCCTGACATTACCACAACCACCACTGGGACATCCCTAACATCACCACCATCACCACCACCACCACTGGGCTATCCCTGATGCCACCATCACCCCTGAGACATCGCTGACACCACCACCACCACCACTGGGACATCCCTGACACATCCACCACCACTGGGACATCCCTGACACCACCACCCCTGGGACATCACTGACACCACTACCCTGAAACATTCCCGATACCACCACCCCTAACTCCAGCAGTGGTGACACCACCACCTAACCGGTCAGCAGGGCAGACACACATGGAGCACCTAGAGGAGAAAACCCACATCGGGAGAACATGCAGAGTCCACAGAGGAGTCTGGACATGGACATGCTGTCCAGGAATCAAACCCAGACCCTTCTTGCTGTGAGGCTACCCGCTGCGCCACTGTGCCGCCAAAATGGGTGAGTATGGGGCAAAACAGGGCGTGTCCACCATTACCATCATCTAAGTATTGATTACAGACCCAGTATGTATGTCATTCGTGGGAGTCCTCCCGAAATCACAGCCTTCTCTGAGCAGCACAGGCTGGACTATCACGGATGGGTGCACAAGTGCTGCCATCTAGTGTCCGGGCTGTGTAGAGGACTCTGGGATCAGTGTTCTGTCTGCCTGCTGCCTCCGTGTGCACGTGTGACTGGGAGCAGTTACGGTACTAACATAGTTCTTTTGTGTATCTCCATTTCGGAACAACGACTTTGTACTTTAGCTCATCTACATGTCGAAGCTTTGGGCCTTTCACCAATCCCACGGACTCTGACTCTTTATTATTGTACATGTGTTGGGCTGGTGTATGTTTATGAACTGAGACCTACAGATGCCGTCAAGTACAAGAGGAACACAGTAGTGATCCGGTTTAAACCAAGTTCTTATTAAACATATAAATCTTTAACTGAAACTTTACTCGTTATTAAAATCTAGTTTATAGTTCTAGCTAATGGAACCTGTTCTCCTTCAGTGTTCTGTGCTGATGATGATGTGAATAGACGTCAGTGTCAGACTAATGAATGAGCTTCTATTAAAGACTGGTGGACTGAGAGACACTAGAGTCTCTTCACCTACACTGAGCTGATGAAGAGTCCTGTTCCAGAAATGATAACAGGACATTAGAGCCGTAATAAACCATGCTCCTGTTACTCTCCATACTTAAGTACATCTGAAGGTACATACTTTAGTGCTGTTACTCTCCATACTTAAGTACATCTGAAGGTACATACTTTAGTACTGTTACTCTCCATACTTAAGTACATCTGAAGGTACATACTTTAGTACTGGTACTCTCCATACTTAAGTACATCTGAAGGTACATACTTTAGTACTGGTACTCTCCATACTTAAGTACATCTGAAGGTACATGCTTTAGTGCTGTTACTCTCCATACTTAAGTACATCTGAAGGTACATACTTTAGTACTGTTACTCTCCATACTCAAGTACATCTGAAGGTACATACTTTAGTACTGGTACTCTCCATACTCAAGTACATCTGAAGGTACATACTTTAGTACTGGTACTCTCCATACTCAAGTACATCTGAAGGTACATACTTTAGTACTGGTACTCTCCATACTCAAGTACATCTGAAGGTACATACTTTCCATACTCAAGTACATCTGAAGGTACATACTTTAGTACTGGTACTCTCCATACTCAAGTACATCTGAAGGTACATACTTTAATACTGTTACTCTCCATACTTAAGTACATCTGAAGGTACATACTTTAGTACTGTTACTCCAGTGGCGGTATAAAGGGAGGAGCTGACACTGATGGAGTGTTTTAACCTTGGGGGTCCCTACTCTAACTCAGGTACATGGTTCGTGTACTTTGTGCACCCCTGACTGTGAGACGCTGGTCTACCTTAACTGCCGCCTCTCGGTTCTCCAGGTCCTGGCATTTAGCAGAGACGGCGACTAACTTGTTCTTCACCTCCTCTGTCTTTTGTCTGAGGGACTGAAGTAGCCTCTCTGTCTTTTCTAATTCCCGTCTCTTCTCCTCCAACTGGGCCTGCAGCCTGGCCACAACCTTGGGACTGTCATGTTCAAGCTGCTGCCTCAGAGATGCGATTTCCTGATCTCTGGACCGGATCTGCTGGGAATTCTCTTCTCCTAATGTCTCCAGCGCAAGGATTCTCTGTAACGGTGGAAGAGCGTGGGAAGCTTGTTCAGGTGAGGAGGCGTAAAGGTGTTTTTGAGGTGCTGCTGTTTATACAGTGAAACTACCGTCGGTTTAAATGGGATGTTTTTAAATGTACTCCTTACATGGTGTGTACCTCCTACCGCCGTCCACCCTATAGGCCATGAGGTGCTTTACTGGACTGTTATCTTGAGGTCATGAGTTTACTGTCTCGTGATCTCAAGATACCGAAGATTATTTTCTCAAGATCACAACTTAACTGTCTTGTCATCTCAGGATAATAAAACTTGTTTTCTCAAGAACTTATTTGTCTTGTGATCTCAGGATAACGAAGGTTTTTTTCTTGAGATCACAACTTACTTATCTTGTGATCTCAGGATAACAAAAGTTGCTAACAAGTGTTCAGAATTTATCTTGTGATCTCAGGATAACAAAAGTTGCTAACAAGAGGTCACAACTCATCTCGTGATCTCAGGATAACAAATGTTTTCTTAAAATCACAACTTACTTATCTTGTGATCTCAGGATAACAAAAGTTGCTAACAAGAGGTCACAACTCATCTTGTGATCTCAGGATAACAAATGTTTTCTTAAAATCACAACTCATCTTGTGATCTCAGGATAACAAATGTTTTCTTAAAATCACAACTCATCTTGTGATCTCAGGATAACAAATGTTTTCTTAAAATCACAACTCATCTTGTGATCTCAGGATAACAAATGTTTTCTTAAAATCACAACTTATCTTGTGATCTCAGTATAACAAATATTGCTAACAAGTGTTCACAATTTATCTTGTGATCTCAGGATAACAAACATTTCTTAAGATAAGTTGACTGTCTCGTGATCTCAGGATAATGAAAGTCAGTTTCTTGAGGTCACATTCTATTTATGTTATCTCAAGATGTCATCTTTTCTCAAGATCATGACTGCCTTTTCTTGTGATCTCTAAATAACAAAGCCCATTTTTATGAACTCATATCTTATTTGTCTTGTGATCTTTAATTGGGGGTAACAGCAGTTTAGTGGGATCAGGTCTATTTAGTAGGATCAGGTAAGATGCCTTAATGGACTTCCGTAATTTCGTAATCCCTAAATACCTGGCATCTGTAAATCACAGATACATCACTGGGTCCACATTTACCTCTAATAGGAGTTTGTTGTCTTCCGAGCCTGATGATCGGGTTCTAAGTTCACAGATCATCTTTTTCAGGTAAGCGTTTTCCTTTACGAGTTTGCTGATCTCACTCTGGGTTTGAGGAATGGACGACCTCGCATCTGCCCTTTCAGTACCCTTTCCTCTGGGAAGCTTAAACGCCATTGTTCTTCTGAGTCTGCAAAACAGAACCAGTTCGGCAGGCATTAGCACAGCAAGGCTAACAAGCCAGTGTCAGGACAGGTAATGGCCAAACAGGCTGGTTCCGGGGTAAGACCACCCAACCAGTACACTAAGCATATGACAGGAGAACCCTCATTTTTAAGGGGGTCGGAGATTTATACCCTGAACCCAGTGTGAGGTGTACCTACTAAACATTAGTCCTAACATTTCTATGACGCATAACTGCTTATCTAAGAAACGGTTTACAGATTCACCCTTAGCCGTGATCTCTTCATACTGCCCAGTTCACCGGGTTTGGTTTCCTGTGTTCAGCCAGGTATCCGGTTTAGCTAACTAGCTAACTAACATGCTAGTCACACAGCTTACCTGTCTGTTTTAGTCAGTTTCCATCATATTGTCATGTATGCTGCACTAAAAAGCATGCAGAGGTATTTGATATGCTATATAGCTAGTTCACAAGCTAGCTAACTGGCTAGTACGCTAAGCTAGCAGAAACACAGCAGCAACTTAAACATGTTAGCCACACTGCTAACCGGTTTATCTAACTAGGTTTGTATCATCATGTCATGTATACTTCGTGTGTATATATCGTGAATAGCTTTCCTGTGTGAATTTGTAAGAGTGTATAACTGTATTTGATTATGCTAGCTTGCTCACAAGCTAATAAATGCGATCCAGCGCGCGCTAGCTAGCTCGCTAAGCTAAGCTAGCAGAAGCAAGACAACGTTGTAGCCACGTCTTAACAAGCTTCTAGTAAGTTCGGGCACCTTAAAACACGTAAGTCTGTGCCGAGTGAATTCATAAATCTTATTAAGCTATATTTAGCTTAAAGCTTCTTCGTCCGCTGCGGGGAACCTTATAGTTTGAAGTGGATTCACTTCCAAAAGAGCCGATTCTTTGAATGAATCGGTTTTTTGATTCGTGCAGGTGTTGGTGGATTGGCCTTTGGCTCAAGGAGTCGAAACGTTGGGAGTCGACTCCGTGTTTTGTCATTGTACTCGGCTCTCCTGAGTGAATTTCTGTTAAATGAGCGGCTTTAGGAAACGCCTTGCGCCGCAGCTCTTCATCCTCTTCATGATTTGGATCAAAATAAACAATTATTACAACCACAGGAACCAAAACCTCCTTAAACGGAGCTGCAGTTACGTGCGAGTGCCTGCGCACCATTAAAGGGGAACTACACCGAATTTCCATAATCCCAGCATAACAAAGTGTAGGTGTGTTCGTGGTGGTGGTGAAGGTAACCAGACGTCCCCCTCTAAGGGGTGGTTATGAGTACGCTGCCTGAGGTCTGAGAAGCTGTTTATGATAGTGTGGAGAAGATCTCAGCCTTAAACTCCATTCATGGTGGATGGAGATTATATTCCCATCATCATCATTCCATATACACTCAGAAGACACGTGTAGGTTCACTGGTGGTTTAGATAGTCAGTACAGTGTTTATACGTGTGTTCTAGATATGAAGAACCCTGGTCCCCATCACCACCATTATCAAGTGTGCATGGAGGGAATTTAAAAAATATATATATTTGGTGGAATTCCTCTTAAAAAGCAAGGACGCAGCTCCCTGCCTTCAGTTTCCCTTCACTCTGTGAATTAAACTGGATTTAGGATTAGGATCATTTGAGAGCTCCCAGTGAGGACAGCTGCGCTTAGGCTGCCCAGGCGCTAGAGGGCGCTCGACTCACATTCCACATAAACACTGCTCCAGACCACTCATGCATGTTAAAAGGATAGGTGGATGACGGCGTAAAAGATGACCCAGGCTCCAGTCATCCTTCTGCTGCAGGTTCTACAAGGCATTTAACAAACCAGGAATTAGACTAGCCAGATAACTAGAGCCCAAAGTCGAAGCTGTCCAATAGGAGAACAGCTGGGGCGTCACGTGATCTGCTTGCTCGCTAGTTTGTTCAAAAGCTAACGAATACGATTCAGTGCTAGCTAGCTAAGCAAACTAACAAGCTAACATTACTTGCCTTTAGATAGATCTCTCTCTCTCTCTCTCTCTCTCTCTCTCTCTCTCTCTCTCTCTCTCTGTATATAAATATTTAGGTGTTATATACGTGTTATTTTAAATTATTAATAATCATTTATTTTTATTTACTGTTAGAACTTTTTATTATTGCTATTTTTACTTTCCAAAGTTTAATATTTGATTGTATTTCACCTCATTATGTTTTATCAGTTGTATTTTTATTTTAGTTACGTTGCAGTCTTATAAATTAATTTATTATATGGATGTTAAATTAATTCCTAATTCTTTCATCGTTCTGTTTGAGTTCTTAGCTCATATGATCGATCTGGTCTTAGTTCAATCCAGTTTAATTTCTTTTTCCAGTCCCTTCCAGCTGTAAACATCTGGCTACACTGAAAACGAGGGTCACCCTCAGTGTACACCTGAGTGAAAATAAAGGTTGATTGATTGATACATGAGTGTGAGGTATACCGTGACCTTTAACCTTTTACATAAAGACTCTCTGCTACTCTGGTTTTTGGTGGCTGCTCTCATTATGGACGCCAACAGGTTGGACACGTCCTGAAAGTCCCTGACGCTGTAGAGCAGTGTACAGTCAGTAGGGAGGACATGCAGTGGACAGAAGTGTGAAAGAAGGGGACCCAGACAAGGAGGAAGTAGAGGATGGTAAGTCTCTGTCCTGCTGGCCTGACCATGATCAGATTTACATCGCCCATGTAAACAGCTGCACTGACCCCTCAGCTGAGGTATGTTGGAACAGACTCGGGAGTGTAGCCCCCTGATTAAGACCACCAGTCTGAACTACTCTGGGACACATTAGTGCAGTGACGTTGCTCCTCATGTTCTGTTCTGCTCAGTTGTATGACTCACACGGTGCAGTCCCATTCAGACACTATTCCCCTACTCCCTTGCTCCCTACTCCCTAGTCCCGCACTCAATCAGAGTAATAGGACTGCAGAGCATCATGCGCTGCATCACACGAGTCAAAGCTGGGACCTCCCTGGCTACCGAGCCAGAATCGTCTACTTGGATGGACCCCATACACAACACACACACACACAGATGTGTAAGGGAGCTTTTACGGGTGGACATCTGGTTCCATTCACTACCACTGTGGACGCCTGGTTCCATTGACTTACATTACAAGTAAGGTATGTTTTTCCCTTCTCCTGTAAAGTTGTCATTTCTGAGATGTGGGTTTGTTCTGAGAGTAGTGATGTACGCTGGTGTGCGGGTCTGTACCAGGGGGTCCAGTGACATCAATCATAATTATGAGATGCTCAGTACAAATTATGAGATAGCAGGTAATAATTATGAGACGCTAAGTCATGATTATAATTTACTAAATCATAATAGTGAGATGCTCAGTAATAATTATGAGATGCTAAGTTATTATCCTGAGATAGTAAGTCATAATTATGAGATAGTAAGTCATAATTATGAGATAGTAAGTCATAATTGAGATAGTAAATCATCATTATGAGATGCTAAGTTGTAAATTTGATATAATAGATTACAATTATGAGATGCTGAGTAACACTTATGAGGTGCGAAGTCATAATCATGATATACTAAATCATAATAATTATGGTATAGTATGTCAATTATGAGATGCTAACGCATAATTGTCGTAGTATATCATAATTATGAGATGGTGAGTCATATTTATGAGATAGTAAGTCATATTTGAGAAAGTAAGTCATATATGAGATAGTAAATCATAATTATGATATACTAAATCATAATAATTATGGTATAGTATGTCAATTATGAGATGCTAACTCATAATTGTCGTAGTATATCATAATTATGAAATGGTGAGTCATATTTATGAGAGGTTAAGTCATATGTTAGGATAGTAAGTCATATGTATGAGATACTGAGTCATATTTATAATATAGTAAGTCATATGAGATATTAAATCATATTTATGAGATAGTAAGTCATATTTGAGATAGTAAGTCATACTTATGTGATGTTACGTCATAATTATGAGATCCTGTGTGGGCTTTTTTTCTTTAAGTGACAGAAACGGTCTCCCATAGAACTGGGCGCCGCAGGGCGTGGACTGGTTTACCACACGTGGCTCGGGAGCTAGTGTACTAGCCTTCCTCCCTTCCAGGCGCCCTACGTAGGCCGCGAGCGCGCGGTGTGGAGCGCAGCCGCGGACTGTTGTTAGCGACTGTACTTACACTGCTGCTGTTAGCCGAGAGCTTCCACAGGGGTTTATCATTCACCGAGACTGGACTTGTCTGGAATGCTCACGCCTCAGGAAGGACAGGTAAACACGGCAGATGGTAAACTCCCTCCCCACTGTGAGCTCTGTAGCTAGCCTGCTAGCGAGCCATGGATACGCACCGTTATGCTAGCATAGCTAAGTTAGCCAAATGACTGTAAACGGGACAGCTAGCGGGAGCTAACGGAACTGTTAGCCTCTCCGGTCAGCAGAAATGCTCTTTATCTCTGGTGGGGAATGTATATGTAGGGTTTGTCTGTACAGCTAACACTATAGAGTACTGTATGTTACTCGTTTGGCATTTTGACAGTTAGCATTTTAGCTAGCCAGCTTTAGCTTAGTCGGACAGCAGGGTTAATGTGACTGTAATAACTCGAGTTCTCATATTTTAAGCTAGCCAGGCTAACACCACACCTTCAGTAATCCACAAAAGTCCTCACAAAGGCGAATCCCGCCGTTTATTCCTCAGTTATTCCGCCCTAACTGGAATTAATGGGAATGTTGGGGATGTAAACAGAGTGACTCAGAGAGGGTTTGGTGTGAGGTGGTTCACATGTTCTCTACAGTGGTGGTGGTGATGGGAAGCAGGGTTCTCCATGTCTAGAACACACATATAGACATCTTATCGACTATCCAGTGAACCCACACGTGCCTACTGAGTGTTTATATGGAGTGTTGATGATGGGAAAATTTGGAAAACCTGGATATAATAAGTTTCTATGGGGGACTATTTTACTTCACAGCGCCCTGCAGCATATATCCCTCCACCATGTTTATAGATATATATAAAATACATCGATTAAAATACATCTTAAGCCTAAAAACTAGTTTTGGTTAGTGTGTGGCATGTAGGACGGTTATGGGTGTCAAAGCTGAGGATCCACAGTGCACATGGACCGTGCTGTCCCAACCTGGACTGGGAACTGGAAAAGAAGGACCTGGAAAAAGACCATGTCTATGGAATATGGAACTGCTGAACACACCTATTACGGATTCTATAATCTGCTATCCAGACTGTGGCTGAGTCCAGTTCGTTGGTCCGGTGTCGGTAGAATGTGGTTATGGGAATTCCTGACCATTCCTTCAGAAGCACATCTGTGAGGTCGGACACTGATGTTGGACGAGAAGGCCTGGCTCTCAGTCTCCGCTCTAATCCATCCCATAGGTGTTCTATCGGGTGGAGGTCAGGACTCTGTGCAGGCCAGTCCAGTTCCTCCACCCCAGACTCCCTCCTCCATGTCTTTATGGAGCTTGCTCTGTGCACTGGTGTGCGGTCATGTTGGAACAGGAAGGGGCCGGCCCCAAACTGTCCCCCAAAGCTGGGAGCATGAGATGGTCCAGGTTTTTGGTCTGCTGAAGCATTAAGGGTTCCTCTCACTGGAACTAAGGGGCGGAGCCTAACTCCTGAACCACACCCCCACACCATAATCCCCCCTCCACCACACGTTACACTCGGCACAGTGCAGTCAGACAGGTACTGTCTTCTGGTACCGCCAAACCCAGACTCGTCCATCAGACAGCCAGATGGAGAAGCGTGATTGGTCCTTCCAGAGAACACGCCTCCACTGCTCTAGAGTCCAGGGGCGGAGCTTTACACCACTGCGTTCCACGCTCTGCACTGCGCTTGGTGATGTGAGGCTTGGATGCAGCTGCTCGCCATGGAAACCCATTCCATGAAGCTCTACACACTGTTCCTGAGCTGATCTGAAGGACACATGAAGGTTGGAGGTCTGTAGTGATGGACTTTGTAGAAAGTTGGTGACCTCTGTGACCTATGACCCTCAGCATCCGCTGACCCCGCTCTGTCATTGTACGTGGTCTAACACTCGGTGGCTGAGCTGCTGTCGTTCCCAATCACTCCCACTTTGCTCTAATTCCACTGGCAGTGGACTGTGGAATATTTAGTAGGGAGGGAATTTCATCATCATAATCAATATCACAATCAATATCAATAATCAATAATGCTTCCATTCAGTACGAATGGAAGGTGCTGACCTTTGGCCCTTTCTGTGTTGCAGGTGGAGGTAAGCCCGTAGCACCATGAGGCGAGCGCCTCTCCTCCATTGCTGCCATCACCGCAAAACGTGGCTGCGCTCGGCCGGCTCTGCACTGGCCGCGCCCAGCCAGGAAGCGCCATGAACCGATACGCCGCCCTCAAGCAGCTGGGCGACGGCACCTACGGCTCGGTCATCCTCAGCCGCTGCCTGGAGTCCGGGGAGCTCGTCGCCATCAAGAAGTGAGTGGATCTCCTGCGTCCTAACACCAAACGTGTCGCTCGATATCACTGACCTCCTCCACGTTCTGTTGGTTCTATCTAGAACCAAAGAGAGTTCCACGAGGCAGGCTGACAGACAGACAGCTTCTCAGTGGCCGTGCACACGTGGGCGAACACACACACACACTCTCGCACACTCGCTTTTGCTTTCTCGTTCCCACATCCTCCGTATAGAAATGCAGACCCCAGTGGGCGACAAGCCCGTGAGCAGCGTGGTGTGAGACGCTCTCTGTGAGTGCGACAGACATGCCAGCTGGGATGGGTCCATTGTTGGGTCATGCTGTGCATCCCTGGTTTATCAGGCACACCTGTCTGGCACCTTCACCTGTCGGGCAGGTAGAAACACCTGTGCAGGTACACGGTTCAGGAGAGCACCACAAACACACCTTCTTCAGCTTGCTAGGATTCACCTACGTCATATGATCAACCACGAAAGCTCCACAGGACCAGTTTCAAACAGACTGGGTTTCTAATGTCAGTGGGCGGAGCCAGGCAGTTCTGGAACTCTTTTGGGGTGTCCATCATTAGGCCTACACAGATTATCCAGGACAACAGGCTAGGGTTTAGAGGTGTTTGTGTT